>CM065721.1:24719949-24727449 GCA_033310375.1 Conus canariensis
TGAAAACAGACACAGCGACAGTGGGCATGTTAATCAGAAATCAGCAATGCATTAAATGACCTGTTTCGTTTTCTTGTTGTTGTTGTTGAAATCTCTATACAGTTTGATTCATTTTGTTGTAATCTACGTCAACTGATACGCGTCAACAGCATTGGGTTTCTTCAAAAGTTTTCTGTACATTTTGTCCTCTTTGTGAAATGTTAAGAACAATTGTTGACTTACTTATTGGTTATCAGATGCATCAGTCTGTTGTATTTCCTCTACATTCAGTTGTTTAGGTCTTCAAGATGCCGCTCTTGCCTACAGCGCGTTACCTCACAGAAGAGATAAGACGATCTCTGCTAAAACCAGTCTGCTGGGAAACGGACCTGTTGAGGGTATACACTACGCACAGCCTGAGCAAAATGAAATTAAACAGGTTAACTTAATCTTCAATTAGCGAAACGGAGTAATAGAAAGTAGACTAGCTCCTTAACCTCCGAGTACAGAACTGGAGTCTTACATATTATTTTTTCATTAAGAAGCACACTCATTGAATGTATGTCTGTAGGGATGCGGTGTGTCTTTGCAGAGAAAACGTAGAAATTATAGAGGTAGATAGACAGATAGATGCTTCATTTCTTTATGATAGATATTTTTTTTATTTCTGTTAGAAGCCGTGGAACTGGATGAGGCGTGTTATAACATATTCCTCATTTATGAAGGAACATGATTAGAAAACATAATTACACTCTATAGCGTTCGCGTAAAGGGAGAAGGGGGACGGGGTAAGAAAATGAGAGAGGTGTATTTTTGTCTTGAAAGAAGTGCACGCGTTTTTAAGTGGAATAGTTTAGAAGGATATATATATATATATATATATATATATATATATATATATATATATATGAATGAACTCTTTATCTGTTTGGAAAGCGAATTTGGAATGAAGAAAAAAATATGTCGTAAAATTTAGATACTGGAAAAGAAATTCTGTGTAGTCCTAAAGGGAAAAGACAAACTCTGTGTAGTCCTTAAGGGAAAAACCTCTGTGTAGTCGTCAGGGAAAAGACAAACACTCTGTAGTCCTTAAGGGAAAAAGCTCTGTGTAGTCGTCAGGGAAAAGACAAACTCTGTGTAGTCCTTAAGAGAAAAGACAAACTCTGTGTAGTCCTTAAGGGAAACGACAAACCCTATGTAGTCTTTAAAGAGAAAATACAGGTATTGGGAACGAGACATTCTAGCTTCAGAGAGAGAGAGAGAGAGAGAGAAGACGTATGATAATAATACTTTATATTCTAAAAGGAAGAAAAGTGAATCCAAGCATTGGAGTGGGTCTTCACTGGAGAAGACACAGAATTGAAGGCAGTTTACTCTATATTCACGTGGCTATGTAGAAAGCAGCGACATAAATTTGGCCATCAGCGTCTGTCTCCATCAATCAGGGTGGCGCAGCGTGTAGTGGGTAGCCCGGTTATCTGGGGGAGGGTGGGGAGCCGGGACCATCATTTTCAGGAAGATAGCGAACAGCGCTATCTCTGGGTCCCGTTTATTCGTTTTTCCGCCGTATTTCAACAGCTGCTGCTCAGGATGCATTGACTGTTTTTCCCGGTTGGTCTGTTTTCGACTTTCTGCCTGTATAGTATGCGCGCGCGCGCGCGCGCGCGTGTGTATGTGTGTGTGTGTGTGTGTGTGTGTGCGTCCATGTGCTTGTTTTTTTTTTCGTTTTTTTTTTTGCGTGTGTTGTGTGTGAGTGCGTATCGTTGCATTTCTAGAGTATGTGTTAGCTCCATACAAATAAATGTAGAGCAGGTGCGTGTGCGTGTATGAAAAAGAGAGAGAGAGAGAGAGAGAGAGAGAGAGAGAGAGAGAGAGGAGAGAGAGAGCAGAACAGAACAGAACAGAATTTTATTCAAAAAAGGCCAAAGCCCCATTTGAAGGGGTGTGAACAATGACAATGACTATATGATACAAATGCGAATGAAACTGTCATCCCAATATGAGCACGAGAACTAGGTCAAATGCAAGACTGAAAACAGCTTACCAACTTGCAAAGGAAAATAAATGTAAATTCGAGAAACACAATCATTACATGCGCATATTTATAGACTCAATTCACAAATTCACATTCATACAACAATAAATTTAATAATTCAAGATATAGCTATTTCCCTTCTCTTAACGGTTTTATAAAGATATACGGCAAGACTTTTAACGACTTCTGTCTTTCGTGATGCTAAAAGTAATGTTAACCTGAAATCACTAGGATCATTACGATATTTTGGATGTATTAAGCTATGTCTTAAATCATCAAAAGCAGGGCAACAAAAACAAAGTGAATTTCATCATCTGTAGCAGATCTACACAATGGGCATTTCACGACACGTTCACTATTCCTTTTATATCTTGAACTGTGCACTGATAAACTAGATATCCCAAATCTAAATCTTGTTAGTGTGTATCGAATAAATCTGTCCAAATCCAAAAAAATCTTAAATAAATGTTAGCGAACCGCCCAGAGAACGTGGACAAACGAGTCACAAGACGAAACACAACTAGTTTCGACCTCTTAGGTCTTCATCAGGTGAGACATTAACGAATAAAACAATGTTTCATTGTTTTATTCGTTAATGTCTCACCTGATGAAGACCTAAGAGGTCGAAACTAGTTGTGTTTCGTCTTGTGACTCGTTTGTCCACGTTCTCTGGGCGGTTCGCTAACATTTATTTAAGATTTGTTTAGATTTCCGCCTGCAGTCCTCTCGCTTTGCAACTAGATCAAATCCAAAAGTAAGTATGTCTCCAGATCATGAGATGTCTTGAATTTCCTATAGTTTATAAGTCTACCACTGGAGAGAGAGAGAGAGAGAGAGAGAGAGAGAGAGAGAGAGAGAGAGAGAGAGAGAAGTAAATGAGCAGACAGAGCATGTTTTCAGTTACAAAAATGTACGCGTGCGCGTACCAGTATCGTTCTTCTATGTTTTGTGTATACATAGCTGACCAAGTATGCAGCCTTGACAAACACACTCAAACCAAGACCAGTAAGAGACAAATACCAGCAGACAATCTGAATCAGAACAAAACCAGCAAGGCAAACAAACAAGCCAACAGACAACCCGGACCTAACGGGGACTCGGACCTCTCACCTGTACGTTAAGTGGTTGCCAGATAAACTGAGCCCAGTGCCTATGCGGTCTGACGGCAGTTATGTCCTTAACGTCAACTTGGAGCTGAGAGGAGGGAGCATGCTTTGACTGGAACAGACATTCACAGACCACTGATGTAAAATGAGCTCAGCGTCAGCCCAACAATTCGCAACATGCTGTCTTTGTTTGGGCTGGCTTACCCAGGTAAGAGATCATTATCTGGGTTCGTTCAGCCAGTGCAATAGGAGAACCTCTCTGTAACGGTCTTAAACATTTGAGTCCTAAAACGAAGACCATCATTCTTAAGAGGTTATTCTAGTACGTAGATAACCCTTTCTTAGGAGGTCAGTGTGGTAGAAGGTTAAAAGGTTAAAGTTCCATCGCTCGTTGCCATAGAGACAGTGACCTGTCAGAGGTTCACCGTATCTGGGACACGGCATGGCGGAAGATAGAGCCTACCCCTGTCTTTCCGCCGCCTTAAACTTCCCCTGTAATGAATCGGGTATCTTTTCATAGCCAGTTGCACGGAGAGGGTTTTCAAGTCCGAAAGCACAAATCCGATCTTATTTGTGATTCGACCTCAAGACCGTCAGCGCCGCAGAGAAACGCTCTAAATACATGACAGCGGGCTTCTCTAATATAGTGTGGATAAACGCGAAAATGTAGAGAAACTTAGCTCAGTCTACTATCAACAAACACAAAACTGTTACGGAAAACAAAAAAAACGGTTCTTGGAAGGAAAGTGTTTTTGTTGAAAGGTAAATCTTATGTAGACAGAGACAAAAACGTCCCAGGAAAACAAAACTTCTTACTGGGAGAGTCTTTGGGGGAGGTAAATCTAGTAGACTTCGTAGATAAAGGGAACAATGCTCCAGAAAGGTAAGTCTTGAAAGGTAGAGGATCTGGTGAGAGGTAACCGTAGTACAGCCAAAGAGTTTTTACGGGTTGGGAAAACTGAAGTTCCCATTTCCCCTCGTTAGGAAAGTGAAAGGAAGATTGCACCGGGTTGCAAAAGATTGGGGAAAACAGAATTTCATTCTTGGGATTCAAAAATCAAAGCGTAAATAAAAATAAAAATGGTTGAGAAGCAAGAAATAGCTTGGTCGTCCATCAGCTGCAAACAACGAAAGCAGGCGATTTTTTTTTTTTCGGTTTAGGAGAATTTGCAATTCTGCAGTTTCTCACTTTGTAACACAGAGTTACAGAGTTAGAGTTGTTGATGAGTATAACATCTCCATTTTGGTGACATCGTTCGCTTCAAAAGTGCCGGGAAAGTAGAGGTCTTTGGAAATGTTTTTGGGGGGTGGGAAAATCTTGGGAATTTGGTGAAGATAATACCCTCAAAGACGAAAAGGTTACTTTTCCCAAATGTATGTAAAGAGAAGGACTCTCCATTCACAAGATCTACAATGGGACGTTGCACACTACTTCTTGCTGTATTTCCCGACTGTGCTTGCCGAATTATAGACGGCAATTTAAATGAGACATATGCAGCATAGATGCACCCACCCTACCCCTCCCTCCACCCCTCTTTCCATCCACGGTCTTTAACGCCACCGCCCTCCCCTCTCCTTCCTTCTCGTACTAGTTGACGTTGATAGGACATCGTTTTAGCAAGGCAGCGTCACTGCGTTTGCGGACAACGTGTCATGACACATGCTACTTCTCAAAGAAAAAAAAACGAAAAAAAAAAAAACCTTGTGCATACGATGGATATCCAAGCCTTAATTCTATAGTTTGATTCCTGGGTGTCCTGCATTATTGAAGGAATCTGGGAACTAAAGCGCGTTTTCACTTCTTTTTCAGACTTAAATGAAAAATCGTTATTCCGCCGGACAAAAGGGACGAACAAATTCCCAGATAAGACACGACGAGTTTCGACTTCTTTGGTCTTTTTAGGCAAGTTGAACAACATTCAGCACGATGAAAACGAAGAACGAGCAATCACTTACCTTCTCAAGTTGGGCGTAAAATGAATGTTGAATGAAAACCTTTTTTAGTGTGTGTGTGTGTGTGTGTGTGTGCGCGCGCGTGCGCGCGCGTTTGTGTGTGTGTGTGTGTGTGTGTGTGTGTGTGTGTGTGTGTGTGTGTGGGTGGGTGTGGGTGTCTTGCTTTTATTGTAGTAAAAAATTTCCTAAACAAAGAACAACACACACACAACACACACACACACACACACACACACACACACACACACACACACAGAGGGAGGGAAGGAGAGAGAGGGAGAGATGTGTATATATATGTACTCAACAATAAGAAAAAGTAGAATAGGCTGAAAGGCACATGTAGTCAAAAGTAGCTCTCAGCGCTGTCGCGCCGTTTTGGACAAGTTACCCTGGTAGACCCGAGCAAAACACGAAGTCGGTTCTGGAGCTAAGTGCCAGCGGGCCAATGCCACTTGCTGTTGTTTAGCTCTTGTGTGATAATGGCGTTTGTGTTTCATTCCACAAAGATCAAAGCAGTCGGACCGAATGATAGAGACGGAGCAGAGAATCGGGTTCTGGGTGGGCGCGGGGGAAAGAGTGCGAGGCCCTCCCCCTCTCGCTCCTTCTTCTCTCTCTCTCCCATCCCCTGCTCCCTTCCCTCTTTCAACTCAGGCCTCTCTCTCTCTCTCTCTCTCTCTCTCTCTCTCTCTCTCTCTCTCTCTCTCTCTCTCTCTCTCAGTATGTGTCTATCTGCTTGTCTGTCTGACTCTCTCTAGTCTGTATTTATGTATCTCTCTGACTCTGTCTCTGTCTCTGTCTGTCTGTCTGTCTCTGTCTCTGTCTGTCTGTCTCTCTGTCTCTGTCTCTCTCTGTCTCTCTCTGTCTCTCTCTGTCTCTCTCTGATTTCGTTTTCGCCACATGTCACTGTAACTCCCTTTCTGGAGATACGAGTTGGTAACACAGAACGCTCTTGCTGGCCGTGCAGCGAAGTATTCAAACCTTACATTTGTCCTGTTCATGCGTGCTATGTTTAACGATATATTTCTGTTAGATCTTTGCCCATAAACTAATGTCCGCCCCGTTAGATCGTACTCGTCTTTCTTCTGTTGTAGTTGTCTCAGAAGTCTGAACTAATTCAGTATTTTCTCCGTCTTAAAGGATACCTTGGACATAAACTGACGTTGATATAGCTTAGGATATTTGATTTTGATATGTGTCATCTTGCGAGTTGTGTTTCAGTTCCCCTTCCCTCCTTCCCTCACCCCACTCTCCATTTTCATAAAGAACTCTTACTGAGATATTGAATACAGCACACTCGACTTCTGAAAGCGTATTGAAAACCATGCCATTGATCTTTCACTTAATAATCTTCAAAAATATCGACGTAAATTTGAAAAGAAGTCGATTACGTTGTAACTGACTTTGTAATGGACTTACTCGTGACAATCGTTGTCAGAGTCAGTATCTTTGTGTAAATGTTGTGGTATCTTTATTGCGATGTCTCCATACAAATCCGTAGGTTCCCCCCTCTCTCTCTCTCTCTCTCTCTCTCTCTCTCTCTCTCTCTCTCTTTCAAGTCGTCCGCGGTCTCAGTGACGTCACATCCACACCTTTCATTTCCCGCTCCTCCCTCTCATCATATCCACACCCAGTGTTGTAATGTGCGTAGCCTCAGCCCCAGCAATCGTCACAAAACTGGTTAATTACATAGGGTTTTCATGAAGTCACTTACCGGAGGAAACACTGGCAATTTTGCTGCAGTCGACGACTTTGTATTATACAGATATCATGTACTGCATATAGAAACAGTATAGCCCATGTCCACACGTTAACAAATCGGTGTCACATTGAGGGGGTTGCGAACGTGAATGAACAGGCTTCATGTTACACCACCATCTCCCTACCCCTACCTGCCGCTTCTCCTCCTGCCTCATCCCCCCCACCCATCCCCACCCCCTCTTCCACACATACACACATTTGGTTTTGCGTCGTTTTTGCTGGAAGCAATTTTTTTCCTCAACTCTGTTTTCATCATGATTGGTTACATGTATTATGAAAAGAGATTCATACATCAAGGACTGATAAACAGCCTGTGGTGTGTCTGTGTTGCAGTGTCGGGAGTGGGGAGCGCGTGCCCGTCTGACATCACCCAGCAGGCCAACGACTGTTTCTCTGACTACAACCGGGAGTTCCAGAACATCAAGTCCAGCCCCAAACGGCTGTGCTGCGGGGTGGATGTAGAGAACCTCAGGGCTTTCTGCAGGTAGGTAGAGGGACACAGGCGTGCCAGCAGTCATGCATGCAGTTTCGTACACAAAAGCATGCATCCAGGCACATATGCACACAACCTAATCCAAAAACACAACACACACACATACATGCATGCATGCGCGCTCACGCACACACACACACACACACACACACACACACACACACACACACACACAC
>CM065721.1:24732449-24777449 GCA_033310375.1 Conus canariensis
GAGATTCAGGAGTTGGAACAAGGTGTGTGTGTGTGTGTGTATGTGTGTGTGTGTGTGTGTGTGTGTGTGTGTGTGTGTGTGTGTGTGTGTGTGTGTTTCGTTTTACTCCAGTTATTTACTAATCTGTTCCACTCCTTTCTGTCTCTGTCTCTGTCTGTCTGTCTGTCTGTCTGTCTCTTTCTCTCTCTCTCTCTCTCTCTCTCTCTCTCTCTCTGAATTATGTGTGTGTATTATGTGTCTTTGTGTGCGCGTGCGTGCGTGTGTGTGTGCGCGCGCGGGCACCCGTGAATGCACAAGTTTTGAATTATTATGTGACCGATTCCTGTCTACTTCATCGCCTCGCATTGCAGAAATTAACTTTTCTTCTTGTAAGTGTTATTGTGTTATTCAGCCTTCTTTTTCACACACTGCATCGTGTCTTCCTTCATCATCTGCGCCTTCATCACCTTTTATCATCTTTTTACCTGACCAAGCTTTTCTTCTTCAACGTAACTCTGGCTATCCCTCTGGCATCATTGATCCCACACTGGCCCAGCTTGCTCTTTACAGCTGAACAGGACGCTGCCGGTCACCTTGTGGCCGGGCTATAAATAATATCAGACTGAAACTGAGAACGAGCGCTCTTTCAGCCGGTACAATTTTCAGTTTTAGTACCCTTCAAATCGGTTTTCGCTAGCAGTCTGCGTGAAACCACAGACTGACATAGCTCATAAATCCTGTTTAGAAACAGGTTTTTACCCAGGGATTTAATTAACACGGGTTAAGAGTGGGGGCATGCTTCGTCCTTCCTGTCCTGCCGACGTCCCGCTCTTTGAACTGGGATGGGGAAAGGCCATTACTCCCGATTTACGCGAGCGATAAAAGATGTTTGGGGGATTTAATGGTTTCAGGCTTGATTATAGCTTGCCGGTATTTTCGGAGACTTGAATTGATGGCGTCAACAACATCAGAAAAAGAAAGAAAACTCAACATGGAGGATGCATTTGACCAATGAAGTCATTAGGCTGCCATGTCGTTGACTTCGCCCAGCCATCAGAAAAGCGCGTTCGGCCTTCAGAAGAAAAGCTTTAGGAATCGTGCACTGGCCATTCATGCGAGGATCGATGCGTTTGAGTGGATCTCTTGGTGGTAGTGATACTGGGTTGGGTTTGGATAGGGATTGTAGAGGCGTTATTTCACGAACGTATCTGCTCCCCTGAAACGGTGAGATTTAATAGATTTGATATAATTCAAATATTAGATATATGTAGAATTATTCTGTTAATGTGTGTTTGCCCATTTGTTTCTCTCTCTAACTCTCATTCTCTCGCTCTCTCTCATACCACACACACACACACACATACACACACACACACACACACACACACACACACACACACACACACACACACACACACACACACCAACGCTTCTCCATCTTGTCTTCATTCCTCTGTATCTTTTTCATTTTCATCAGCGCTTATCGTGTTCCTCTCTCTTTTCTTTATTTTTGGCAGTCTCACATGACATGTTCTTCCTTGTAACTCTTATTCTTTATCTTGTCGTTGCTGTCTCAGATCATTGACACAAACTGGCACAGTTTCCTCCTTCATGCTGAACTTGACGCTGTCTGTCACACTACACTCTTTCAGGTAGTACAGTTTTCTTTTTATCGCCCTTCACATCCCTTTTTCCCAACTGTCTTCACGACATGAATCGAAGACTGACTGACCCCATAAATCCTGTTTAGAAACCGCTTTACCTGGCATGTTATTAACAGGGCTAATGGTGGGGACATGTTACGTCCTACTTTTTCAGTCGACGTCCGCTCTTTGAAGCAGGATGGGGGAACGGCTGTTACTCCCGTCTTAACTCGAGCGATCAAAGGTGTTTGAGGGATTTGACAATTTCAGGCTTCATTATAACTTGCCGGGTATTTTTGGAGAGTCGAGACAGGCAATTAGCAACAAAAAGGAAGGAGGAAAAGAAGAAAAACGAAGGAAAAAAATAGGTTTCTTCAGGCTGACATGTCATTGACTTCGCTCATCCATTAAGACAGTGCATTCCTGAATTCCGTAGCAAATGTTCAGAACTAGTACACTGGTCATTCATGTGAGAGTCGTTCAGAGTTTGGGTGCGTCTCTTTGTGAATTTGCGCAGGAATATCAGGGCAGGTGTTTTCCGATCGTTGCTGTTCCTCTAATTAGACTAGATTTCCATGAATTGAATATGCATAAGCATTGACATGTATATGATTACTCTCATCGCAACATATTTCTTTATCTGCTCCTTCTTGCAGAGTGGGTGGCCATAGCCTGTCTTGACCTTGGTTTTCCCTGTTTTCTGTTTCGGTGCTTTTGGGTTTATAGGTAAATGAATCTCTGCCAGTGACAAGTCGCTTGTTGCTGTGTGTGTGTGTGTGTGTGTGTGTGTGTGTGTGTGTGTGTGTGTGTGTGTGTGTGCGTGCGTGCGCACGTGTTTATATATATAATATATGTATGTATGTAGTGCGAGCGCGCGCGCGCTCGTGTGTGTGTGTGTGTGTGTGTGTGTGTGTGTGTGTGTGTGTGTGTGTGTGTGTGTGCTCACGTTCACTGAGTGCCGCATTTCTGATGTTGGTTTGGCATCTCTTCAGAGAGACAAGCACACTAAATGAACAAATGCGTCAACAAATAAGCAAATACTGATAAATCAACAGTAGGGCCCTAAATGAATAAATAAACAGATAAATGAATAAGTACCTATTGTCAGCTTCCAGTTAACCGCAGGAGAATGTACCTTTTCCATATTGCTCCAGCATAGCATGGAAGTCTGTTTATCGTTTTTGAAGACAAAACAGCTCCATCAGAAAGATAATAAGAAATTGAAAGAAAACAAAACATTGTTACATTTGAGTCGGAAAGTTGCCTTGTGGCTAAAAGAAATATCAGATTATTTTAGATACATATTGTAGAGCGAATGGAATATATAAGCTTAATTGCTTTCACACATGTCGAATTTTGTTGTAATAAATGAACATCGCGTGGCTTGAAAAGGTAGGGTTTACGTTGTTGTTTTGGGGTTCCACGTCTGTTTCAGATGTCCGTTTGCTATCTGTCTGTCTGTCTGCCCCCCCCCCCTCCCCCCCGTCTTTCTCTCTCTTTTTCTCTCTCTCTCTCTCTTTCTGTCTCTCTGTCTCTGTCTCTCTCTCTCTCTCTCTCTCTCTCTCTCTTTTGTTTGCATGTATGTTTCAATTTACAAATGAATGAGTATGCGCGGGTATATGTGTGTACATGTGAACTCCTACTTCCAACCGCCTCCCCCCCCTCCCCCCCCCCCCCCCCCCCCCCCCCCCCCGTCGTCATTCATTTGTGGCCGCAATTTCAGAACTAATTGCCTTCTTCCTTTTCAATACCACAATCTTTTTCTTCATTCCTTGCAACCGTGGCTATGTTCCCAGCCTTTTTTAGCCACTTTTTTCCCCATCAAAATCCGAATTAGGCAAAATTAGTAAAAAAAAATCCTGGAAAAAGCAACAGCGGACATAAAAACAAACACCGAATACAATCACTGGAAAAATAGTTATGAAGTCATCCAATGGTTTAAAGAATTGAACAAACAGAAAAACACAGTGTTCATTACTTTTGACATAGTGGACTTCTATCCTTCTATCGATGAGGAGTTACTTGCTAAAGCACTAAGATTCGCCAACAAATATACAAATATAACAGATTCTGAGATGGAAATCATTTTCCACACTAAAAAAAACTCTTCTTCATAGCAACAATGAAACTTGGATAAAAAAAAAAAAAAAAAAAAAAAAACCAGCAGAAATTCCACATTCGATGTCACGATGGGATCTTATGATGGAGCGGAAACTTGTGAATTAGTTGGACTTTTCATGTTGTCTCATATACAGAAAATACTTGGTAAACAGGTTGGCTTATACAGAGATGACGGCCTTGTCACGTTAAACAATAAACCAAAAATCATTGAAAACAAGAAAAAAGAACTTTGTAAAATTTTCCAAAGCCACAACCTAAAAATCACAGTAGAAGCCAACAAAAAAAACCAGTAAATTATTTAGACATAACATTAGACCTTAAGGATCATACATACAAACCATACAAAAAACCTAATGATACACCTGTCTACGTAGACATCAAAAGTAACCATCCACCCTCCATTTTAAAAACCATACCTAATGGTATAAACAAAAGATTATCTAAACTGTCATGCAATGAGAAAGAATTTAACAGTGCAGCAGCCGAATACCAAGAGGCGCTGAAAAAAGTGGCTACAACTACAAATTACAATATAATCCAGATAATAACATGAACAGCAGTAAGAAAAACAGGAGAAGAAAAATTATATGGTATAACCCCCCATATGATGGAAGAACAAAAACTAACGTAGGAAAAGAATTCCTCAGAATCCTTAAAACATCATTCCCAAAAGAACATGTACTATCTAAAATATTTAATAAAAACACCATCAAGCTATCGTTCTCGTGTATGCCCAACCTTAAAAATATAATTGATTCTTCCAATAAAACCAAAAATAATACAACCAAAGAGGGTGACGAAAGGATATCTTGTAACTGCATAAAAAAGACCAGTGCCCTCTGAATAACAAATGTCTCTACAACAACATCGTGTACCAAGCTACGGTAACAACAGACAGTGATAAAGAAACATACTTAGGGATCACGGCAAACCATTTTAAAACCAGGTATGCAAACCATAAACAGTCCTTCAAAAATTAAAAATATAAAAACCAAACAGAACTAAGTAAATATATTTGGAAGCTTAAAGACAAGAAAATAGATTACAACATATCATGGAAAATTATAAAAAGAGCAACACCATACAACAACATTTCTAAAAAATGCAACTTGTGTACTACAGAAAAGTGACTGATGTTATGTAAACCCCATCTAGCATCTCTGAACTCTAAAGTAGAAATGATAAACAATTGCAGGCATAAATGGAAATCCTTGTCAATGCACCATTCCTTAGCACATCCCCCCTGAACGTGCCCAAAAAAAGATTTTAAAAAAATCTACAGGCCACGTGCCACACGCGCAGAGCTCACGCGCCCACACACCACACCATATAAAACCGGTGGCGTGCCCAAATTGTATACCCTGACGAGAGCATTCGGCTCGAAACAACTTTGTTGGTTTTATTTTCTCATTTTAAAATCTTATTTTAAACTGGTATGTCGCTCCCTTTTTGGTTGAGCATTTTTAGCATTCTGAGTGGCGTTTTAACTCTGATTTTATATATATATATATATATATATATATTATATATTACCACAGAAATCCGTTTTCCCCAACCGTCTGCGTAAGACGAATCAAAGACTGGCTTATCTCATAAATCTTGTTCAGAAACAGCTTTTCGCGGAGATTTAATCAACAGGCTAATGGGGACACGTTTCGTCCTTTCTTTCCTGCCAACGTCCACTGTTTGAGAGTAAGGGGGAAAGGCCATTACTCCAGATATACTCGAGCAGTAAAATATGTTTAGGGGTTTTAACGATTTCAGGCTTGATTCTAGCCTACTGAGTATTTTCAGGCTTCCGTTAACAATAGTGCCATCCACTACCCCCCCCCCCCCCCCCATCACCCCAAATTTTCACCACCCCCACCATCCCCACCACCACCCAGAAAAAAGGGAAAGAAAAAGAAGAAAGGAAAGAAATAAAGGAACGGAGAAAAAGTTTCACCAGTAAAGTCATAAGGCTAGCATATCACTTCTTTCCCTCAGATACTCGTAATAGACATTTCTAAATTCATAAGCAAAACTTCAGGACCTATGCATTGCATCTACATGAGGATCGAACAGATTTTGAAAGCATCGCTTAGTGCAGGTAATACTGGATTGAATCTTAATAGGATTATTAGGGGAGGTATTGTCCAGTCGTGGCTGTTTGAATGATCAGATTATACTCCTTGGTGGATTGAATACATTGTAAACATTAAATAGACATACAATTCTTCTTTGTCAATGCTTGCTCTGTCTCTGTCTCTGTCTCTGTCTGTCTGTCTGTCTGTCTCTCTCTCTCTCTCTCTCTCTCACACACACACACACACACACACACACACACACACACACACACACACACACAAGCGCGCACGCACGCGCTTGGGCGCACGCACGCACGCACGCACACTCACACACACACACACACACGCACATACACACACACACACACACAAAACACACACACACATACACGCACACACACACGTACACACACACACATACACGCGCGCGCGCGCGCGCACGCACACACACGCACACACGCACACGTTAGTTTCATGCACAGGATGCCCTTTGCATAGAACAAGCTTTCTATCTAATATACACTTATTCCTTCTCTTACTTGAAGGTATCTCTTAAGACTACATTTTCACTGCCTCTTCCTTAGCCTTTTTCGTTTTCTACCTCATGATGGTGTCTGTGTGAATGCGTGTGCAATTTTTCTAAATTACAGAAGTTGCGTGTGGTCGGTTAAAGACTACGCAGAGAAATGAAGATTATTAGAATGAGATAATAACATTGGTAATAACAGAAAGTGCTTGCACTGTGAAAGACTGTCCCTTAATGTGGGGATTATACTATTTGGCACTGATGAGACAACAAAAACCAATAATATGCTAGATTTCATCCTCATGGGAAAGTATTTCATTTATAAGTGTAGATTAACAAAATATAACTTAACCAAAACATGTTTTTAAAGGAGGTTGGCTACAGATTTTTAAAAAAATGGAGGAATATTTGTTCTTGATGTAGATGAATTATGCAAGTTGCCAAACACAATGGCCCCCATATATGAAACTGATAGGGCTAATGCCTATTGTATGTAATATAAATGTTCTTTCTTTTCTGTTTACATGTTGTCCGCGACATTGGTGCCTTATTGAAACAATGTCATTTTGATATTTATATGATTTGCTGTTTCCGAATGTGATCTCATGGATTTGAGATGATAATGTACGTGACATGTGTTATAACATTGTTTGATGTTTGTGTACACTGATATACTTGATCATTGGAATTTTTCTTTATTTGTACCCATCACTTTTTTTTTTATTGAGATTACTTGACTTGAATCATCAAAACAGATGCCCTCAGCTGTTTTCTCTGGCAGGTTGTGTGGCCATGGCCCGTCTATCAAAGTTTTCCGCCCTTTTTCTGTCTGGATGTGTTTCTGTTGACCTAGCGAAGTGAAAATTCACCAGTTACAATTTTCTTTTTTACCGTTGGTTGTTTCTCGAGAGCAAAGTCCTCTGCGCACACAATGTCATGATTTGCTGTGTCACCTAAAACACTTGGAAAGAGAAAGGAATGCAATAGTGTTAACGAATTAAAAATAATATTTTAGCGTCATGGATAAGTTGATCAATGAACACATATATAAAATAAGTAAATTTCAGTCGGTTTCTGTCAATGACAAAAGAATGCCATTTCAATATCGCTCTGTCACAGGATAAATTTTTATTTTAGGTAAACATTTTCCACAAAAAGCTCTGTGTAGATTTTATTTCGTTTTGAATCGGACATTCGGCCTGTGACAAAAGATATAAGTGATAATTGTAAATACAACTAGAGCAGATCGAACGTTTATGTAAGTGTGCTTTACGAGTTGATTTTTTGTTGTCATAAATAAACGTCCAGGCGTTAGGAGGAATGTCTGTTTCAGCACTGAGGTTTGACCGTTCTGTGACAAGTGCCGATTTTGTCACCCCTCCCTCTCCCTCCCTCCTTCCCTCCCTCCCTCTCTCTCTCTCTCTCTCTCTCTCTCTCTCTCTCTCTCTCTCTCTCTCTCTCTCTCTTGTTTTATTCTGTATACATTTTACTTTGTACTTCAATTCTCCGTTTACTGTATTTCATTTGTAGCTTGTAGCCACCTACATTCTTGCTTTTAACTCATGGCAAGCGCTAAAGAAGTCTTTGTGGCCATTTCTTTTCTGCCATTGACAAAGGTTCCTCTCTCTCTCTCTCTCTCTCTCTCTCTCTCTCTCTCTCTCTCTCTCTCTCTCTCCACGTCTCTCCCTCATTGTCTAGTCTTCTGTCTGTCTGTCTGTCTGTCTCTCTTCTTCTCTCTCTCTCTCTCTCTCTCTCTCTCTTCTCTCTCTCTCTTCTGTCTCGTCTCCTCCTCTCCTCTCTCTCTCTCTCTCTCTCTCTCTCTCTCTCTCTCTCTCTCTCTCTGTCTGCTCTCTCTGCGTTTATGTGTGAAAGTGAATGGTTATGCATGCATGGGTGCTTGTTTGTGTGATCTCCACCGTTCCTTCTTCTTCTTCTTCTTCTTCTTCTTCTTCTTCTTCTTCTTCTTCTTCTATCAATATCATCTTTCACTCATTTCTTATGTTGGTATTTTTTAAACGTCCTGTCCTCGTTCGTGCTTATTTTCATCGCTTTTCTTTCCTTGTTCCTTTTCCCTTTGTCTCACAGTGTTTTCTCTTTCTTCCTTGCTACCCTAGCCATGTTTCCAAGCCTGTTCGTGTTCCAAATCATGGACAGAAACCGACTCAGCTGTCCTCCCTCAGGTTGTACGGGATGATACACGACACATAGTGGGTTTTGTTTTTCCAGGCTGTACAGCTTTCATGTTTATCACCCCTCAATTCCGTTTTCGCCGACTGTCTGCACAAGAGGAATCAAAGGCTGACATACACCATAAATTCCGTCTGGAAACAGCTTTTGCCAAGGATTTAATTAACAGGACTAATAGCAGGGACATGTTACGTCCTCCCTCTCCTGCCGACGTCCGCTCTTTGAAGAGGGATGGTGAAAAGGCCATAACTCCGATTTACGCGAGCGACAAAAGATGTTTCGGGGATTTAACGATTTTAGGCTCGATGATGGCTTGCCTGGTATTTTCGGAGACTCCAAAGTAATGCCGTCAACAAGAGAAAAAGAGAGGAAAAAAGGAGGAAAAAAGAGAAGAAAGGTCTACATGGACGACGTCTTTCACTAATGAAGTCATCAGACTGCCGTGTCACCCATTTTGCTTATCCATCAAAGTAGAGTATTCCAAATTCTTGGCAGAGTTTCAGGAACGAAGCACTGGTCATTCAAGTGAGAGTCGATCATCAGAGTATGAGAGCATCTGTTGCTGGTAGTAATTCTGAGTTGACATCGAACGGGAATATCAGGAAAAATTTGTTTTAGAGTTATAGATGTTCCTCTGATTAAGCTCTGCTTTTCAGTGGATTGAGAATGTAATTATGTGTGCGTGGGCATATGTGTGACCCATTTCTATATTCTTTATAACCTCTCATCGCCATAATATTTCACTGGGTCTGTTGTTGGTTCTGTCAGTCTTTTGTACTTCATTTTCATTAACCATTATCTACATTTTTTTAAAGATTTAACAATCATTTTCCAGTTTTCCAAGCCAGGTTGGTCATCTTCCGAAACATTTTCATGACCAGAATGATTGACCCAGACTGGTTTAGCTGTGTTCCACCAAGCTGTACACGACACTACCCACTACCTTGTGATCTTCAAGCAATACAGTTGTTCACGTTAATCACCTCTCAAGTCCATCGCTGTCGACTGTCTGCATAAGACGAATCAAAGACTGACATAACCCCATAAATCCCGTTTGAAACAGCTTTCTCCGGGACAGTTAATTAACGGGACTGATGGCGGGGACATGTTACGTCCTCCTTGTCATGCCGACGTCTGCTCTTTGAAGTCGATGGGGAAAGACCCCTAACTTCCGATTTACGCGAACTGTAAAAGATGTTTAGGAGAATTAACGATTTTAGGTTAGATTATTGCGCGTCTGGTATTTTTGGAGGCTTCAAACTGTTGCTGTCAAGTAAAAGGGAGGAAAAAAGAGTCCACGTTTTACCTAAGAAATCATCAGGCTTCCATGTCATTGACTTCTTTCATCCATTGGAAAAAGACATTCCTGAACTGAGTAGAGAAGTTTCAGGACTTGTGCACTCGTCGTTCACAAGAGGGCTAGTCAACGTTCATGTGCATCTCTTGGTGGCAGCAATATTGGATTGGTTTTAGATAGGAATATTAGGGGAATCATTTTGTACTTGTGACTGTTCCCTTGATCAAACTCTGTTGTTTGTTTTTTTCGTTTTTGATTGACTATATCATTATTCTCTCCTGTTTGTTCGTTTTGCTTGTCTGTGTTTCTCTCTTCTCTCTCTCTCTCTCTCTCTCTCTCTCTCTCTCTCTCTCTCTCTCTCTCTCTCTCTCTGTGTGTGTGTGTGTGTGTGTGTGTGTGTGTGTGTGTGTGTGTGTGTGTG
Organism: Conus canariensis; assembly: GCA_033310375.1. Classification (NCBI taxonomy): domain Eukaryota; kingdom Metazoa; phylum Mollusca; class Gastropoda; order Neogastropoda; family Conidae; genus Conus; species Conus canariensis. The sequence continues at coordinate 24,742,690 of CM065721.1, forward strand.
AAGGATTGGCTATATTTGTGTGTGCATACGTTTAACCCATTTCTCTGTTCTCTATTTACCTTATTGCTGTCATATTTTGCTCTTTCTATTGTTGCTGACTTTTTCCCCATTTATTTTCACGCTTCTCCATCGTGTCCTTATTCTTCTGTAACTACTTCATTTTCATCACCCATTATCTGCTTTTTTTTTAGAAAAGATCAACAATCATTTTTCTTTTTGCCTAAGAGGATTGCCTTGTGCTTAGCATCTTCATGACCCAAATAACTGACCCAGACTGGTTTAGCTGTGCACCCTCAAGCTGCAAAAGACACTACCCACTACCTTGTGATCTTTCTTGCGGTACAGTTGTTCACGTTAATCACCTCTCAAATCTGTCTCTGCCAACTGTCTGCATAAGACGAATCAAAGACGGAAATACACCATAAATCCCGTTTGAAACAGCTTTCTCTAGGACATTTAATTAACGGGACTGATGGCAGGGACATGTTACGTGGACGTCGTGACGTCTGCCCTTTGAAGTCGATGGGGAAAGATCCCTAACTTCCGCTTTACGCGAACCGTAAAAGATGTTTAGGAGAATTAACGATTATAGGTTTGATTATTGCGCGTCTGGTATTTTTGGAGTCTTGAAACTGTTGATGTCAGCAAAAAGGTGAGGGGAGAAAACGAGTGACAAGGAGTCATAGTTTTACCTAAGCAGTGATCAGACTTGTTTTCATTGATTTATTTCATCGGATGGAAAAATCAGTCCTGAATTAAGCACAAAAGTTTCAGGACTCGTGTACTGGTCGCGCAAGTGAATCAAAGTTTGTCTGGATCTCTTAGTGCAAATGAATCTGGACAGGGTTTAGATTGGAATATCAGGAAAATATTTTGGCCTCATGGCTGGACCCTAGATTAGACTCCAAGTTTCTTTTCTTCTTTTTTTTGTTGTTGATTGACTGTGTCATATGAGTATTCTCTGTTTTTGCTTGTCTGCCATTTGTTAAGATCTCTTCTCTCTCTCTCTCTCTCTCTCTCTCTCTCTTGTGTGTGTGTGTGTGTGTGTGTGTGTGTGTGTGTGTGTGTGTGTGTCTCCAACTCCTAAAGAAGTATACACACATACATACACACTCACGCCACACACACACACACACACACACACACACACACACACACACACACACACACACACACACATACAGAGAGAAGACTGACAGAGAGAGAGAGAGACAGGCAGAGAGACAGAGAGAGACAGAGGAAAGAGAAACAGGATGTACAGACAGTGCATACAGTATTCTCTCTCTCTCTCTCTCTCTCTCTCTCTCTCTCTCTCTCTCTCTCTCTGTCGCCCTCCATTTATGTATACGTGTGTAAATAATTGGTTACGGGTGTGCAGGCGTATGTGTGTGACCGATTTGATTGTCTCTCATTGCTGTCACAGTTCACTCTGTGTTGCTGATTTTTTTTTGGTCTTACCTGTTTTTCATATTTCTTTGTCTTTTTTGAAAAAAAAAGGTTTCTATGTGCCTTCTCCATTTTCATCATGAAATATCTCCTTTATTCAGAGCTAACAATATTTTTTTCTTAATTCATTGCAGTTGTATATTCTGTAACTCCTTTGTGTTCCAGAGCGTTGACACAGACGTGCTAAACTTCACTCTCTGAATCTGAATATGACACTTCCCACCATCATGTGTTATTTCAGGCAGTACGATTTTCTTGTTTATCAATCCGCAAATCTGGTTTTGCCAGCTGTCTGCATAAGACGATTCAAAGACTGATATAAACCACAAATCCTGCTTGGAAACAGCTTTTCACAAGGACTTAATTAAAAGGGGTGATGGTAGTGACATTTTACGCCCCCGTCTCCTGATGACATCCGCTCTTTGAAGCAGGATGGGGAAAATGCCATTACTCTGGAATTGCGTGAGCGATAAAAGATGTTCAGGGGAATTAACGATTCAAGGTTTCATTATAGCGCGCAGGCCATTTTTGGAGGCTGGAAACCTATTCTGACGAAAACGAAAACAAAAAAAAAGAAAGGAAAAAAAAGACCAAGTTTCAACTACGAAGTGGTCAGACTGCGATGTCATTGACTTTGCTACTCCGTTGAAAAATATATTCCGAAAATCGGTCAAAAAGCTTCAAAGCTTGCACTGGTCATTCATGTGAGGGCCAATCAGAGTTGAGTGCATCTCCTGGCTGCAGTAACAATAGATTCAGTTTGGAAAGAAATAGGTAGGTAGGTAGGCACTCAAGGTCTGACCAGCGCGTTGGGCTAATGACGGGGACATGTTACGTCCTCTTTGCCCTGCCGACGTCTGCCCTTTGAAGTCGATGGGGAAAGATAAGTCTTGCCAAGGTCCTGATGGTAGTTTGGTACTTCTCACTGGTTCTGGTGGATTTGCTCGGCTTATCAGTTGGCATCCATGGCATGTTTTGCAGAATTTCTTCACTTCCTTCTCCATGCCAGGCCACCAAACTTTGGTTGGCAAGTTTTGTTTGGTTCTAACAACGCCTAAGTGTCCTTCGTGAGCGAGAGTCAGTATGCGTGGTCTCATTTTCTTGGGTTTGACAATGCGGGGTTCTCTCAGAATCAGGTTTCCCATGGTGCACAGCTCATTGCTTACTGCGGCATATATTTTGTTGCTATTGTCCCATCTTCCAGAATCAATATTTTCTCTGATTTCCTCTTGTTCTTTGTCTTCATTTGTGGCTTTCTCAATTTCTTCCATCGTCAGGGCATTTGGTGTCACACTACCGGCTATGAAATGTACATGTTTTTTCTGCCTCATCTGTCAGACCAAATGACCGTGTTGGAGACTGCGTTGCGGACAGTCTTGACAGGGCATCAGCGATGACGTTGACATTTCCTGGAATGTAGACGACTCTAAACTTGTATGCCTGGAGTCGAAGCACCCACCACTGTATGCGTGCACTCGGTTTTGACCTTGGACCATAGATTACTTGCAGCGGTTTGTGGTCAGTGAGAAGATCAAATTGCTGTCCATAGATGTATGCTTGAAATTTCTCACAGGCCCATACTATGGCTAGGGCTTCTTTTTCTGTTTGGGAATCGCGTTTTTCAACATCAGTGAGACTACGACTCACATAACTGATCACTCTTGGTCCATCTGACTGAATTCGAACCAGAATTCCCGCTACACCAACTGGAGAGGCATCTGTGATAATCTGTGTTTTTGCTTTTCGATCATAGTATCCAAGTGTCTGAGCGCTGCTGAGAGCAGTTTTCAAAGATTCAAATGCTTTTTTCTGTTCTGGTCCAAACTTGAACGGCTGGTTTTTCGTGGTTAACCGACGAAGTGGTTCAGCAAAGTTTGGGATGAGTCTTGAACAATAACTTGCTAAGCCCAAGAAACTTCTCACTTCACTGGCATTTTCTGGTTCACGGGCATTGACGATAGCTTTTACTTTAGCTTTGGCTGGATCGATGCCTTTTTCTGTCAACTTGTTTCCAAGGAATTCAATTTTCTTTTTCCAGAATTGGCACTTGCCCGAATCTAATGTCAGTCCAACATTCTGTAGTCTCTGGAGTGTTTCTCTGAGACGTCTGTCATGTTCAGCATGGTTTGGAGCATGGACAGTGATATTGTCTGATGAATTGGCAACTCCAGGAATTCCCTGTATGACTTTTGAATCTCATGTTGATATATTTCTGAAGCCGCACATGTACCCATCACTAATCTCTTATATCTGAATAGGCCACAGTGTGTCACAAATGTGGTCATGTCCCTGGAGTCAGGATGTAGTTCAAGTTGATGACATCTCATGTTTAGATCAAGCTTGGTGAAGATTTTGCTGTCTCCCATGTCTTGAAGCAGCTCATCCACTGTAGGGATAGGGTAACCTTATCTCTACACTGCTTCATTAACCCGACGCATATCTACACACATGCTGTTTATCGTCATTTGGCTTTGGAACAATGACTATAGGACTGACCCATGGCGTCGGTTTGTCCACTGGTTCAATGATATCTTTGTCAGTCAGTTCCTGGATTTTCTTTTCAACTTTGGATCAAATGGAGTTCTGTGTACAGGCTGGGCAATTGGCTTGATGTTAGGATCTAGACCACTCAGTTTGACTTGGCATCCTTGCATTTTTCCAAATCCTGTAAATAGATCCTTAAAGTCTTTTTCTGGATTTTCTCCATCAGTTGAAGAAATGTTTTGAATATTCAAGCCAATCTGTAAAATTCCTAATTCAGTTGTGGTTTTCCCGCTTAACAGCGGTTCTCCTCTGTCTTTGATGATGGTGAATTCAGCTTCAATTTGATTGTTGCCTGCTTGAATGTCTGTATCAAAATTACCCACAGTCTGAAGAGGTGTGTTTGATGTGTATGGAAATAATTTTTTGACACATTTCTTGGGTTTGTATTGAATATCTTGGTTCTTTAATTTTTCCCAAAGATTTTGATCAATAATATTTATATCACTGCCAGAGTCAACAATCATATCTACTGGTATGCCACCCAATTTGACAGTGATTTTTTTATTCTTAACTTTTGGTGATTTTGCCATGAATACATCAATGTTTTCTTCATCGTCACTTTCTGATTCTGAATCATCAACATCAAGATGATGTTTTTGTTTTTAGATCCATATTTGTTTCTTCCCTGTTCCTGTTTATTCATTTTCCTCCATTTTCTTTCTTCCTGATTATTCTTCTTGCAGGTGCGACATTTCTTCTGGAAGTGATTTACTCCTCCACAGCCTTTGCAAATTTTACCATGAGCTGGGCAGTTAGGATTGTTGCCAAAGTGATTTGTGCTTCCACATCTATAGCATTCTTTTGGTCTTGCATTTTGTGTGTCGACACGTGCATCAGTTTCAGGGGCAGAATTTGATGAAGATACTTCTTTCGCTTGTTGATTTACAGCTTCAAAGGTTGCTGCGATTGTCAATAGTGTGCTTAATGTCAGATCATCTCCCTTTTCGAGTGCTTTATTCTAAGTGTGTCAGACGTAGTCTTTTCAATGACTTGATCTCGTATCTGATTGTCTGTGTCCACGAAATCACACCCTTCAGCATTCTTTCTCAATCTGATTACGAATTGAGCGATTGTTGCATCTTTCTCCTGAAACAGCTTTCTAAACTTGTGTCTCAAAAATGTTTTGTTTGGTCTTATGATGAAGTGGTTTGTTGAGTGCTTGCACAGCTGCTGTGTAATTTGTTGTGGTGCCTGTGTCTGTAAGACTCTTAAATACATCTCTGACCTCTTTTCCTGCTGTATACAAAAGCAAGGCTCTTCTTTGCTGTTTGTTTGTGGTGTCCTCTTCGTCGTCTGCACTGATGAAAAGTCCGACGCTGTCAGTGTACGACTCCAACTCTTCAAGCCAGGCGCTCCACTTCAGACTGACTGTGTGAGCGTCACCAGTGGGTTCGAAGTTGTTCGGACGTCCGTACAGTATACTCGTCGCCATTGTAATGTTCGCTCGATCAATTCCTTTCAATCATCGGCTTTACAAATGTTCAACCAAGGCATCGGTATTGCTCAGCAACCGTTTATTCCATCCTCAAAACCCGGATGTACAATACTGTTACCATGACGTAATCATTGAATAGATCGGATATGGATATCTCACACACACACACACTGACTGACTGAAACCAGTTTATTGTCAGATTAACTCATGGTTGTACTGACAACACACATACACACACACACACACACACACACACACACACACACACACACACACACACACGCACACACACACACACACACACACGCACACACGCAAGTGTGCGCTCACACATGTTCGAATACATTGACAAGTCGATGATGAAAATTTTGAGCACATCGGATAACACAAAATGCACGAAGCTGAACTTAAGTTTATACTGTATTTTCTATGACAGTCATGGTGATCGATGGCAGAGAGGATCTGACTACTGCAGTCGGCGTTACTTCTTCCAGACATCTCCTTCTCTGTCTGTCTGTCTGTCTGTCTGTCTGCTCTCCTTTTCTCTCTCTCTCTCTCTCTCTCTCTCCTCTTCTCTTCTCTCTCTTTCTCTCTCTCTCTCAACTATTACTACTACTACTACTACTGCTACTATTATTTCTACTACTACTAGAACCCCCTTCCCCCTCTGTTTTCTCTGTTTATCATTTATGCACATATTGGATAGTAAGACAGTTCTTCATTTACATTTTTTTCTGCTTTATTAATATATTATTATCATCTACTTCGGTGCTTTTACGTAAGGGCAAGACTTAAAAAATCCTGGATATACTTAACTGCTTTTCCATCTAAAAAATACTCTGTCTTATTGATTAGATATTTTGTCTGCCCATCTCTCTCTCTCTCTCTCTCTCTCTCTCTCTCTCTCTCTCTCTCTCTCTCTCTCTCTCTCTCTCTCTCTCTCTCCAGTTATGTTAGTAAATAATTGAGAGTGTGGACATCGCTATATCTGTGTGTCATTTCCTTTTCTTCTTTTTTATGTTTTTCGTTGTTCTCCCTTAAAGTCATTTTACAATGTTTCTGTTCTTGGTTGTTGTTTTTTCACACGTATCTCTCCTATGTCCATCTTTTGTATTATTTTCATTTTCACAGCATATTACCTGACATTTTTGTCTTTTTTTTCTGCAGCTCGTACCACAAACCCTTTGTTTTCCCAAATCATTGACCCAAACTGACCCAGCTTCGATCCTTCAGACAGTACCGGACGCTTCCAGTCACCCTGTTTCAAGCAGCAGTTTTGATGTTTATCATCCCTCAAATCCGTTTTCGCCAAATGCGTACATTAGACGAATCAAAGACGACATAAATCCCGTTTAGAAAAGGCTTTCCCCAGGGATATAATTAACAGGGCTAATGGCGGGGACATGTTACGTCCTCCATCTCATGCCGACGTGTGCTCTTTGATGTTTAGGAGAGGAAAGGTCGTTACTCGCGATAATGATGTTTCGGGTATTTAGCGATTTCAAGCTTGATCATAGCGTGTGGGCTATTTGTGGAAACTCGAAACTGATGTTGTCAATAACAACTCAAGAAAAAATAAAATGAAAAGAAAGGCAAGGTTCACTAATGATGTCATCAGACTGCCATTTCATTGGCTATGCTCGTCTTCTTAAAAAAAACAACAACAACAACAAAAAACTGCAAAGTGAATTCAATAGAAAGGTTTCAGGTCTCTAGCTCTGGTTATTTATGTGAAGGTCGATCAGAGTTTGAGTGCATCTCTTGGTGGTAGTAACACTGGGTCGGATTTGGACAGGGCTATCAGGGGAGTTATTTTACAGTCGTAGTTTTCCCCAGATCAGACTTTTGTGTTAGGTGAATTGAATATATACATGAAATTGTAATGGATTATTCAGTCCTTATGCGTGTTTGTCCATTCGTTTAGATCCCCACCCCCACCTTCTCTCTCTCTCTCTTCTCTCTCTCTCTCTCCCTCTCTCCTCTCTCTCTCTCTCTCTCTCTCTCTCTCTCTCTCTCTCTCTCTCTCTCGTACGCACTACGCATGCACACACACACACACACTGGCATATATCCGGATGTGTCAGTGAGCAAAACTTGGAACAGACTGGTTAACACAAAACATGTATTTGCTGTAAATTCTGTGTCAAGCATGGCGATTGGTGAGTAGAAAAGATTCAGCTACAAGAGAAAGTGTTTCTAGTGTAAGATCACTCACACACTCACTCTCTCTCTCTCTCTCTCTCTCTCTCTCTCTCTCTCTCTCTCTCTCTCTCTCTCTCTCTCTCTCTCTCTCTCTCTTCTCTCTCCCTGCCTGTGCATGTATGTGAGTAAATATGTGGGGTATGTTACATCGTTATATATGTGTGTGATCTCATTCTTTTTCTACTTGTCTACCATGCCTTTCTTTTGTATCTTCTTCATTTTCATGGCTTGTTATCTCGTGTCTTGACAGTTCTCTCCTCTCTCCTCTCTCTCTCTCTCTCTCTCTCTCTCTCTCTCTCTCTCTCTCTCTCTCTCTCTCTTCTGTCTCTCTCTCTCTCTCTCTCTTGCAGCACTGTTCATGTTCCCATGCCCCTTCCTTTCCCAAATCGGTGACCCGAACTGGCTCAGCATTGCTCCTTGAAATGCTATCCTGAATTCCTCCAAGCACACAGCTTCATGATAAACATGTTTATCATCCTTCAAATCCGTTTTCGCCAACTGTCAGCATGGGACGAATCAAAGACTGACACACACCATAAATCCTGTTTAGAAAAGGCTTTTCCCAGGGATTTAATTAACAGGGCTAATGGCGGGGACATGTTACGTCCTCCATCTCCTGCTGACGTCCGTCCTTTGAAGTGGGATGGGGGAAAGGCCGTAACTCCGGATTTAGGTGAACAATAAAAGATGTTTTGGGGATTTAATGATTTCAGGCTCGTTTATGGCTTGCTGGGTATTTCCTAGACGCGAAACTGACGCTGTCAATAACAACGGCATCAAAATAAAAAGAAGGGCAAGTTTCACCAATGATGTCATCGGATTGCCATGTTATTGACTACGCTCGTCCTGTGCAAAAAACAAATGTGCATTTAGAATTCAGTGGAAAGGTGTCAGGTTGTTGACTGGTCGATTCGCGTGAAGTTTGAATGCATCAGCTGGTGGTATTAATACTGGGTTTGGTTTGGATAGGAATATCAGAGGAGCTATTTTAAAATCGTGGATGTTTACTTGACACCCTTTATTTCAATTCATGTTGCTTATAGCCCAGCAAAACAATTTGGGGTTGATCGAAGATGATATAGCAGACATTGAACACTTTTTGTGATTACTCTGTTAAATTCATGACTATCTGTTTATGAGTATGTTCTGCTAAATGCATGACTATTTATTTATGAACATCTCTCTGTGTCTCTGTCTGCCTCTGTCTGTCTGTCTGTCTGTCTGTCTGTCTGTCTGTCTTCTCTCTCTCTCTCTCTCTCTCTCTCTCTCTCTCTCTCTCTCTCTCTCTCTCTCTCTCTCTCTAGCTCCAGTGGTGATGCCAAGACTCATTCAATGTAAACTGTACTGCACTTTCAAAAAGTCTGAGCTAATCATTTCCTGTTTTCTTTTACCGTTTTTGACCTGTCATTTTCTGTTCTGTTCTGTCGTTGTTGTTGTTGTTTCTCTAATTATTGTTCAGTGTCTTGCGGCCTTCGTGCCCAAGCTTTTTTGCTTGTAGATTTTGTAACATGACTGCATTTTTTATATAAAGATATTGGCAACTAGGCGGTAAAAAAAACTGTACACAATCCAGAGTAGACGCTAACCGTCCATTTTATAAATCTGTGTGCTCACATGGCTTTTTAGTGTATCTTTGTCGTACTATATTGGTTATCATATTTTAACGTTCATTTTTCTGTGGTGATCAAGGGCTAGGGGGCTGGTAGGTGGGCGGGATATATTTGGAGCGATGAATTAAGGGGACTGTCTCGCATCTTCAGCAGAGCTTGGTTCTTAGTAGACTGAAGGATGACAATAGATTACTTATGTTCAGGATTTTATGTAAATAGTATGGAAATTGTTATTCATTTTGTTTGTTTGTTTTTGGTTGTAAAGACAGGAATTGTTTTCACGAGTGATGACAGCTCTGACAAGGCAACTTATGTATGGGTAGGCTATAATAATGATGATATTAATAACGACAATGATGATGATAACAATGATGAACCTTCTCTCCCTCTCTCTCTCTCTCTCTCTCTCTGTGTGTGTGTGTGTGTGTGTGTGTGTGTGTGTGTGTGTGTGTGTGTGACTCAAATCACTACCTCTGTCTACCTTACGCATCGAGTTTTCCTTATCTGCTGGGGTTTCTCTTTAAAACAGAAACTGAGCATGTGATAACTAACTTGGTGCTATCGGTTCCCCCCCACGTAGGACCCAGACCACAACTTAAAGTCCGGTCCAAAACATGCAAAAGAGAGGTTGAGGGCGAAGTTGCTCACTCTGTGCTTGATTTGAACCATGAGCCTGGGATTTATCCAGTCGAGGGTGTGAAAATCAACCCGAGGGCATTATTAGCCACACTACACAAATATACCTTAGTAATAAACCACCTCAGATGTGATGAGTAAGTGGATAAATAAACAGAAAACCGAAATTCAGATGAAATCCATATTTTCAGGTTCATGACCATATCGATCAGTGCATCAGTAAAGATAAACAAACAAGTCCATATCAAATGAATATGAATAAATAAGTCCATCGATCAGTAGTAGTCCAGTAAATGTAAACATGCAAGTCCATACTAAAGAAACATAAATATATACGTCCATATTGTCAGTACTTCATCCATCACAGGAGACTGCGATTTTCGTACGGATTCGGGTGCGTATAAAACTCTTATTCTTTCTTTCTTCTTTTTTTTTTTAAAGAAAAGAACACCAGCAATAAACCAAGATATGTATTGAAAATGTGCTACAAATGAAACAGTGAAAATCAGCCTGCATCGAAAAGCATATTAGATGATGATGGATACATCTGGAACCGATCGAACGCGCGTGCTTAGTGGTAGTTTTCACCCAAGTCGACGGCATAGAGGCGTACGACCTCGATTGATGGTCGGTGTTAGTCGTGCATATACAGTCAGTGGAGCAGATGTTTTGCATTTTAACACGTAAGGTTTTCTGCAGTGTGCCTCGGTTGTTGTCTGGCTGTATCCCGTCTCTCTCTCTCTCTCTCTCTCTCTCTCTCTCTCTCTCTCTCTCTCTCTCTCTCTCTCTCTCTCTCTCAAACACAGCCTCTGTAAATTCTTTGGTTTTTCTATAGTTGGCACCATATCTGTTGTAAGAGTTAGGTATGTGAGAACAGTAAGACAAAATTATTATAATAACGATAATAATAATAATAATAATAGTAATGATGATGATGATGACAATAATAATAATGTAATGGAAATTCACATCGTACATTATCCTGAAAACTGCTGTAGGTACTCTACAAAATCATAGTGCATGTGTAGTATCAACATATCGCTACGTACTTATATTACACTTATGAAAATGTACCTTAGAAACTAAACATAACCATATATACAATTCGTTACATTCTCGAATACGTATAAACATGCACACTTACATGATGAAATGTATCGCGCATGCGCAAAAAGTACGCGAAGTTTAGACGGATCAGACAGCAACCAAACGTATTGCTGCGAGAAGAGATCACTTTTAACACTATATTTCAAATAGGCGAGAGTCAGAATGTTGGAGGTCGTCAGGGAGTCTTTCCATGTTGTCAGGGCTTGAAAAAAAAATTGCCTGCAAATCATTGTACTGCAATGAGGTATTATGAAATAAATGAAATAAATAAACCGCCTAAAAACCCTTTAGAAACAAATGACGAGAAACTGTTACATGCCATAAAGATCTAAGGAAGAGAATGAAAAGAAAAGGGGGGAAGGCAGACAGGAAGGAGGGGTTTAGCAGCGTGTGCAGCAGTTACGTTTGTGTTGTCGCGTTGCTGAGGCAGTGGTCGCTCAGTCGTTCAGTAACGATTTGACGCTCGGCTTGAGGCCTTTCGCCTCCTTTTCCCGCCCCCCACCGTCCACCCCGTTCCCTCCATGCCCCTGATGTTCAAGTCTTCCCACCCACAGTGCACAGGCAAGCCATCCGGAAAGTCGTGTACACCTCGCTGGTGCCCCAACATCACTTACAGGCCCTCTCCTGCCGCCACCCCTGTTCTCCACTGTTTACTCTCTCTCTCTCTCTCTCTCTCTCTCTCTCTCTCTCTCTCTCTGTCTGTCTGTCTGTCTCTCTCTCTCCTTTCCTTTCTCTCTCTCTCTCTTCTCTCTTCTCTCTTCTCTCTCTCTTCTCTCCTCTCTCTCTCTCTCTCTCTCTCTCTCTCTCTCTCTCTCTTCTCTTCTTCTCTGTCTCTTCTCTCTATCTCTCTCACCCTTCCCGGTCACTCTGTCTTTCTTTCATGACACTCAAATACTTTCTTTCACTCACACACACACACACACGCGCGCGCGCGCGCATTCAGAGAGAGAGAGAGAGAGAGAGAGAGGGGAGAGAGAGAGGTGTTAGTCACAGCAAACTGGAGACGAGTCGCGTAGAATCCAGGTCACGGTGAATGGCTGTTGTTATTTTGGAAAGGTCTCCGATTTGTCCTTTTCTTTTTATTTTCCTTTTTTCCCCTTTGTTTCTTTCATCATTCCGTTCTCAGGTGTTTTTTTTTTTCTCTCTCTTTTCTTTCAAATGATGCTGTGCATGACTTTTCATTTTTGTTTTTATGTTTGGTTTATCATCAAAGGTCCCCCTCCCCCCCCCCCCCCCCCCCCCCCCCCCGCCTTTGTTTTTCTTCGTTTTGTTTTGTTTCCTTTTGTTATTCGTGTATTTCTTTTCCTTTTCTGTCTTTTTGTTTACTTTGGTATTTCCTTTATTTGTCTTATTTATAAAAATTCCTGTCCTTTTTTATTCACTCCTTTCTTTTTTTCTTTTTTCTTCCTTTCTCACACCAAGGAATTCATCTGAGCGTGTCAGTCCGACATGCAGTGGATATTTGCTTTCAGGATAGTTACCTGTGATTGATCAATTTGAAATAGATCTACGCTTTGCCTTGGCCAGCAAATTATAACCAAGGCACCACTTACTTCTTTTTTGTTCTTAACAATCGCTTATGGGTGGATTGTAAGTCCCACGGTCTATAAAGATTTCGCCAAAGATGTAAGAGATGACCTTGGTTTGAACCCTGGTTAGAATAAGCATAAGTAGTCATCTGAATTATTCAGGGTGTTAGTCCTTCAACAAAGACTGGACTTGGTGTACTGTGTGCTTTGCCGCGTGAAAGGAAACTAGCATCACCGAAAGCCGAGAGCGTTTCAACCCCAAAGTTTAGAATCAGTGTAAAGATATATGGATACGTTGAGACAATTGCGCACGCGCGTGCGTGTACACACACACACACACACACACACACACACACACACACACACACACACACACAAAAGCACGCACGCGAACACCCTCCACCACCATCATCTCTCTCTCTCTCTCTCTCAGAGGCCTTTTTACACTACATGGGAAAATGAACAACATGGTATCAGTGATCTGAATGTTTGTTTTTCCGCGAATTACAGGTTTCTATGAATTCATATGCGAAGAAATTAAAAATACAGCGCGCGAGCCCGTGCTTACAGGCACACACACACGCGCGCTTGGACGCGCGTGATGGAAGTGTTGACGTCACAAGGGAAATCACGCAGCGTTACTTGGCACACTGTAATAATGAGTGGTTTCCCTTTGAGACTCATTAACCTTCCCGGGTTTGGAATGTAGGCCACATGTTTACAGTGGATTTTTTTTCAAAGAATCTCTCTCTCTCCCTCTCTCTCTCTCTCTCTCTCTCTCTCTCTCTCTCTGTGTGTGTGTGTGTGTGTGTGTGTGTGTGTGTGTGTGTATGAACTCAGGCACGCTTTCTGTTTGAATGTGTGTGTCTGTCCGTCTGGTTCTGTCTGTCTGTACGAATATATATCTGTATATACACAACCACACATTCCCTCTGTGTGTGTGTGTGTGTGTGTGTGTGTGTGTGTGTGTCGTGCGGGGCGTGCGTGGTGTGGGCGTGAGAAAGAGTGTGTGTGTGTTTGTGTGTGTGTGTGTGTGGGGTGAGAGAGAGAGAGAGAGAGAGAGAGAAGACAGACAGACAGACAGACAGACAGACAGGGAGATAGACGAATGGATCTTCCAGTGAATTGGGAGCTAAATTCTTATTGGTTTTCATGGATAACTATTCGTACATAAATGTTGTCGTAGAAAATTGTGAGCATCGTATGAATGGGTTTATGAATGGTGTTATTATGTGTAATTAATGAGAAATGCAAGTTTGCCTGTCTCTTCTATCTGTCTCTGTCTCTTTCTCTGTCTGTCTGTCTGTCTGTCTCTCTCTCTTCTCTCTCTCTCTCTCTCTCTCTCTCTCTCTCTCTCTCTCTCTCATTGTGGAGTTTGTTTATGTGAATAGGGGATAGGGGCGGTGACAGCCCTGATATAGCCCTTTGCGGTCGGCTGGGCTAAAAGCAACATTATCTCTCTCTTATAGAGGGTAGGGGGAAGGGAACAGAGGATGGGCTGTCTCAGATTTTGTTTTGTAATGTTCGTTTGGAGCGGAATGCTCTGATTCCTGTGAAACATCGACCAGTTTAGCCGGTTTTCAGCATGTGCAATTCATAGCGAACAAAATGAGGAACCACTGAAGTGGCAGTCTAGAGTGACCGGAAGGAGCGGTGGGAGAGAAAAGCTCAGTGGGCGGCACGAAAGGCGAGACAACTCCCCTCACCCCTCCCAACCCTTCCTTACCCCTCCCTCACCAAAAACAAAAAAAAAAAAAAAAAAAAAAAGGAAAGAAAACGAATAAAAGAACTCGGAAACCACAGCTGGATGTAAAGAATTCGGGAAGGACATTCCATTAGTGCTTTTTGTTATTTGAACATGTGTTTTGAAGTTAAAAAAAAATGCCATCGCTAAAAGTAAAATAAAACATAGTGAAAGTTTTTAGAAAATAGGTAAATGATTTGTTTTACGTTCAGCGATAAACAATCCGATTTTTTAATGGAAAGAAACTGAGATTTTCTGTTTGAAACAGTGTTTTACTGGGCTCTATCCCTTCTTGGGCAGTAAGTGAACAGCACGATTTTTTTTTTTTTAGGTTCGTGGAGGAACGGTTGCTCCTGCTGACACGGCAACCATGCAATTACTGTAGGTGGTGTCAGAGGTTTGCTTGTCGGCCATTGTGTGGAAACCGTTGTTCTTATGATCCAGGGGTTGCGGGTTCAATTCCCGGCTTGAGACAGGTTAGCAGAGTCCACAATGGTGCAGATTACAACGCTCTTCCATCTTTTGGATCAGACTTTAAACAGAGATTGCATGTGTAAACGCATGCGCTGAAAAGGTTTGTAAAATTCCGTCCTATCCTTCATGTGTCTGGTAAATCCCATTACACACACACACACACACACACACACACACACACACACACACACACACACACACACACACACCTGAATCGTGTTCTGGCGTACTTCTCGATCATAATGCAGCTACCTTTAACACTGGGATTAGAAACGGTGACATTAATTCATGGAGACAAAAAACAGAATCACCTAGGAGATTCAAGACCTGAAAATGCGGAAAAGGGAAGTGATGGTGTGCATCGTTTAAGCAGAACCCACTATCAACGGATACCGCCGAAGTAAGTCAGTAGAAGTAGAGGGTCTTCTCTGGTGGGTTGGCTGTTGGGGACCTGACTTTAACATAAGTTTTCTGAGTGGGGCAGGGAGACACCTGGCTGTGGCTGTTCCCGAGCGAGTCGGGAAGAGTAGTATGGATGTAATACAATTATTGAGAGGGCTGTGAAGTTGAGACAAAAAAGAGAGGTGGGGGGTATAGATGGTGGAGTGGGAAGTGGAGGAAAGAAGCGGCTAAAGGGTGAATGAAAACAACAAGAAGAAAACAGGAAAACAACAGCAGCAGCAGCAGCGGCAGCAGCAACAACAACAACAACAAAAACGGAGGATAAATGGATTCAACTTTTTCGAATGTTCTCAGTCGCAAGACTTCTTCTCAGTTCTTTTTTAATCTCTCTCTCTCTCTCTCTCTCTCTCTCTCTCTCTCTCTCTCTCTCTGGTGTGTGTGTGTGTGTGTGTGTGTGTGTGTGTGTGTGTGTGTGTGTGTGTGTGAACTCGACCTATTGATCGACCTCGTTACTTTCCGCTCCGCTTTGTATTTTACCTCGGAGAGTCTGGTTGCTCGTTCGCATCGTGTGCACACGCGGACGTGTGTATGTAGGGAGAGGGTGGGGGTGTATGGGGAGAGCAAGCAGAGGTAAGGGTTGTGTATGTGGAAAGGTGTGGGGGAGGGTGGCAAGAGTGTGCGTGGGTTGGTGTATTTTTATAGGGCGTCCGTTTTAAAATCTCTCTCTCTCTCTCTTCTCTCTCTCTCTCTCTCTCTCTCTCTCTCTCTCTCTCTCTCTCTCTCTCTCTCTGTGTTCCCGTGTGTGTGTGTGTGTGTGTGTGTGTGTGTGTGTGTGTGTTGTCCCGTGTGTGTGTGTGTGTGGTGTGTGTGGTGTGTGTGTTCCCGTGTGTGTGTGTGTGTGTGTGTGTGTGTGTGTGTGTGTGTGTGTGTGTGTGTGTGTGTGTGTGTGTGTGTGTGTGTGTGTGTGTGTGTGTAGCCGTGCGAAAATAGAATGCAGAGTAAGTCGGTAAATGATCTCTTTGACTTCACGTTATATTGATTATCTGTCTACTTATTTGTTTCTTTATTTATATGTTAAACCGTTTATTTCTGTCTGTCTGTCTGTCGCCTCTCTCTCTCTCTCTCTCTCTCTCCTCTCTCTTCTCTCTCTCTGTCACACACACACACACACACACACACACACACACACACACACACACACACACACAACATACACACACACACAGTGTGTGTGTCTGTGTATGTGTGTGTGTGTGTGTGTGGCGCGCGCGCGCGCGCGTCCCGCTCGCACACTCGCAAGTGTGTTTGTATTACTTTTCTATTCCATAATGTGTATGTTCCTCCATTTACTTGGCATGGACTGAGGCGACCAGCACGATGGTCAGTCGACCAGTTAACCTACAGAACGAACAGACAAAGAGATTTAGACAGGATGCAATGTGACAGGCTGCATCTATCTTACTCCACTGAACCCAGTTAATATGGCTCTGCTGTTCCCTCTGACACTCGTTTCTGCCGTCTGTCATTTGTCTGTGTATGTCTATCGGTATCGATCTGTTCATCTGTCTATGTGTCCGTGGTTTTGTGTCTGTATTTCTCTTTTATTTGCCAACCAGTCTGCTGACCGATGTGTACTTTTCTCAGTTACTATTCGTTTATTCCTATCAATCTGTCTATCTATTCATCTATCTGTGTATCTGTCTGTCCATAGTTTTTTTCATAGTTTGTGTGTTTATGTATCTTTTTTAACCAGTCGATATCTTACCAACCAGTCTGCTGACCTGCATGTACTTTTCTCAGTTCCGTATTCGTTTATTCCTATCAGTCTGTCTTTCTATCTATTCATCTATCTGTTATCTGTCTGTCCATAGTTTTTGTGTTTATGGGTTTTTTTTTAACCAGTCGATCTCGTATGTTGTATTCAGTCATATACTTGGTTATTCATGTATTCGTGTATCTATTTAAACGCTTTTTTAGTGTGTGCATTCGTTGAATTTTGTTTTCAACAGTCTGTTATCTTATATTGCATTTAATTATTTATTCGTTTATTCATGCCAAGCCGTGTATCTGCTTAAACGTTTCTTTGGTGTATTTATTCGTTGACATCATGTAGTGAATCCACAGTTTGTATTCATTTGTATGCCATTGTAATCAAAACAAGACATGAGGCAGTCGGGTAACTAACTTTATGCGTTTATGTTGAACGGTCTTTATTCGTGTACAGTTCTGTATTTATCCGTGTGTACACACTTTCAATACACCTACGTAGCCAGTAGCCGAATTAACCAGTTTCATTCGTTTACACTAAATTATGTTTGTTCGTTCCTGATTTTTTTTAATGCTGATTGATGAGAATGAGGATGATGAAGATCATGCTACGGATTTCCATTCCGGTTTGAGACTGCGTGACAGGGCTGTACTCTACGCTTCCTTTCATAATATCTATATCCCGGCGCCAACCAGGCACGAGAGATACAGACGCCTGCATTGGTCAGGAAATGTGAGCAACACTCTCAGAGACGCATCCATTAAGTGGAGGAAACTCGTCTGTGTGGTCCCAGTCATCCCAACTGAGCCCGTAGCAAACTCAACTCTGGGTGGGAGCCGGTCGGGGCAGAAACATCCCACACAACTCTGAAGGAAATCGAACCAACGACCTCCCAGCCGGGAGTCCGCGACACCAACCACTTCGCCACAGCGGCTGGTCTCGTTCCTGATTTATTCATTCATGGTGTAGTTGTAATGAACTCAGACAGACAGCAGTGTGTAGTTTAGTAATTACTCAGCACAGTAAGCGGACAGAAGGACATGGATAATACTCGCTGTACTGGCTTTGACCGCGTTAGTCTCCCTCCCTACATTCCGCTAAATTAACGTTGCCCTTCTGCAATTGCTACCCTCCTCCCCGACCTCCCCTCCCCCCTCCCCCCCCCCCCCCCCCCCCCCCCCCCCCCGTAGCCCTTTTCTTCTCGCCTCGCCGTTATTTCCCCCTCCCCCACCCTCCCCTTCCCTTCCTCGGACACTAACGTACGTCTGCCTGTGGTCAGAAATGTGTCAGTGAACCAGCTGTAGTTATGGTCCACTTTTCGTCACGGAGTATGCAATATGATAAGGAAGTGTATGTGTGTGTGTGATGTGGTGTGTGTGTGTTGTGTGTGTGTGTGGGCGGCGCGCGTGCGTGCGTGCGTGCGTGCATGCGTGCGTGCGTGCGGTGTGTGTGTGTGTGTGTGAGAGAGAGAGAGAGCGTGTGTGAGTGTGTGTGTTTGTGTGTATACAATTGAAACGTATGTATTCATATAGATAGATAGATAGATGTGTGTGTGTGTGTGTGTGTGTGTGTGTGTGTGTGTGTGTGTGTGTGAAAAATCCAGTTCTTTCACACACACACACACACACACACACACACACACACACATACACGCACACACACACACACACACGCACGCATGCACGCACGCACAGAGAGGGAGAGAGAGAGAGAGAAGTAAAATGCTGCCAAACTACTTGCAAATAATGGAGCATACCAATGGGCGACTCGGTCAAGCTGTCATCGGCCATTTGTAGTCCAGGCTCACTCAGGGGTCAGTGCGTCCAGTTCTCTCCCATCACTCACTGCTGCCTTGTGGCCGGCTTCGGCACTCCCAGAGGAGTCCTCCTTCCCTAAATTACCTCCGCACTGGACCAGTGCCCTCTGACCTGCCTCCCAAGGGACCGCAGTTTGAGGAGTGGATGTGTGGGGAGGGAGAAGTGGAGGTGAGATGGGGGCTTTAAATGCCACCGCTGTTTACTTACACTTAAGAGTTACAGCCCGACCGGCGATGTAAAGCCTTCTGTTTACCATCGTATTTTACAGATCTTGTTTACAACCTTTAGGCTTACTTTAGGCTGCACTGGTTCACTGACGGGCGGGGGATAGGGGACGCTAGGGGGGGGGGGGGGTGTCATTCGGCGTCGGATTTGTGCACCGGTGGGACTGCCGGGAAAGAGAGACAGACGGTGAATGGAAGAGAATGGCTGGACGTAACCAGAAAGGGGACAGCTGGAGGGCATGAGCACATTAGTGTCAACAGCTTTGCTGACGGTGGCTCGCGCTGTCGCTCAATCTGTCAACTTGTTGAGTCTGCCGGAGACTGAGTCGGCCGTTTCAACATCAACAGATGGTCTCCATAGTCCTCCAGGCCAGGCAAGAGCTCTTCAGCCTGTTTTAAGGGGTTGGACTGGAGGTTGCCGCTTGGTGGTGACGCGGATGGAAGGGATTAGGGAGGTGGGAAAGACCGCAGAGTCGCGAAGTGAAAGGCCTTGTAGGCCTGAGTTATGGAGCCATAAATGCCACGTCTGAAGTCTAGCGTTCAAAGCCCTGCCTGCAGCACAACCCTGTCACTGCTTTTCGTCTTACATTGACCATTGTTCTGCTGTAAAGTGCTTTGTCAGGATTGAAGAATTCAGAGAAAGACGTATTTTATTGAAGACATATATGGCCCTGCCTGTAGCACAAACCTGTCACCGCTTTTCGTCTTACATTAACAATTGTGCTGCTGTAAAGTACATTGTCAGGAATGAAGTATTCAGAGAAAGACGTATTTTGTTAAAGACATATATGGCTTATTTGCATCCTCGGTTTTATGTAAGTTTTGTTTTGTGTTTTTTTCTTTGTGTGTGTGTGTGTTTGTTTTGTTGAAATGATTTAGGTCTGGTGACATATATACCACTCAATCAGTCGATGTGCGGAAGCAACTGTTTTTCTAAATTTTGGTTAGCTGATTGGTTAACTTAGTGTTCTGTATTCACCATAGCTGAACTGTTTATATCACAGAGATATTACCCGTTCCTCTCCTAAAGTAAGCCATAACAGGCATAGTAGTTTTTTTTGTTTGTTTGTTTGTTTTGTTGTAATGGATATTCGTTTTTTTCAAGAAGATCTTTGTAAAAACATTTTTCCTCAGGGAAAAGAGAATGATGAAATATACAAAGTAACAAGATCAAATCGGGGTAATGATGGAACATACAAAGTAACAAGATCAAATCGGGGTACGGTTGCGTCCGGAACAGTACAAATGAAAGGGAAACTGAAGTGCATCACTGGAATATTTTGAGGGCGGAATAGATCATGGGGTTGGAGACTCCTTCGGGCAGACCTGCGTGTCCCGTTCTAGTAAGCAATGCCAACCGTCAGCGGTTAGAACACACACACACACACACACACACACACACACACACACACACACACACACACACACAAAGAGAGAGACACTCACACACGACACCACACACACACACACACACACACACACACACACACACACACACACACACCAAACCTTACGCCTGGAGGGTAGGGAATCACATCACCAGTCGGTACCTCCAAAATCAGTATATCGCCAAAACTCTGATCGGTTGTTAGTGAGATGTTTTAGCCCCAGTCGGCTCCTACCCAGAGTTGAGTGTGCCGGGGGATCAACAGGGTATACTAAGAATCACACGGTCAAATTGCTCGTCCACTCAACAGATGTGTCTACGAGAATGTTGTTCACATTCCCTGAACAGCACTGTAGATACTTTGGCTTTATTGATGCCAGTATATATTATGAGATGAAGCGTACAGCCCTATAACGTAATCTTAAAGCAGAATTGAATTTCAGATCATCATCATCATTATCATCATCATCATATCATCATCATCATCATCATCATTCTTCTTCTTCTTCTTCTTCTTCTTCTTCTTCTTCTTCTCTTCTCCTCCTCCTCTTCTTCGTCTTGTTGTTGTTGTTGTTGTTGTTGTTCTTCTTCTTCTTCTTCTTTTTGTTGTTGTTGTTGTTGTTGTTGTTGTTTTCTTCTTCTTCTTCTTCTTCTTCTTCTTCAACATTGTCATTGAAAAAAAACAACGAAATTCTGTGTCACTTCAAGCTCTGTTCTTATGATAAACTCTATATCGATGTCGTCTCCACATCCATGTCATGTTTCTTTCACGTATAAGTTGTCGATATCAGCAAGTTCAAGGGGACTGTCGTTGGGATGATGGACGGGGTGGTGCTCTCCAGAGGGGGGCGCTTGCTGACGCTGGCTCCGCGACTAATCAGCTCTAATTGTCATCTAAAGTTGGCTTTGGAAGTGGCGTTCTGTATACGTTGGACCAAACTGGCACCGCGACTGAACACCACCGGAGTGAGGCACAGCGATAGTACCAGTTCCCTTGTGGGTTATCTGATGTCGACCTGACAGTGATTGGTCCCTGTAGACTGCAGTGTTGGGTCTGTGACAAGACCGGACATGTCTGGGTGTGGCCATCTACAGGCGAGCCAAAATGAGCGATGGGAGAGTATTGCTATGGAGTGGGGACAAAATGAGAAATAAAAACCTGATTGCTGAAAAACTGAGTTTGCAGTTAGCTGGCTCCAAGTTCGATCTTCCGGTTGCCCCATTTTGTGTTCAAGGAAAGCCATTGAAACTGGTGTATTCCAGTTGTATTTTTATAATCTAGCTTGCCACACAGGGCATTTACAGGGCTTTCAACACGCAGCAAAAAAAAAAAAGTCCGGGAAAAGGTAACAACAAAAATGGTAGCTGCATGTACACATCAGTTAGCAACAACGTCGTAAAGTAATGATAATCTTCAAGTGTATAATACTTGACCCTGCCGAGAGCGGCCTATTTTAATCCCCCCCCCCCCCCCCCCCTCCAGTTTGGAGAGAGTGGGGGGAGGGGGGTTAGAGAAAGCATAAAAAGGCCACTTGAGCAAACAGACACTGCAGAATTGACAGCTCCAAACAGTGTGAATAGTTTCACGACAAACATGTTTGACAAATTTTGGTTTAACAAATGGCATGTCATAAATTGTGATTAGAGGGGAAACGTGTATGAGGCTTGCTAGAACATCGACAGGAGAAAAGCCGCGAAGGCGAAATAACAAAGGAATAAACAAACAGTGGGCGACGATAAAGTCAGAAAGAAGAAAGAAGCAGGGTCAAAGACAGTGACGAGAAAGAGCAAGTCAGTAGCACAGAACTTCCAGAAACCGACGATTCTTTTCGTACGGAATGAACCGGAGTGGGGGAAGGAGATTGGACGCTGTGGCTGTCCCCTTTCTTTTAATGGTACGGTGTGGTAAGTGCAGTGTGAGACAGATCACCGTTCGTTTCGCAGCTTCCTTAGATCCGTTATCCCTGCCAGTCTTACCGTTTGATCTGGCACGAGTGCATCAGTAAGTGTCCATCAGTAATGTCTGTCTACATCCTGTGGTCACCGTAACTTGAACACGTGACTGTGGTCAGCCGGTAACTTGAACAGCGGATGACTGTGGTCAGCCGGTAACTTGAACAGCGGATGACTGTGGTCAGCCGGTAACTTGAACAGCGGATGAGACGATGCTTACGTTCATGTCACAGTCAGCCAATTTCTGGCAGCAGAGCTGACCAGACAGCTCGCATCTTTTTTTTTTTTTTTTTTTTTTTTACAACTTAAGCTTTGTGTACTCTGACCAAGAGCCGTTGACAATCGCATGCATAAACACAGCTTTAGTGTGTAAAACATATTTCCGAGGGCAGCATTGGATAGCTGGCTCCTTAGATGCCTGAAAGTTCAACAGACGTGGTCTAACGATCAGGACGATGGTCATCTTCATGAGCTTGATTGACATAAACGTCATCGTAGCTCCAGACCGTGTGTGGAGATTCCAGAATCCGTGCGCGATGTTAAACTGCTCCTCTTACTGCCAGGGTTTATCGTCTGACATTTTGATGACTTACTTAAGTGCGATGGTTTATTCCCCCAGTTTTCTGGGATGATTATCGCTGTCGGCCACACTGTCAAGATATCTGTCAACGTAAAACTTAAAGTGATTAAATAAATGCCAACCTATCTTAATCCGCCGCTATTTTGGTGGCGCTAGTTTCACGTTTATATGCATCTGGAATATTCAGTTTCCTAGAATTGAATGTATGTGTGAAGGGTAGATAAATACACGGACTTACTTATTTCAATACTCATAATTTGCATGGATTACTTTGTAGTCATTCGCCGTGTGTACAGGCAGTATGTATTATGTACATACTCAATTGTGCTACAACCGTAAATGAAGAGGTAGCAGCAAGAGTGCTGTAATGTTTCCTGAAGTCGACCGCCCGCCTCGCAACTTTCGATCCTATCTTTATACACACACACACACACACACACACACACACACACATCAACACACACACACACACACACGCACATACATTACCACACACTCGCACATTACGCACACACTCACATACCTCACCACACCACACACACACACACACACACACACATCACACACACACATCACACACACACAACACACACACACACACACACACACACCACGCACCACACCACCCGCACGCACGCACGCCGCACGCGCGCGCGCGCGCACCTCCTGCTAAAGCACGTTAAATTAAAAAACAAACAGATAAATGAGTCAGTCTCTTGTCTCGACATAAAGAATTTATTCAGAATTGCACATATTGTTACAGAGCTATACCCTTGCCCTCAATTGACGATCTCAATAGAATTAAATGTTCGTCATTGCATTAACTTCCACAAAAGCTCGGCTGTCGTACATCGTATTGATTTTGGAAGCTGGGGAGAGGGGTGGGATGCAGGGGGGGGGGGGAGTATATGGGGGATGCACTTAACACCCGACGCAAAACAAAAACAGTCGATCAAACAAACAAAAAACAAGCACACAAACGTCCCTGGGATCCAGTTGATCAAATTCAGAGTGCTCTCTAGTTCTGTGATTCCCGTTGTTCATGTTGCCTCATTGTCGTCTCTGCTGCTGCTGCTGCTGCTATTCGTATTGTTTCTTTTGTTGTTCTTCCCCTTACATCCTCTACCCCCCCCACCCCCCCCCCCCCCCCCCCCCCCCCGTCCCCTCGTTCTCCTTCTGTACTGCCCGCCAATTTCCATATATTTGAGATAAACGGTCATCAGGCTGTATGTGCTGTGTTGGCAACAGGTCGTTCGTAGACGCCATGTCGTGCATCAGACCCCTGAAGAAGCGGTGTCCACGATCTCAGGCCATCGAGGACTCCATGAAGAACTTGCATGGCGCCGAGACCTCGCTCAAGGCCCTCTGCTCGGACGATACCATCATTGAAAGTGAGTTTGGGGGAGGGGGGTTGGAGGGGAGAGGGAGGCACAGAGAGCGAGAGCGAGAGGAAGGGCTGGGGGGGAGGGGGAGGAAGAGAGGGGCTCGGTGAGGAAAGGGGAGGGAATGTCTGTGCGTGTGTTGATGGAACTTTTTTGTATTGACGTTTTGTTTTTCTCTTTTGGAAATGAGAGACACCGAAAGCGAGACGAGAGAGAGAGAGAGAGAGAGAGAGAGAGAGAGAGAGAGAGAGAGAGAGAGAGAGAGTGGAAGCGAGAGCTCTACCTTTCCACATATTCCATATCCATCCACCCCACGCCCCCAACCCATCCTTTTCCCCGTCTGTCTGTTTCTGTCTCTGTCTCTGTCTCTCTCTCTGTCTCTCTCTCTCTCTCTCTCTCTCTCTCTCTCTCTCTCCACCACCACCACCACCCTTCCACCACCCTGTCTGTCCTTTTTTAACCATTTATCCTCGCCCACTTCCTGCCTCCATACACATCCTTCATTTTCTTATCTGTGGTTTTCTTCATTTCTTGAAGTTCTGTTAAGAATATGTTGACAATTCTGAACAGATAAGCGTTATTAATTTTTCTAAGCTGCCGCTGTTACAGCAAAATTATCGTGCCACGAGGTTTTCTTTCATGCAGACAACCAGTCGTGAAAAAAGGAAACGAAAAGAAAAGAACATTAATGTAGCGGAAAAAAAGAGAATGAAGCGATGGTGAAAGAAAAACAAGGGCGGAGAACGATCCAAAAGAAGAGTTTTCTATTTAAGTAAGCTGTCGGGGCATGTTTGGGCTTTCTTACTTTTATTCTTTTCCCTAACGTTTCCAACCATTTTCTTCTTTATGTCTGTACTTGTAAAATTCAAGGACGTTTCTGCCATTTGCCGGACTTGCTGCAGAGAGGCTGGAGCTCTGAAACGTGTGTCCAGAGTGGAACAAAACCATGGTTTCCATCGATATGGGAACTGCTCAAGAGTCCATGGCTGTGTTCCTCTTCCATGCACGGTACTGAAACAATCATCAGGCCTCCAGCGAAATGCTGTTTTCCAGTAGGACCGAAGAGTCTGTAGATCATCTTACCACACACGCTCTTTGGTAGGCTGTCCACAGAAACCTCTGATCCGTCTTTCTGTCTTTTGTGATGTATGTTTGGTTTTCCCCCTAAACTCTGTCACGGGTCCGAGACAAGATAAATGATGTTTCCTCTTCTTTTCCTCCACAGTGCAGCTGTTTAGGGTTTGCCTTTCTCCTTTCCTTTACGCTTTCGCTTGTTTCTCCTCTTCCTTTCTCATCTCAATGTTGTAATTTTATTCCCCTTCTCCTTTTCCTCAAAAAAAAAGCATCAGGTACATCTTATCGTTGTCTTTATTTGCTCAGGGTTTCTCTCCAAGAGGAGCTTCGTCGCGAACTACTCCTCATGCAAACAAATAAGCTACTCCCTGCTAAATTATACAGGAAGATGAAATTTCTAAGATAAACAAACATATGCATATAAAACATCCCTCATGGGTCTTCCCCGACAGATAAACAAAGCAACAGCGATTACAATAACAAGCAGCGCACGCTCGCTGATCTCTCTCTTTCTCTCTCTCTTTCTTTCTCTCTCTCTCTCTCTGTCCCTCTCTCTCAAGTAAACACACACACACACACACACACACACACACACACACACACACACACACACGCACACACACACGCGTGCACGCGCGTACACACGCACACTCACTCGCTTACATACCCACTCACTCACTCACTTACACACACACACACACACACACGCGCGCGCGCGCGCACACGCACACAGAGGAAGAAAGATGAAAAGAAATCCAAACAAAGTAAAGCAAAGGCCTCGGAGTCAGTGCACGATGCACTGGGCAGCAGTTTATGTATGCCACAGAGCTGGCCATTATCAGCAGAGCAGAGCCACCCGACCCGCTCCGTCGACAGAACCAGATAAAGGACAGCACTCGGCAGGCAGCTTGAGATAACGCTCAAAGGCCTTCC
This sequence comes from Conus canariensis, assembly GCA_033310375.1. Classification (NCBI taxonomy): domain Eukaryota; kingdom Metazoa; phylum Mollusca; class Gastropoda; order Neogastropoda; family Conidae; genus Conus; species Conus canariensis. Next base: position 24,768,937 of record CM065721.1, read on the forward strand.
TTGTCGTCAGCCCCGGGCCACGAGAGGTGCCGATAACGAACAATCGGCATACGTTCTTCTGACGTTAGGTACCTGATTACGTCATCCCCACTCCAGGTGGGCGAAAGCGGGTCTTAGGACTTTCGTCCCGTGGACTCTCGCCCCGTGAAAATGGCGATGTTCATGATTTTGGCAGTTGAAAGCGAAGAGCAAGATTTTGATAGAGTTAGGTTTGATAGAGTTCATCGCAGAATGTCTTGAATCATCACGGAGAATGATGAGGTTCTTGTGTGTGTGTGTGTGTGTGTGTGTGTGTGTGTGTGTGTGTGTGTGTGTGTTTCTTTTCTCATTTATTCGCGTTGGGGTTGAAAGCAAATGAAAGAATACGTACAAACTAAACTGACCGAAGAAACGCAAATCCAGAATAAAAGTTTTGCTGGTGAAGCGCAGGTACTTACATGTTCGGTCGGTTTTAACAGTCAGATCATACAAGACCATGTCGCGAAGTGATGCGAGGTGTGCGTGTGTGCGTGCGTGCGTGTGTGTATGTGTGTTTGTGTATGTGCGTGCGCGCGTGTGTTTGTTAGGAGATTACTAGCAGGTGGAGTATTGGAACATTCGTATATATCTTTGTATCTACGTCAAAAAAGAGTAAAGGTCGACGCCCCGCGAAAGTTTGAAAGAATGGCTCTTATAGTAAGATACCGAACACGGAAAATTAGTATTCTGTGCTGTCTAATAAGCTTCCACCTTACAATACCCTTTTTCTTGGGGAAAACAGACGATCAGCATGATCAGCATGAATACTGTACTCATAGCCCATGAAAATAGATAATCATGACTCATGGAAAGAAATACTCATGACTTATGAAAACGGACAATCATGATTTATGAAAAAATACCAGCATGACTCATGAGATCAGATAATTGTAACCATGAAAACAGCTCTTTGTCTTTGTGCTTCATTCATCGAGGTGTCGATGCAGGAATTTTTCTCCGTCTTCATCATATATTTTATGCTTCGTTATTCCGATTGGGTCTGTTGGGTAAAGTGACGATCCCTCCCATGCCTCTCCGTAAAAAAACCAAACAAACTTGTGTATAAAGACGTCATTCCTTCCCTTAAAATGTGTTTTTATGAAACATCTTACATCCTAATTAGGAACCGTCTTAATCCTTTTGTAGCCAAAATACAAAACAAACACACAAGACATGATGCAAAGTAACGCTTAATTAATCCACAACACGAAACAGACTAGTAAATTTTCGACAACTATTTCTTGGTCACACGCGGCGCCAATAAATAAGAGAGATGAAAATGCCCTAAATAGCCCCAGGTAGTTGTCAACTGGAAAATACAAGCGACTAGTTCTGTTGGTCTGCATTGAGAGATTGCCACTGCATATAACTGTCTGTTCAAGGCTAATTATGTTGCAGTGATGCGGTTTCTTCGGTTAAATATCAGTTCATGGTCCATCTTACTGTTTTTTCAAATGATGGAATAAGACATCTCTTTACTGTTCCTTGTCCTGTTGCAGTTGCGGGTCCCAGTTGAATGCCCTGAAGGGTGATTGACTTGTTCTGTGACATCTTCTCGATCTCAGTTAATCGGAAATCACTTTCATGCTTCAGTCGTTGCGGTGATTTTGTGTGATAGTAAACAAACCTGTTCACAGCCCATGTTCAATCGTTCTGGCGGTATCAGTGTAGTATTAGAAATCTGTTAGCCGCTAATCTGAATGTTTCAGTCATTCTGTGGAATTAGTGTTGAGTTATATATCTCGGTTCACCACGCATCTTAATGTTTCAATCATTCCGGTGGGTTGATTGGGTGTTATGCATCTAATTTCTGTCCATCTTAATCAGCCATTCTGATGGTATTGGCGTAGCTTTAGCTACATCTGCTGTGTATGATTTGTGTGGTTTGTGTGTGGTTTTAGATATTTCTGTTCAATGTCCGTCTTAACGCTTCAGTCATTTCGGTGGTGGTGTATTGCGTTTATATCTCTGTTCTCTGTCAGTTTTAATCTTTCAATCATTCTGATGGTATCAGTACAGTGTTACAGTTCTCTGTTCTCTGTCAGTTTTAATCTTTCAATCATTCTGATGGTATCAGTACAGTGTTACACGTTCTCTGTCAGTTTTAATCTTTCAATCATTCTGATGGTATCAGTACAGTGTTACAGTTCCTTCTCTGTCAGTTTTAATCTTTCAATCATTCTGATGGTATCAGTACAGTGTTACAGTTCTCTGTTCTCTGTCAGTTTTAATCTTTCAATCATTCTGATGGTATCAGTACAGTGTTACAGTTCTCTGTTCTCTGTCAGTTTTAATCTTTCAATCATTCTGATGGTATCAGTACAGTGTTACAGTTCTCTGTTCTCTGTCAGTTTTAATCTTTCAATCATTCTGATGGTATCAGTACAGTGTTACAGTTCTCTGTTCTCTGTCAGTTTTAATCTTTCAATCATTCTGATGGTATCAGTACAGTGTTACAGTTCTCTGTTCTCTGTCAGTTTTAATCTTTCAATCATTCTGATGGTATCAGTACAGTGTTACAGTTCTCTGTTCTCTGTCAGTTTTAATCTTTCAATCATTCTGATGGTATCAGTACAGTGTTACAGTTCTCTGTTCTCTGTCATTTAATGCTTTCAATCATTCTGTGGAGTAGTTTACGTTCTTGTTCTCTCAGTTTTAATCTTTCAATCATTCTGATTGGTATCAGTACAGTGTTACAGTTCTCTGTTCTCTGTCAGTTTTAATCTTTCAATCATTCTGATGGTCATACGTTACAGTTCTCTGTTCTCTGTCAGTTTTAATCTTTCAATCATTCTGATGGTATCAGTACAGTGTTACAGTTCTCTGTTCTCTGTCAGTTTTAATCTTTCAATCATTCTGATGGTATCAGTACAGTGTTACAGTTCTCTGTTCTCTGTCAGTTTTAATCTTTCAATCATTCTGATGGTATCAGTACAGTGTTACAGTTCTCTGTTCTCTGTCAGTTTTAATCTTTCAATCATTCTGATGGTATCAGTACAGTGTTACAGTTCTCTGTTCTCTGTCAGTTTTAATCTTTCAATCATTCTGATGGTATCAGTACAGTGTTACAGTTCTCTGTTCTCTGTCAGTTTTAATCTTTCAATCATTCTGATGGTATCAGTACAGTGTTACAGTTCTCTGTTCTCTGTCATTTTAATCTTTCAATCATTCTGATGGTATCAGTACAGTGTTACAGTTCTCTGTTCTCTGTCCACTTTAAATCTTCAATCATTCTGTGGAGTAGTATGGAGTTCGATATCTTTTCTCCCAGCTTATCTTAATGCTGTTGTGGAGTAGTAGTGGAGTTCGATATCTTTTTCTCCCAGCTTATCTTAATGCTGTTGTGGGAGTAGTATGGAGTTCGATATCTTTTTCTCCCAGCTTATCTTAATGCTGTTGTGGGAGTAGTATGGAGTTCGATATCTTTTTTCTCCCAGCTTATCTTAATGCTGTTGTGGGAGTAGTATGGAGTTCGATATCTTTTTTCTCCCACTTATCTTAATGCTGTTGTGGGAGTAGTATGGAGTTCGATATCTTTTTCTCCCAGCTTATCTTAATGCTGTTGTGGGAGTAGTATGGAGTTCGATATCTTTTTCTCCCAGCTTATCTTAATGCTGTTGTGGAGTAGTATGGAGTTCGATATCTTTTTCTCCCAGCTTATCTTAATGCTGTTGTGGGAGTAGTATGGAGTTCGATATCTTTTTCTCCCAGCTTATCTTAATGCTGTTGTGGGAGTAGTATGGAGTTCGATATCTTTTTCTCCCAGCTTATCTTAATGCTGTTGTGGGAGTAGTGTGGAGTTCGATATCTTTTTCTCCCAGCTTATCTTAATGCTGTTGTGGGAGTAGTGTGGAGTTCGATATCTTTATATCTCTGTTATCTTAATGCTGTTGTGGGAGTAGTTGGAGTTCGATATCTTTTTCTCCCAGCTTATCTTAATGCTGTTGTGGGAGTAGTATGGAGTTCGATATCTTTTTCTCCCAGCTTATCTTAATGCTGTTGTGGGAGTAGTATGGAGTTCGATATCTTTTTCTCCCAGCTTATCTTAATGCTGTTGTGGGAGTAGTATGGAGTTCGATATCTTTTTCTCCCAGCTTATCTTAATGCTGTTGTGGGAGTAGTATGGAGTTCGATATCTTTTTCTCCCAGCTTATCTTAATGCTGTTGTGGGAGTAGTATGGAGTTCGATATCTTTTTCTCCCAGCTTATCTTAATGCTGTTGTGGGAGTAGTATGGAGTTCGATATCTTTTTCTCCCAGCTTATCTTAATGCTGTTGTGGGAGTAGTATGGAGTTCGATATCTTTTTCTCCCAGCTTATCTTAATGCTGTTGTGGGAGTAGTATGGAGTTCGATATCTTTTTCTCCCAGCTTATCTTAATGCTGTTGTGGGAGTAGTATGGAGTTCGATATCTTTTTCTCCCAGCTTATCTTAATGCTGTTGTGGGAGTAGTATGGAGTTCGATATCTTTTTCTCCCAGCTTATCTTAATGCTGTTGTGGGAGTAGTATGGAGTTCGATATCTTTTTCTCCCAGCTTATCTTAATGCTGTTGTGGGAGTAGTATGGAGTTCGATATCTTTTTCTCCCAGCTTATCTTAATGCTGTTGTGGGAGTAGTATGGAGTTCGATATCTTTTTCTCCAGCTTATCTTAATGCTGTGGTGGGAGTAGTGATGGAGTTCGATATCTTTTTCTCCCAGCTTATCTTAATGCTGTGGTGGGAGTAGTATGGAGTTCGATATCTTTTTCTCCCAGCTTATCTTAATGCTGTTGTGGGAGTAGTGTGGAGTTCGATATCTTTTTCTCCCAGCTTATCTTAATGCTGTTGTGGGAGTAGTATGGAGTTCGATATCTTTTTCTCCCAGCTTATCTTAATGCTGTTGTGGGAGTAGTATGGAGTTCGATATCTTTTTCTCCCAGCTTATCTTAATGCTGTTGTGGGAGTAGTATGGAGTTCGATATCTTTTTCTCCCAGCTTATCTTAATGCTGTTGTGGGAGTAGTGTGGAGTTCGATATCTTTTTCTCCCAGCTTATCTTAATGCTGTTGTGGGAGTAGTGTGGAGTTCGATATCTTTTTCTCCCAGCTTATCTTAATGCTGTTGTGAGAGTAGTGTGGAGTTCGATATCTTTTTCTCCCAGCTCATCTTAATGCTGTTGTGGGAGTAGTGTGGAGTTCGATATCTTTTTCTCCCAGCTTATCTTAATGCTGTTGTGGGAGTAGTGTGGAGTTCGATATCTTTTTCTCCCAGCTCATCTTAATGCTGTGGTGGGAGTAGTGTGGAGTTCGATATCTTTTTCTCCCAGCTCATCTTAATGCTGTTGTGGGAGTAGTGTGGAGTTTCGATATCTTTTTCTCCCAGCTCATCTTAATGCTGTTGTGGGAGTAGTGTGGAGTTCGATATCTTTTTCTCCCAGCTCATCTTAATGCTGTTGTGGGAGTAGTGTGGAGTTCGATATCTTTTTCTCCCAGCTCATCTTAATGCTGTTGTGGGAGTAGTGTGGAGTTCGATATCTTTTTCTCCCAGCTCATCTTAATGCTGTTGTGGAGTAGTGTGGAGTTCGATATCTTTTTCTCCCAGCTCATCTTAATGCTGTTGTGGGAGTAGTGTGGAGTTCGATATCTTTTTCTCCCAGCTCATCTTAATGCTGTTGTGGGAGTAGTGTGGAGTTCGATATCTTTTTCTCCCAGCTTATCTTAATGCTGTTGTGGGAGTAGTGTGGAGTTCGATGTGTGGTGGGAGTAGTATGGAGTTCGATATCTTTTTCTCCCAGCTTATCTTAATGCTGTTGTGGAGTAGTGTGGAGTTCGATATCTTTTTCTCCCAGCTTATCTTAATGCTGTGGTGGGAGTAGTATGGAGTTCGATATCTTTTTCTCCCAGCTTATCTTAATGCTGTTGTGGGAGTAGTATGGAGTTCGATATCTTTTTCTCCCAGCTTATCTTAATGCTGTTGTGGGAGTAGTATGGAGTTCGATATCTTTTTCTCCCAGCTATCTTAATGCTGTAGCGTGGTAGTATTGTAGCATTAGGTCTCTCCGTTTTCTGTCTGTTTCAGTCATTCTGTTGGTGTTTATGTAGTCGTAGATATCGGAATTTGGTCGCCCATCTTAATGCTTCAACCAGTCTAATAGGTTTAAGCCAGCCAGTTCCCTGGCTTTGACCGGAAATCCGGCCGGTGAAAAAAAAATGTCCTGCTTAGAAAAAAACTGTTGATCTATTCTAGTTTGAGAACACGGTTTCCTTCCGTACTGTGCTTGCTTAATTCGCTTCAATTCGGACGTACTCTCGTATAGTGCATTACGCAACAGAACTTGCGACTCGCTGTAATTCGCCAAAGACGAAAAACAAGGAGCAGGCAACTAAGTTTATGCGATCATAGCCGAGCGCGGGCAGTTCAAAGCTTTCTGTACAATTATCGTCTCAGCATGCATTTAAGTCATCTGTTTGTCATGAGTTCTTGGTGACTTTCGCTTTTGGTTTCAATTAAAGAGAGGAGACTAGCACGTGGAGATGTGTCTGGAAATGCTGCTACATCAGACTATTCAGATGACCAGGTGGTGTCCCACCGTTTATACCGCACTGTTTAAGGGACAATGCTTCACCCTTTCCTGGATTCCCCGGAATACCACGCTACCACATCCCCGTTGGCACTTTGTTGGGACAGTCAGAACAGTCTGGTCGAAGGCCACCCACACCTCCACTCCCCACTACTCCATCCCCCCCCCCCCCCCCCCCCCCCCCCCGCCCGCCGCCCTTTCCTCGCTTTTCCATTCATTTGCAAGATAGACGCCTTGTCCCTTCACTCCACTGGCAACCCTGTTGTTTGCGTATGGTATTAGATATCTCACTGCCCATTTGAATTTTTCACACATTCTGTCAGTTGTCCCAGTATGCGACCGTAGTGTCGGATATCACTAGCGCTGTCAGCGTACTCTGGTGTGTCTAGAAACTAGGAGACAGCTCAAGCCATCGAATCATTCCAGTCTATGCTCCACTCAAACTTTTTTTTATCACTCTCTGATAGATGTCATTCAGTCCTGAAGGTGGACACTCAAAGAAGCAAAAGGGGATATCTGTTAACTGTCGTGTTATGTTTTATGTTTGTACCATAGCATATCATTCATCCATCTGAATGCTTCAGTCATCCTGGTTGTGGCTGTGCATTGACAAATGTATTGACAGATGTCAGTGCTCATTGCCCATCTGAAGGCTTCAGCCCTCTGGTGGTGTCAGCTTCGAGTTAGAAATGGGTGCTCTTCAGCACACATTCAAAGCTTCGACCATTCAGGTGCAGTTGAAGTGGAGCTGATTGGTCACTGTGCATCTCGGCGGTTCAGTCACTCTGATGCAGTCTCAGCAATGGGAGATAATTGTTCACTGTCCATCTCAGTGTTTCAGTCATTCGGAATGCAATCGCAGTTATGGAGATAACGTCACTATCCGTTTCAGTGTTTCGTCATCTGACGCAAGGTCACAGTATTGGAGATAAAGTGTCATTGTCGATCTCAGCTTTTAGTCATTCCGATGCAGTCACAGTAAAGGGAGATACTGACGCGTGCAGTCATTGTTACGGTCATTCTGGTGCAACCACTGTAATGGAAGATAACTCTTCACTATTCATCTCAGTGTTTAATCACCTTGGTGATATATAGATACCTGTGCACTGTCCACTTCAATATTTCAGTCAGTCTGGTAGTATTACTGTGGTCACTGGTCGATCACCTCCTTCATGCAGAAACAAAGCTGACAGTTTGAACATTCTTAAAGAACCCAAAACAGATTAATTGACACTTCAAATTTCTTTCAGTTTCTCCTGTGTGAAACACGGTCAGCTTTACCTTAGAAAACACACTTTCCGTTTTGAGGCAAGCGACTCACTAACGTATAGCAAAGAGTTCATCAGTGAAGTCGGCATTCCTAGAAGAAATCCGGGTACAGCTCGTTTGGTTTCGTCTGTTATGTGTGTGTGCTTCGAGCGTACTTAGTTCTGGATCTCGAGATTTAGCATCACCGAGAGAACGTTAAAGTCTTAGTAAAACGAGCGAAGGAACGAAATAGAACCAGATTCAGAGATGACCAGGTCTGCGTTTGTGACTGGAAACCTTTTAGCAACAGCTTGATCCCTGCCACATCACATTTGGAACTCAACAACAAATTGTTACACCGCTTCAGAAGTTCACACATTTTAAGCGTTGTTTGTGACTTTAACGCACTCCTTAGAAGACCGGGTCCGACCGTGGAAGTCGGCATGGCTGGAAAGGAGGCGAATGAATGAGAGGAATTCCCGCGATCCTGGTGCGTTTCCACCTGGAAGAGCTGCGTCTCATCAAAGATGTTTCCGTGCGCACCACGCTCTTCCCCACGTCTGCCGGAGTGTATCGAGTTCTGGAGACGTGGCGGAGAGCGGCTAGCTTCGGTGTCGGGGACTGGAAATGCTTCCCTCTCAGGTCTACGCCCCGGAGTTTGTAACTAACGATGGTAATGATAGCAGCAT
>CM065721.1:24787449-24799949 GCA_033310375.1 Conus canariensis
GTGCGTGGCTGTCATGGCCAGGACTTTCTTCCGCTCATCCTGACTTGGCCCAGGTCTTCGCTCACCGCTCACGACGAATACACAGAAAAGCAGCTCACTTTTCTTCTCCAAATGAATTGTGATAACCGTGCAGACCTTTTGTACTCCCCTGTCAAAGATTCTGACTTTCCATCACCCCGAAATGACGTCATTAAAACCAAACTTCTCTCAGCGAAGAAACAGACATCTTATACAGTCCACTGCTTGACTTGCCATACAACTGGAATAAAGTTTCTTGTGCAAGGAATGGGTCGATTGAAGGACGGGTACTTTCTCACAAATGGACGGTGATGTAAAAACCTCGTCTGGAAAATTGCACTGAAGTGATTGTCCACAGTCGTAAACGGAGACAGTTTATGGATTTTTTCCCCCAGGTATGACATTTCAAGGAGAAATATTTGTTTCCTTACGTGTGACTTTGTCATTTTTTTAAGCGTGCAAACAAAAAAGTGCTTGAAATTTATTCGGTGGTGTTACTCCGGACTTCTCACGTTGTGATTATTCGTGACGGTACAGTCACGAAATCCCTTCTTCTGTTTTTTTTTTTTTTCAACCTTTCACCTTTCGCCCCTTGTCTTCTTGTTCCAGTGCAGCATTGTTTGAGAGTCCGAGCTTACGACAAAGGACCGTTCAGTTTCTGTGACGTCATTGTTGCGGCCAAGGGTACCCATGACGTAACGACAGGGAATCTGTACGGTGGAAAAAGAACATCTGGTGTGCGTGCGTTCCAGTTATCGTGTTACTTTGAATTTTGCAGTGTTTTAAGTTTCATTTGAGCTTGTTTGTTTTCACTTTTTTCCCTATTATTTTGTTGATTTGTTAATCTTTTATTGTTTTTGTTTGCCCGTTTGGTTTGCCTGCCTTCACGTTTTCTTTCTTGAGACCGATGACCACGACAGTCGGCTGAGGGATAAACAACATGAAGTTATTTTCGCTGTCGCTAGGATATGATTTTTAAGTTATATATATATATATATATATATATATATATATATATATATATAAATATATATATATATATATGTATACACATATATATATGTACAAGAGGCCCATCAGTTTATGTTGGGAATAGATGATAAATTATTATCCAGAACAATGTAGATGTGACTTGCTTAGTGGTATGAAATGCACGATTGTTGCGACGAACATTTGGACGAAACAAATAGCGAGAGAATGTATAGAAAAAAAGCAAAATGTTCAACTGAAAACATGTAAGAGTTCTTTTTCTGCTGTTACTGGAGTATGAAGACCAGTACATTGGTGGGTAGCTGGACAAAACCCCAAAGTACCACCACATAATTGCAGGAACGTTTTGAGAATTCAAAAAGATTATAGTTATCCCACAATATCAGTAAGTCATAATAGAATATCTGTGTCTGTGTGACGATCGACTGTCAAATACAACACAAAATGTTTCAGTTGGAAATGAAGGCATTTCCTGACGGTATGAATAGATCGTATATAAGCTGCATAATTATTTGAGCTCAGTTTCAGCTCTGAGGTAACTTCCATGAATGCTTTGGCAATAAACAGCATGGATTGACTCGATTTGAAATCATGAATCATCAGAAATCTTTATCGACATTATTTGTTCATCTGTCTTTGGTCTTCCTGGGTACTGACAAAGATAGGATATGTTTCGTTAAACTCGGTATTATTTTCATACCCAGTTCTTAGGACTGGTATTTTATTTCATTTTTCTTATAATGAATAACGAATGTTAAGTTTGTATAATTACATGAAATTCGAATGTATTTAGGTTTTGATTCTGCAAGATACTGTATCCAAGAAAGAAGAGAATTTATTAGAGAGAGAAGAGAAGTGTTTCAAGTGTATGCACTCTGCATTTTTTTTTAATAACATTTACCTTATGGATTATGTTTTCTAATAAGTAAATACTCTATCAGAAAGGGAACTTTTGCTTTTAATGGTGAAACACGTACCTCTACATAAATTCACATTGATGCTGCATGATGTATCTGTTCATCTAACACAAACGAAAACAACGCACTCAGGACAAAGATGGAAATTTCGTAAAAAGATGGATCCAAGCTTTCTCATGCTCCCCGGGTTGACTCGTGTACCCTGTTTTGACACATGCGCACAACAATTCAGCAGCAGGAGATATCACACCGACATTCAAATGCAAATCGACCTTAATTCCAGACTGGTGTAGCCGTTTCGCCTTGAAAGTCGTCGCACAAACGAAAAGAAACAAATAGACAGGGTCCTGGTAGGTCATAGAAAACCAGGAATTTAAGAAAGAAAGGAAGAATGCAGGTGTGGAAAGTCGTGGAATCATGGCCCAAGGCATGGAACAGTCATGGAATAAAAAAAATGCCTTCAAGAAACACAGTTGCTTAGTACGGCCGCACTTGTGTAGGTGTACGGACGGAAAGTGACCATTTAAGCCTTTGCCTGCGTCACTGACACAGCGACTTTGATAATAGAAGGAATACATTTGTGTGTGAAAATAGCTGACTTGGGGTCTTGGAAATTTCTCACAGGGGCACAGAAAATCAAAGAATTATGAAATTTTCAACCTGTATGGATCCTGATCAGACAGGTAACCTGGATACGGTTGATTGGAAAGGACATCTTATTGGAGAAAGGGAGCTATTAACACGGAATTACGAAAAAGGAAAGTATTGTTTGCTCCCATGATTTAGCAGCTGCCTACTCAGTGTTTACTGTATTTCACACGTTTCATCACAAGAAAGCAAACAAAGAAGAATGAAGTGAAGTGAAAATATTCACTTTTTTAACCCCTGCAGAGCAGATGAAATTGAATCAATGGAAGATACACCGGCGATGCAAAAACGAGCGCCTCCCTATACGCCTATACCCTTAACAACAAGCGTTATCTTCTCCATCCGATATGTTGCATAATATTCTGTTAGAAAAAAAAATATGGGTTTCTTTTATTTTCCATCTAACATAAGACAGGCAGACGCGTTTAATGTTTTTTTTGAAATCCCGTTCAGTTCATTCCCTGCTAGGAAGCAGCTCCATTTTGATTCTCCTGAGTTTCGCCGATAACAGAAACCTGGGTCGGAAAGAAGAAGGCGAGTGTTTTCAGCCTTATGAAAAAGCGAAATGGTCTCGGAGGCTATCATATGAATTCTGGATCTCTCTCTCTCTCTCTCTCTCTCTCTCTCTCTCTCTCTCTCTCTCTCTCTCTCTCCCCCCCCCCATCCTCCCCCCTCTACTCCCCCGTTGCTGTCTCCCCCCCCCCTTACTTTCCCTTCTCCTATCCCTTCCCTGCTCTCCGTGGAATGAGATCAGCCATTTTATGGGATGAAATGGACACACGGGAGGTATATCATGTTCCGATTGAAATGAACTCTTTGTCAGAGACGCGTGGGTCAAGGCGACCTGTGGGTGAAATATTTGTTTCGTTACATGGTGCGATGACCAACGGAAAAAAGATGGCGTATTTGTCAGGAAGAGGGGAAGAAAAAACAGAGAAAAAATATTTCCATAGTAACACAGATCGAAAGAAGAAATTGTTGTTTAAAAAGTCCCAGAAACAAAACATTTTCCCGAAATTGAAAAACAAAATCTTTCTGTTAAATAAGTTTCATCTTGTGTTTGATCACCCGGAATAAATCTTTTCTACAGTGACAGAACTCTTGATTTAAACCAATAATATTTCTCGGGGGGGGGGGGGGGGGGGGGGAAACCCACTAGCCTAAAGCCCATCTACGTTCACCCTTCCCAGCTCCCGTGGGGAAAAAAAATTAGTCAAGAAGGGCAATTGAACCGATAAAAATATAGATTGTTATTTCTAATAGAAAACATTACCCCGTAAATCAGAAAAAAAAAACTGTCTTATCTGTCTGACTCCCTTGATAAGTGGACGTAAATCTTCAGAGAGGACAGAATCCAATATTAAACATGTGAACGAAGGAAGCCCGGGGCCGGACCCGCTACTTTGATTTATTTAAACGAATCGGACAGCTAATTCCTTCGCCTGCTTGTTTGGGATTCTGTCCCAGCTCAAATATTGACCCGGAGAGAAATTAATTTCTGAAGCAAACTAATTGCGCATCCATGAGCGCGCGTGATGCAAAATGGGCACGTGCGCGTGTCCAACTGTTTGGATTTCAATGTTTCTTTCAGCCTGGCAAAGCTCGCTTTGTTGTTGAGGCTCTTGCCTACTCTGTGTGTCTTCCTTGAAGTTTTGCTGTGGGAAGTCCCCACGGGTCGAGCGATTCCACACAGTTCACTTTGTGCTGCCTATTAACGCCTCTATCAAGGTACTTGTGCTTCAGCTCCATGTACATCATAGTAGCGAGATGTTACGAGGGAAAACAACCTATAACTGACTGATGTTCTCTCATTTAAGGACAGCTCACGGTCCCTTCCGATGTAATCTAATTCCCTTGTAGCATAAGCGTTCAAAAGTTGATCTGAAGTAGTGTAAACTCCCTCGGGCAGGGGAGTCCAGTAACTGATCCGAAGTAAGCTGCTCTCCCTTTTGGGCAAGAGAGTCCAAAGACCAGCCCGAAGTACCTTATCTCCCCTTGTAGCAGGAGAGTGTGAGGACCAACCTACAGTTACCCTCCTCCCCCCCCCCTTCTCCCCCTCCCTTTAAGCAGAGGCCGAGAGTTCACGGACAGATCTGCAGACACCCCTGCCCCACTCCCCATCCTGCCGTCCTCCCGATTCGATCTGCAGTTGCCCAGTCTCCTGAAGAGAAGAATCCTCAAATCAATCGAAAATAACCCCCCCCCCCCCCCCCCGGAAAAGTACAAAGAGCGGTCGGCAATACCACAGCCCTGCACCTCCTGACCCCTTAGAGAGACTGTCTACATAGGGGTCTGTAGTCATCCAACCTTCCTCACTGGGAGTGTCCACAGAACAGTGCACAGATCTGATCCATTCTGTTGCCATTATGCAGCTGGGTGGGACAGAGCGATGGAGACTTCAGAGTGATGGAACCTGTCAGGCGCCTGCCCACCCCCACCCCCACCCCCATTCTCCTCCCCACCCCTACAGCGCACATCCTTCTCTGTTCTGCCGCCCCTTCCCCCCTCTCCCTGTTATTTCCCTGTCCTGACCTTCAAAGTTTCCCTCGCCCGCCGCCAGCCCCCCCCCCCCCCTCTCTCTCTCTCTCTCTCTCTCTCTCTCTCTCTCTCTCTCTCTCTCTCCTCGCTCGCTCGCTTGCCTGCTCGTTCATTCATATCAGTGATGAACTTTTTCCCTAGCGAAGAAAGTTTTTTTTAAGTCCAACCGGATACTGTTTTATTGCGAACGATAAACAATTTTTCTTGACAGCAGGGCCACACGCTTTCTGTAGATTAGAGTTCCTACAGCAAAAAAAAAAAAAAAAGAAGGAAAAAAATACGGAAACAATTTTTAGCTGGAAAAAAAAAGCAGAGGCAGGGATGCTGCCATGGCTAGTATCATTTATATTGATGTGGACTGAGCGAGATAAGAGTGGGCGATTCGGCATTAAGTGTCTTAGGAAATAAAACAACGCACAGAGTAAACGAATGAATATGTGATTTGAAATAAAACACAGCTTGCCTTCTCAAAAAAAAAACAACACCAAAAAATGAAGAAGAATAAGATGTTGCATGGATGGGTCTTTTCAGTAAATTGCGCAATATGAGTTCATATCACTGCTAATGAATCTGCATGTGTGGGTGGTGAGAGAGAGAGAGAGAGAGAGAGAGAGAGAGAGAGAGAGAGAGAATAAAAATGAAAGCACCAGCTCACGAACATTTGAACATTTCATGTCGAAAAACTTTCTTTCATGCAGAAATAAACTAAGTAAATCAAGTGATATATAAACAGAAATGTCCTTTAGCTGCATCAGGTTCCCACACTTCAAAAACACGAAATACAGTTGATTATTTTGCTTCAAAGTTCATTTTATCTCACTCTTCTGCTTCAGAGCATGTTTATAAACTTTGATCATGATTTCGAATGTTGTTGATACTTGCTTGTTAGTGTTAGTAATTGCAAATACTTAGATCCGTGGTTTCAAAGGCTGTCTCTTTCAAAGAGTGCTTCCTAATAATAGTTTTCTTCTGAGACAACTTTGTACATGGTATTTGTATGTGAGATACCATTTGAGACTCACAGATTACAAAACACTTTTGAAGGTAACCTAGCGTCTCACATCTTTATTTGTTCTATTGAAAGGCACTTTGACTTATGGGAGAGATCACGTGAGTGTGTGTGTGTGGTCTGACCTTATCCTATCAAGTTTGGTTCTTGCACATTCAGCACGCACTAATTTCATTAAAATGAAATTCAAAAGTTTGTCTTGCGTAAGAAACAATTAGCCCTTCATTTGTAAGTTATGCATACATTCATAGAATTCTCCAATCCCGAATGCGTAACATGCTTTTTTTCCATGCCATTTCTGTCCTTTCTCCAGTTTAACTTCCCGCGACAATATACAGACCTTCCCCACCCTCCCCCCCCTCTGAAGTCGCGCTTGTAACTCCCTTTCTGTCACCCTCTTTGTCTCTTTTTCATTGCTTTTTAATGTAATTGTCTGTGACATTTTCTGTCTTTTCTGAACATGTACAATTTCTGCGCCATCCGGCGACAGGTACGGCAATTGTACACACTGTCCAGACTGAACACTGACTGTCAATTCTGCAATTTTTGCCCGCGTGCTTTTTAATGTAATTGTTTTGCGAAAATTATTATCTCATATTCTTACAATAATGTTAATATTCAGAGAGCTGAGAAATCAGAGGAATGCCTGCAATACAGGATAGTTGTATTTATTATTAAAATTCAGTATGTAAGCTACTATGTCTTAATTGCTTTTGCTTTTTTTAATGCGGATATTCTTTTTTTTTCAATCTGACCTGTTCAGGATGTGTCTTTTTTCCTGCGTTATACATTATATAACCATGGACTCCTCTTTAATGGTCCTGCTTCGTTCAGATACTAAATAGGAACAGATTTTAATTCAAGATACCTGATGCTCAGTGTTTGACGTGATCTCACCAATTGTCTACACCTCATTCCTGAAATCGTCAGTTCATTTTTTTTGTTAATGGGTAAACTTGTGGTTCTGCATACTGTGTGTTTGACGTCGTTTTCAAGTCTCAATTCATCGTGTGTGTCTAATACCACCTTATGATCACACAGATACTAAACTGATGTGACCGTTCGTAAGAATTATCAAATGCCCTCGTGGCGCGTTACGAGCAGTGCACTATGCCATCATTTGGTGGAGAGGAAATTTCGGCAGCACGAGTGAGTTAACAACGCCGTGGTGCGCTGATCAAAAGACCGCCAAGGGAAATCTTCTAGCTCAGTCATCTGTATGGTGACTAGTTCTCACTAGGTTGTAGGTTTGGGTCTGGTCTGGCCCTGCCAGGGCTGTCACCGTCCTGACACCAGTCTGCACCCTCGTGACACCGATGGTTCTGCATGATTATCATCCAGGTGTCTTTCGGCAGGAGACGGACTTTGAAAAACCGCGTGAATGATTACCGCGTGTTCCAAGGCTGTGGGAATGCATGGCTCGACGTCAACGGGTACAGTTTATCCCTTCCCATGTCTCTGCGCGTGCGCACGTGCGTGGGCACACACACATGCATGTGCGCGCGGGCACACACACACACACACACACACACACACACACACACACACACACTCACACTCACACACGCACGCACGCACGCACGCACGCACACACACACACACACACACACACACACACACACACACACACACACACACACACACTATGGTTTTGTTCAAATTTCGTATAGATGAATTATCCGAACAGTTGACTAACCAATCAGTTAGCCACGTGTGTATAGAACAAACAAGGTACCGTCGAAATGGAGTAAATACCGAGACAAAAGCAAGCGAGCAGCGAGTGAATGAGGACACTGTTTTCAAAGGTCAGGGTGAATCGGCCTGCCTCGGGTTTCATTTGGAATCAAAGCTGAGCTTTCTTTCACAAGAGAAAAAGAACAGTCATTTTTTGACGGTTTATTTTTGCTCCCGAGTCATTGTTCTTGGCATTTACCTGGTTTTTTTTTTTTGCTTGATACTTTTTTCTTATTTTGACGTTTCTTTCAGAATCTTTCTCCCTCCCTCTCTCCCTCCCTCTCTCTCTCTCTCTCTCTCTCTCTCTCTCTCTCTCTCTCTCTCTCTCTCTCTCTCTCTCTCTCTCGATTCATTTTTCCTTTGCTGGCATCTATGTGTTTGTTTGCCCGAATGTTTTTGCTTATTTTTTCTTCAACCCCCCCCCCTCCCCCGCACATGCACACACACACACACACACACACACACACACACACACACACACACACACACTTGCTTCTCTTTCCCAGATCCCCAGACACAGATTCGCTGTTCTTATGCTGGCATCTATGTGTTTCCTTGCCTGCATGTATTTGTTGATTTTTTTTTTTTAACTTTCGTTTAAGAAACTCTCTCTCTCTCTCTCTCCTCTCTCTCTCTCTCTCTCTCTCTCTCTCTCTCTCTCTCTCAGACTCTCTCTCTCTCTTTTAGTATGGTAGACTTTTCATTGAAATGACTATGTCATGTCATGACAAGCGGACTCTAAGTGGCGGCGGTTGTGTTTTTTGCTTGGCTGGTGGTTTGGTTTTTATTTATTGATTTCTTAAGTTATTTCCAGCAATTAATGTACTGTAAACGATTTATACCCAGTTCGTTCCTTGCACAGCATGTTGCATTATTTCTTGTTTTGATTTCTTTGTTAGCATGACGCACGTGCTCTGTTTATTTGTTTGACTTGTTTGGTTAGTAGAGTGGTTTTCTATTTTTTCTATTCTAGGAAATATGATTAATTTAATACACTGATTTTTTAAGCAAATCAAATCGATTAATTGCTTGATGTTAAGTCATTTTCCTTTACAGACAGCATTTGTACATTTTTCTTACACTCTTCAGTTTATTTAATTATCTTATTTTGCTTACTCATTTTTTTCCATTCAGATTGTACATGGATAGTCTTAGTGATTGTACCAGACTTGTATATATGCAGTATTTTAACATCTTGCTCCATCACCTCGCTGTCAGTGGTTTACTCTTTCACATCAGTCATGACAATAATTATACAGAATATTTTGTGCTTCAAAGAAAATGGACAGAACATTTCATGCTTAAATAAAGTGGCCATTTTAACACTGTGAGGCAGGTTTTACTGGTTTTCTTTTGCTGTTTTTGTTGTTGTTGCTGCTGTCGTGAGATGGTAGTATTTTTTGTTTTCGTTTCTCAAGCGCGCGCACGCGCGTTTGTATGGTTGAATGTGTGTGAAAGCTTGCGCTGTTTTCAAACAGAATTGTTGTGTTCGTCTTTTCTCTTTTGGGGAGGTGGGGTGGTGGTGGTGGTGGTGGTAGTGGGGTGATTTCTGATGGCAATAGAATAAAACCGGCGTCAGTGTGTGTGTGTGTGTGTGTGTGTGTGTGTGTGTGTGTGTGTGTGTCTGTCTGTATGTCTGTCTGTCTGTATGTGTTGTACGCGCTCGCGCGCGCGTGCGTGTGTGTATGTAAGTGCGGATGTGTGGTGATGGTGGTGGTGGTTATGTGGTGGTGTTGTGTGTGTGTGTGTGTGTGTGTGTGTTGTAAGTGCGGATCATATGGGAAAACCTAAGGGAAAAGTAAAAGAAAAACGATCATTAAGTATTCAAGATAACACGTCATAGTATACTTACCATGTCGGCGTCAATGAGTTTTGTGGCAAAAATGAGCATATCTTGTATTTTCTAATTTCTTTGCCTGTCTATACTTTTATTCATTGGTTTGATTTTCATGCTCGTTTTTCTTTTACTGCTTTGTTGTTTTGTACGGTTTTCAATCGCTCTTTTCTGTAGAGGAAGAAATACTATATGCATAATGGTCAGCTAGACGGTACTTTAGAAGGCAGTACTTAAAAAAAAAACCAAACAACTGCAAACAAACGACAAAATTACTCCTCCTCCTCCTCCTCCTCCTCCTTCTCCTCTCCTCCTCTCTCTCTCTCTCTCTCTCTCTCTCTCTCTCTCTCTCTCTCTTCTCTCTCTCTCTCTCCATTTTTTCCTTTTTCCCCTTGGAAAATAACCGCATGGAAAATCAGCACGGAACTGGGCGATGCCATGTGCATTCAGTGATGTAATTCCATTTGTTGATCAAATGCATGTTGCCCTTCTGAACATGATATATATATATATATATATATATATATATATATATATAATATTGTGACGTGAATAACAATTGTGACATATAGATGTATATACATATGTGTAAAATTGACGTTGATGTTTTATTTCATGCTTTTTCTTTTTCTGTTTTTTGTGTTTGTTTTCTTCAAAGCGATTTCGCTGCTTGCAGGACAGCGAGTGTTTTCGCACTTAAATGGAGGCGCTTTTACTTACCGTTGCTAATATCTAACCATTCATTGCTAATTCATGAATCGGCATTTTGAATGTAGAACTGGCTTTGGCATGCTTGATGTGAGCATTTCTCATGACTTGATTTATTTCTGTGAGTAACCAGATTATTAAATTCTTTAGACGTGTTAACATGGTTGGTATTACAATTCTGAAAATCGAGTTCAGTTTAAGGAGTTGAAAAGCATTTGGATTTACCTTAAAATGCTGACTTGCTTGATAAATCCGAACAATTAAAGTCGATTTACTGAGTGAGTTGATGACTGATATTTTCATTTTCTTGCTCGCACTTTTCATAACATCTCTCTTCTCTCTCTCTCTCTCTCTCTCTCTCTCTCTCTCTCTCTCTCTCTCTCTCTCTCTCTCTCTCAGTTCCGTCTTTCCTGTCCTTTTACTTTCCATCACTCCAGTTCTTTTGTTGTCTGACCTGATGTGGTGACGGAGAGAACAGCCCACATATTCCAAACAGATGGCTGAAGGGGGCTGACGAGGCCAACGTTTGTATGCCAGAAACTTCCGTGGAATAACCCTCACAGCGGACACACCCATAAACCCTGGGTATGTACAGAGTTAACCCAGCGTTCCTAGAGAGAGGGAAAGACGGAAAGAGAGAAGGGACGGAGGGGAAGGGAAGGAGGGGGGGGGGGAGATCTTATCGTCTTAGGTGAAAATTGTTAGCAAACAGCCGTATTTCAACCTTGCCTTTGGTGATTTACAGACGTCGTTAAAACCGCAAATGACGGGAGAATACCTACAAACGGGAGAACAGGGAGACAGAAGCTGCGAGAGGCAAAAATTGAAGAGGGGTGGGGGGAGGGGAGGCTGATGCAGACATTTATTCATAAAGGCCTTTGGGCCTTACAAGGGAATTGACAAACATGCAACTATGCAATAGTTGAAGTGATGTAACTGCCCATAGAACAAATTTCGGAATTTTGAGTGCATTAAACAATACGTATGGAACTGTTTCATTTGGTGTGTATTTTATGAGGCAATTATTATGAATCTGGGAAACAAGTGATCCATAACTTAGATGAAATTATTGCTTTCTAACAAGCAGGAAATGGAGGTGCTTACGGCGTGTGTGTGTGTGTATGTGTGTGTGTGTGTGTGCATTCATGTAGGCTATGCATGTGTGCGTGTGTGTGTGTGTGCATTCATGTAGGCTATGCATGTGCGTGTGCGCGGCGCGTGTGTTGTGTGTGTGTGTGTGTGTGTGTGTGTGTGCTGACTTTAGATGTTCATGTTTTATTTACGACCGAAACGTGATTCAGAACATCCCGAGAGTTATGCGTTTGAATATTGACTTTTTGAAATGTTCAGACAGAGCATTGCGAATTGTGGTGAATCGTTGCCAATATTTGTGCAAATCTTCTCTCGCGCTTCATTTAATTTCTCATTTTGCTATTCTCCGCACATACTGGCACACACACACACACACACACACACACACACCACACACACACACACACACACACACACACACACCACATACAGACACGCGCACACCAGACACATGCACATGCGCGCTCCTGTGATTTTCGTCCTTTCTAACCTTTCCCCTCGTAAAACAGGAGAGCTCATGAAGAGACGAAACCACCATGAAATTAGAGTCCCTGCCATGTCACTTAGGAATTCCTTTATCTGCACTATTTTGCTGCCATGCTGTATCAGCCGCCAACACACTGCGACTCTCTCCCTCTCTCTCTCTCTCTCTCTCTCTCTCTCTCTCTCTCTCTCTCTCTCTCTTTATCTCTCCCTCTCTCTCTCTCTCTCTCTTTCTCTCTCTCTCTTTATCTCTCCCTCTCTCTCTCTCTCTCTCTTCTCTCTCTCTCTCTCTCTCTCTCTCTCTCTTCTCTCTCTCTCTCTCTCTCCATTCCACACTCCCCATTCCCTCCAACTCTTCCCCCTTTCTCACTCCCCGTGTATGCATGGTTGTTGATGTCTGCTGTTGTTGTTTCTTTACGTGTTTACGCACGCTTGCATGTTTGTTTGGACATGGGAGGTTAACGATAAAGAAGAGAGAGAGAGAGAGAGAGAGAGAGAGAGAGAGCGGTCATTCGACTAGACGAAGTGT
>CM065721.1:24804949-24809949 GCA_033310375.1 Conus canariensis
GAAATCTCTCAAAATCCATTCTGATCTGCTGCACACAAAAATTGTATGACATTGTGTGTGATTTAGACCTGAGAGGTAAAAACAATGGGCGAGAAATGTGCACATGTCTCTGTCATTGTGTGTGTGTGTGTGTGTGTGTGTGTGTGTGTGTGTGTGTGTGTGTGTGTGTGCGTGCGTGCGTGCTCGCGTGCGTGCGTGTGTGCGTGTGTGTATGTGCGTGTGTGCGTGTGTGTGTGTGTGTGTGTGTGTGTGTGTGTATGTGTGTGTGTGTGTGTGCGTGTGTGTGTGTGTGTGTGTGTGTGTGTGTGTGTGTGTGTGTGTATGTGTGTGTGTGTGTGTGTGTGGTGTGTGTGTGTGTGTGTGTGTGTGTGATGTAACAGAAGATCAGGTGAAGAAAACTCATACAAATTTTACGTCAAGGTCTCATCGATAGCAAAACTTTGAAAGCCATACACATTTTGCTAACAGGATTGATATGCACAGAGATGTTATTTCTAGGCAAATAGCAGATAAGACGTCGGAAGACCAAGGCCAGGATTTAAACCACAGTGCCAAGGACATCCACGCTGTTGGTTCGGATGAGGAATTTGCACAGGCCCTCGATGCCAGGCGCCTGAAACTCAACTTGCCACGAGCAAACGAAACTGAAGATTGGGAGAAACTGGATGCAAAAATCGTCCAAAGACTCGATGCACTGATAGGGAAAAGCACCCTGGAACACAAACTAGCCACATATGGGGACATTGTGTATGCCACATGTAGAGACGCCTATGGAGCAAAACTACCCAAAGAGAAAACACCTCCAAAGAAATCCAGACGCCAAGAAAAGATGGACAAGATCAGGGTCCAAAAGAAAAACCTCAAGATGCAAATGAAGACCGCACTGCCAGCTGAAAAACAAGGCTTAGAAAAACTGTGGAAAGACCTGAAAGAAAAACACAGTGCCCTCAGCAAAGCGGAATCTGCGAGGAAGAGGAAGAGCAAAAAGAAGAAGACACAAGAGCGCTTCTTCAGAGACCCCTTCCAGTTTGCCAGAACACTGTTTGAGCAGCCAAAATCTGGGACCCTAAGTGTGGACAAAGGAGTTCTTGAGCAGCATCTGAGGAAAACATACTCTGACCCACAGAGCAAAGCACCACTCGACATTCAAGGTCTGGTGTGGCCAACCAACCCTGAGGAACAGTTCAATGGCAAGCCTCCAACGTTGGCGGAAATCAAGAAGGTGGTCGACAAAGCCAGAGCCAAATCATCACCAGGGCCAAACGGAATACCTTACCAGCTTTACAAGAAATGTCCCAAGGTGCTGGAGTGGCTCCACAGGCTGCTGCGATCGGCTTGGAGAAACCAGAAGATCAGCGGCCAGTGGATGA
This sequence comes from Conus canariensis, assembly GCA_033310375.1. NCBI lineage: Eukaryota > Metazoa > Mollusca > Gastropoda > Neogastropoda > Conidae > Conus > Conus canariensis. The sequence continues at coordinate 24,806,320 of CM065721.1, forward strand.
CGGCAGATGGTGTGTACATCCCCAAAGAGCAAAACTCAAGTGACATTAGCCAGTTCAGGCCAATATCACTACTGAACGTCGAAGGGAAAATCTTCTTCTCTGTCATGGCAGCAAGGCTGACCAAGTACCTGATGGAAAACAAGTACTTGGATGTGTCAGTCCAGAAAGGTGGCATCCCAGGCGTGGCGGGCTGTGTAGAACACGCCACAATGATCTGGGACGCAATCCAAAAAGCAAAAACAGAAAAGAGAGACCTGGACGTAGTGTGGCTTGATCTGGCAAACGCATATGGATCTGTGCCCCATGAGATGATACAGTTGGCTCTTGAGATGTACCATGTGCCAAAGAACATCCGCGACATGCTCAAGAAGTACTTCAATGGCTTCTCAATGCGGTTCTCTACCAAGGAGTACACAACAGACTGGATCAACTTGGAAGTGGGTATTGCAATGGGCTGTGCAATTTCCCCAATACTGTTCGTGCTGGCAATGGAACTCATCCTGAAAGCAGCAACAAACAACGCGAGACAAACAGACCTTGGCGATGGATACAAGATGCCTCCTCTCAAGGCCTTCATGGATGACACTACAGTGATTTCATCCAGAGAAGACGAGACACGTCATGTGCTGGAGAGGCTGGACGACATAGTTGCCTCATCCAGAATGAAGTTCAAGCCAAAGAAATCACGGAGTCTCTCACTGAGGAAAGGAAAAGTGGCCGGATCTGTGGTCTTCAGTGTTGCCAACCAGGCCATTCCAACAGTCACAGAAGAACCAGTCAAGAGCCTTGGAAGATGGTATGATGATACGCTGAAAGACACACAAAGAGCAAAAGAAACCAAGCAGATGGCGGAGGAAGGCTTGGAGACCATTGACCAGTGTGGGCTCCCTGGCAAATACAAGGTCTGGTGTCTGCAGTTCATGCTGATACCAAAGCTGCTATGGCCTCTGATGATATACGACATCTGCACCAGCATAGTGGAGGCAATGGAAGCCAAAATCAACAAGTTCACAAGGAAATGGCTTGGTGTCCCACCCTGTCTGACTGACATAGCACTGTACTGTCGCCAAGCAAAGCTGAAACTACCCCTGAAATCCATCCTGGAGGAATACAAAGCAGGGAAGATCAGACTTCAAAGCATGCTGGAGGACTCAGGAGACAAGGTGGTAGAAGCAATTAAGCCCCAGCTGAAGACAGGCAGAAAATGGAAAGTTCAAGAGGCGATGGATTCTGCAAAAGAAAGTCTCAAGATCAGAGAAATAACAGGACACACACAGACCAACAGACAGGGACTGGGGGTGACCAAAACTGAATGGTGGTCAAAGGCCAAAGGAAAAGCCAAAAGAGACATGATGATTCAGGAGATGAGAAAAGAAGAAGACCAAAAAAGACTCCAAAAAGCAGTCCAGCAGAGCCAGCAAGGGCAATGGACAACGTGGGAGAATGCACTCCAAAGAAGTCTCACTTGGAATGACATTTGGCACATGGCCCCTCTCAGGATCAGCTTCATTCTCAGATCTGCATATGACCTTCTGCCCTCAAATGCAAACCTGGTGAAGTGGGGGAAAACAGACGATCCTGCATGCCCCCTCTGCCATGAAAAACAAACAGTGGAGCATGTCCTAAGCTCATGTAAAGTAGCCCTGGCTCAAGGAAGGTACACATGGAGGCACAACCAAGTGCTCAAAGAAATTGTACAAGTAGTCTGGGCTAGTACCAACGCCACAAAAGGGAAAATCAGGACTCCAAAAGCACCCGCAACATTCTTCACGGCAGGAGGCAGCAAATCATGGCCAAGAACAACAGTGCCACTCGAAACATGCAGGCAGAGTCTGCTGGACGGGGCAGATGACTGGGAGTGCACTGCAGACCTCCCAGAATGGAAGAGTCACCCAGAGATCATCAGCAAGAGTGGCATGAGACCAGACATAGTAGTCCACTCTAAGTCAACCAAGCAGCTGATCATGATCGAGCTCACGGTGCCATATGAGAACAGAATGGAGGCAGCTCAAATCTACAAGACTGAAAAGTATGCTGATCTGGCAAACAGCCTGAGGAGAGAAGGCTATCAGGTCAAAGTCCTCACTGCAGAAATTGGAGCTAGGGGGTTTGTAGGAACGTCTGCATACAGCCTCATGAAACAGCTCTCAGTTGCAGGGAAGGAAAAAACCAGAGCCCTGAAAGCAATGGCAGAAGCGGCAGAGAGGTGTTCAAGCTGGATCTGGTCAAGGAGGAACAAAAGTGAACTTCATAAGGCTTAATTTCCCTACAAATATCAGGTGTCCCTGTGGCTCAGTGGTTAAAGCGCGAGTCATTAAGTGGAAAATGAGCATGTCCAGAGGGTCATGGGTTCGAATCCCAGCCATGGCTCGTCCCAAGATGGGAAAAAAAAAAGGGGCAGCAGAGGGACATCCGGAGTCATGAACCGGGTGTGGCCCAACCCCCCTAGAGTGTCAGGAGATAAGGGCCGAAACACTTGCTTGAAGGGGGCTTCTCTTCTGAGGACTCTCTGCTGCCACGCTCTCCACGAGTTTCTTTCTACTTATCTTTTGTTTACCATAAACAGATGTTTGCGCACAAGTCTGATTATATTTAGGCTCGGCCTTTTCCAATTCATGAAATGCATGTATCAGTAAGAACGTATCCACCAAGCTGAAATGTTATGTCCGATGTGTCAAAACGTGTGGAAGATGAAATACTCTTTGAGGTGTCCTGTTGTGAGAGATAAACGTATAAAACAGACCTCAAGGTCTATCCATATTTATTTGATTTGTGTTTAATGACAGCATTCGTAATTCAACTCTTATTTGAATGAGGTTTTTCGTTATGGGAGGACACTATAACTTTCATTTCCGACTGTTCTAAAACGCTCATGTATACAGCTGTTCTGTACACACACACACACACACACACACTCTCTCTCTCTCTCTCTCTCTCTCTCGCTCTCTCTCTCTCTCTCTCTCTCTCTCTCTCTCTCTCTCTCTCTCTCTCTCTCTCTCTCTCTCTCTCTCTCTTTGTTTCCTGCCGAAATCATTTCTGACCAAATTTTATCTTCTTGAGTTCTTACACATTGCTGATTGAATCTATTTCTTACAAAACCTCGTCTTCCTCCTCCTCCCCCCTCCTCCTGCTCCTGCTGCTCCTCCTCCTTCTCCTCCTTCCCCTAATCCTCCTCCACCGTGTCCTCCTTCTTCTTCTTTTTCGTTGTGTTCGTGTTCGTGTTCTTCCTGTTTTAATGTTTATTGCTTGCGAAACAACTGTCCTCCTCCTCCTCCTCCTTTTCCTCCTCTCCCTCCTCCTCCTCCTCCTTCCTGTTTGAACTTTATTTCCTGTTACCACTCACTCTTCTTTTCCCCATGACCTCATTTCTTGTTTCCTTCCTTTGTCTTCTTCCTGCTGGAAAAGATGTCCTTTGATTCCCCTCCTTCTCTGACGGCCTCTGTCTGCCAGTGATTGCAGTCAGTGTGGTTGAGGTGTATTGTGGGAACAACGCGGATGTCAGGGTAGCACACAGGTGGTATTGTGAACTGACCGTACCATGAATTATCTGACGGATGAGGACGAGGAGAGAGAGACGGTGGGACGTTGGGAAGGGAAGGGTGCTTCGGAGATTCTCTGCTCCTCTGTGCG
>CM065721.1:24812449-24818232 GCA_033310375.1 Conus canariensis
CGTCGCCTTTTCCCGTCTGTTATTTAATGTCTTTTCCTATCTTGTGTCTTATTCTTGTTCACAAGAAAGTTAAAGGATCCAATACCAAACAGCTTGAAAAGGATTAGCTTATTCGACTTTGGAATTTTTTGTTGGGATCACCTCTAGAACAGTTGGTAAAAGTCCGCAGAGATTTGAAGCTGTTTGTTCTGATCTTTTATTTTTGCTGCTTTTGTTTGTTTAAAAAAAAAAATATATTACGATTATTTTTTTCCCATCTTTCGCGCCACGTCAGTAGCATTGCACCTTCACCGCTCATTCTGACCCCTCCGTCCACAGCCACAGGTTGGTTTGTCTCGCTACAGCCCCTGTTCCGGCAATCCACAGGGACACGTCAATGCCAAGTCGTCATGAGGCAACCCACCAGAGGAAACGCTGCACTGCTGCCGAGTCACTACGGTAGAGTTTAGTGGTGCCCGTCCTGATCCAGCAGGCGCAAGACACCACCTACCAAGCCCTGTACTGACTCATAGATGTTCTAAACGCATTCCCACTAACAGCCCCATCTACACTGCTGAGCTGACAGCCTTGATTCTGGCTCTTGAAATGGTCTCTAGATCGAAACATAAAGATTTTCTTATTTTGTCAGACTCACTTTCTGCTTTGGAGGCATTGCCAGCCGTAACTTCTAGCACCCTCAACTGCTAGAATTACACGAACTGTACACGTCTCTGTAATCAGATGATACAACATAGTTTTCGCTTGGGTTTCCAGCCATATGGGCATTCAAGACAACGAGGTGGTTGATCAACTTGCCAAGAGTGCCAGAAAGAAAGAGTTGAGCCGAGTGTCTATCCCCCACACTGATCTGAAACCCGAAACACAGGCTTATGTCAAAGGCCTCTGGCAAGAGGAATGAAACTTGCAGACGGATAAAACAAATTGTACAAAATCCGTCCAAACCAGAAAGAGACTCTACCATGTTCCTGAGGCGGCCGTAAAGAAGAAACAGTCTTGTGCCGTTTGCAAACAAATCACTCCCGTTTATCTTTTAAAAGGTGAAGAAGATCCGTGGTGCATTCACTGTCATGTACCACTCACAGTGAAACATTTTCTTTTAGAGTGTTGGGATTTGCTTGATGTGAGGCATAAACACTTTACAGCAGACTCCATGAAAACCTTGTTCAGAGATGTCGCACCTGATGTGATTTTGAGATTAACGTTTTTCATCTGATATCTAAGATTTTACGGAAGAAAGATTTCTGACGAAGTGAAGTTTCCGGTGTGTTTTTAGAAGGTGTATTTCAAAGGGCTGTGTGAATGGTTTGTAATCACTTGTGAGCTGACGTCAACGCGGTGACAGTCCCGATATGCCCTGGGCTATAAGCAACATTTCTCACTTTGCAATAATAATTACTTATTCGCGGAGCCAGCGTGAGTGAGTTCTACCTCAAGAAGGCAACACCACGTCCATCCAAGGACAGTCTACTTGAATTTGTCGATAGTGGTGTCCCCGACAAAACCTCATTAAGGGCACAGACGTAAAGAGGAGATTAAAACTGTGGTCAGCATGAGAACAAACATGAAGGGCCACATAATATGAGATTTTTTTTTATGCTGATCGAAGAGGATGAGGATCATAAAGATGATTCTACAGATTTCTATTGTGGTCGGAGATTGCAAGACAATGCTGTACTGTACGATTACTTTCATGATATATCCTGGCGTCAACCATGCCCGAGAGATACAGACATTTTCAGAGTTGGCAAAAAAAAAGAAAAAAAAGAATGAGCAACACTCGGGGAGACGCATCCATTCAGTGGATGAAACCCAACTGTGTGGTCCCTGTCTTCCCAATCAAGACCATAGTAAACTCAACTCTGCGTATGAGCCGGCCGGTGTAACGTGGTGAAACCGCCCCCCTCCCAGTTTAACTCCCGGGAGTCAGTATGACACTGTCTCAGATTAACTCCCGGGAGTTAATCTGGGTCTGCATCAAAGCAGCCCCCCAACAGTTCAGGACCCCCCCCCCCCCCCCCCCCCCCATCTCTTCTTTCTGTTTATTAGACCTGTTTCAAAATGAACCCCTATCAGTCTCAGAATAACTCCCGGGAATTGTTTTGAACCTTAAAATTTTGACTCTAAACTAACTCCCGGGAGTTCATATGGGGCAGTGCCAAATCAGCCCCCCAACCCCTTGGAGAGTTAAACTGGTGCTGTTCCAAACTAACTCCCGGAGTTCTTCTGGGCCCAAACTTTTGACATCAAAATGACTCCCTGGGAGTTAAACTACCGCAAGTGGAGAGTCATTCCAGGACAGGCCTGGAAATGCCTCCCCCCCCCCCCCCCCCCGGGAGTTAGACTGGCGCAGGCCCAGAATAGCCCCCCCCCAACCCCTCCCCTCTGCCTCAATTAATGAAGAAATGCCAATAAGCGCTCCAGTGGAGAGTTAATCTAGCACCGGCCAAGAACAACCCACCAGGAGAGTTAAACTGGATCTGGCCCAGAAAAGCCCCCCTTGTGGAGAGACTTTGCTTTAAACAAACATTATTCAACCAGGGACATTGTGCAGCGAACATCAGAACATGGAGCACAACAAGCGAAAGCTTATATGGGGAGTTAATCCGGCACCTGCCCAGAACTGACCCCCCCCCCCCCCCCCCCCCGAGAGTTACTAGCCCAAAACAGCCCCCAGTATAAAGAGTTAAACTGGACCTGGCCCAGAACATCCCCTCCACCTCCTCCTGGGAGTTAATCTAGCACCGGCCCGAAAATGGACCTGCCCCAAAACAGCCCCCTAGAGAGTTAAACTGGACCTGGCCAAAAGCAGCCTCCTTCCTGGGGATTAATCTAGTACTAGCCCAGAACAGCCCCCCCCCCCCCCCCCCCCCGAGTTAAACTGGACCTGGCCCAGAACAGACCCCTAGAGAGTTAAATTGGATCTGCCCCGAAGCAGCCCCACCGGGGGAGTACCACCGGCCCAGAACAACCCACCAAGAGAGTTAAATTGGACCTAGCCCAGAACAGCCCCCCTTATGGGGAGACTTTGCTTTAAACAAACATTATTCAACCGAAACATTTTGCAGCGAACATCACAACACGGAGCACAACAAGCGAAAGCTTATGTGGCACCTGCCCAGAACAAACCCCTCCCACCCCCTACCCCTTAGAGAGTTAAACTGGTTCGAAACTGCCCCCTTCCTAGGGAGCTAATCTGGCACTGGCCCTGAACAGCCTCCGCCCCCCCCCCCCCCCACCCCCCGGAGAGTTAAACTGGACCTGGTTCGAAACTGCCCCCTTCCTGGGGAGCTAATCTGGCACTGAACAGCATCCCCCCCCCTCCCACCTCCCGGAAAATTGGAAAGTTAAACTGGACCTGGTCCAGAACAGCACCCCCTGTAAACCGCTGTTTTATCGCACCCTACCGTTTTGTCACACATGCGACTAAACGGCGGGATAGCGACAAAACAGCGGTTGAAGGTCCACCGTTTTGTCTCTGTGCGACAAAACGGCGATGTGCGACAAAACAGCGGTTTACGGTGCAACAACCCAAAAGTACTCACCGTCCAGAAGTGCTCCCGGGGGTACTACTGGGCCACGCCTGAATGACTCCCAAGAGTACATCTGGGTCGGGTAAAAAATGGACCCCCTGTTTTCATGAAGTACTCCCGGGAGTCATTCTGGGACGGTCCCAGAAGTATCCCCCCCCCCCCCCCCCCCCGGCATATCTCCGTTAAGGTGTTGAGGGTTGTTATTTATTAGTCATAAAGTCATACATGCACATTCTACCTGAATCAACATTGAAAACGAGTCTGAATCAACTTTAGGGGAGTACTTCTGGGCCGGTCCCAGAAGTACCCCCTCGCATATCTCCTTTATTAATGTGTTCAGGGTTGTTATTTACTGGTCATAAACTCACACATGGACATTCTATCTGAATCAACATTGTAAACGAGTCTGAATCAACTTTAGGGGGAGTACTTCTGGGCCGGTCCCAGAAGTACCCCCCTCGCATATTCCTTTATTAATGTGTTCAGGATTGTTATTTACTGGTCTTAAGCTCACACATGGACAGTCTAACTGATCAACATTGAAAACCAGTCTGAATTAACTTTAGGAGAGTTCATCTGGGCCGGTCCCAAAAGTACCTCTTTTGCATATCTCCTTTAATGTATTCAGGGTTGTTATTTACTGGTCATAAACTCACACATTGACATTCTATCTCAATCAACATGAAAGTATACTCTGAATCTACTTTAGGGAGAGTACTTCCGGGCTGGTCCCAGAAGTACCCCCTTGCAGATCTCCTTTATTGATGTGTTCAGGGTTGTTATTTACTGGCCAAAACTCATACATGAACATTTTATCTGAATAAACATTAAAAACGAGTCTGAATCAACTTTAGGGGGAGTACTTCTAGGCCGGTCCCAGAAGTACCCTCCACTCCCCACCCCCCTTGCATATCTCCTTTATTAATGTGTTCAGGGTTGTTTTTTTTTTTTTTTTTTTTTACTGGTCATAAGCTCACACATGGACATTGTATCTAAATCAACATTGTCATATAGACTGATTCAACTTTCGGGTGAGAACTTCTGGGCCGGTCACAGAAGTACCCCCCCCCCCCCCCCCTTGCATATCTCATTCATTAATGTGTTCAGGTTTGTTACTTACTGGTTAGAAACTCATACATGGACATAAACTCATACATGGACATTCTATCTGAATCAACAATGAAATATTCTCTGAATCAACTTTAGGGGGAGTACATCTGGAGCCGCGCCAAAGTTACTTCCGGAAGTACATTGGGCTGGGCCCAGACGTACTCCCGGGAGTCATTCTGGTGCAGAGGGGTGGGGGTGGGGGGGGGGGATCAGGGTCAGTTTGGGACTGGTACCAAAAGTACTCCCCTGTCTAAAGGAATCATCGTTATAAGATAGTTATATAAAACAAACATGTATTTGCAAAGTTGTCAGTAGGGGGGAGTACTTCTGGGACCAAGGGGAGGTACTGTCCCAGAAGTAGTCCCGGGAATCATTCTGGCGCTCGGGCCCAGAAGTACTCCCGGGAGTACTTCTGGGCTGGGTGTACTTTTGGGGTGTTACACCGGGTCAAGCTAACACTCCAGGAGGGCTGTTCTGGGCTGGTGCCAGATTACTCCCCAGGTGTGGGGCTGTTTTGGGGCAGGTCCAGTTTAACTCTCCAGGGGCTGTTCTGGGCTGGTGCCAGATTAACTCCTCAGGTGGGGGGCTGTTTTGGGGTAGGTCCAGTTTAACTCTCTAGGGGGCTGTTTTGGGCTAGTACCAGATTCACTGCCCAGGAGGGGGAGGGGGGCTGTTCTGGGCCGGGTCCAGATTAACTCTCTAGGGGCCTGTCCTGAGCTAGTACCAGATAAACTCCCCAGGTGGGGGGCTATTTTTGGCCAGGTCCAGTTTAACTCTCTAGGGGGCTGTTTTGGTGCAGGTCCAGTTTAACTCTCTGGGGGTGGGGTGGGGCTGTTTTGGGCCGGTGCCAAGGGAGGGGGGGGGGAGGGGGGCTCTTCTGAGCCAGATCCAGTTTAACTTTCCAGGGGAAATATTCTAGGCTGTTGCAATATTAACTCCCCCAGGAGGAGGTTTGTTCTGGGCAGGTCCAGTTTTACTCTCCAGCAGGCTGTTCTGGGCTGGTGCCAGATAAACTCTCCAGTAGGGGGGCTGTTCTGGGCCAAGTCCAGTTCAACTCACCAGGGGGCTGTTCTGGGCTGGTGCCAGATTTACTCTCCAGGATGGGGGTGGGATGTTCTAAATTAGGTTCAGTTTAACGCTCCA
>CM065721.1:24818332-24833332 GCA_033310375.1 Conus canariensis
AATCTACAAGAAGAAAAGTAGCTGATCTGGCAAACAGCCTGGGGAAGAAGGCTATCAGGTAAAAGTCCTCCTGCAGAAATTGGAGCTGGGGGGGTTTGTAGAACGTCGCATACAGCCTCATAAAAACGCTCTCAGTTGCAGGGAAGGAAAAAACCAGAGCCCTAAAGCAATGGCAGAAGCGGCAGAGAGGTGTTCAAGCGGGATCTGGTCAAGGGGAACAAAAGTGAACTTCAAAAGGGTTTTTAATTTCCCTACAAATTTCGTTGCCCCCTGTGGCTCAGTGGTTAAAGCGCGAGTCTTAAGGGGAAAAATGACATGTCCAGGGGGTCATGGGTTCGAACCCCAGCCAGGTCGTCCCAAGAGGGGAAAAAAAAAAAAGGGGCACAGAGGGACATCCGGAGTCTAAACCGGGGGTGTGGCCCAACCCCCCCAGAGTGTCGGGAAAATTAAGGGCCGAAACACTTGCTTAAGGGGGTTCTTTTTCTGAGGACTCTCTGCTCCCCACCTCTCCACGAGTTTCTTTCTACTTATCTTTTTTTTTACCTTTAAACAGAGTTTGGGCACAAGCTGTTTATTTTTGGGCCGGCCTTTCCAATTCTTGAAATGCATGTACAGTAAAACGTATCCCCCAAGCAAAAGTTATGTCCGATGTGTCAAAACGGTGGAAATGAAATACCTTTTGAGGTGTCCCGTTGTGAGAGTAAACTATAAAAACAACCTCAAGGTTATCCTATTTTTTTGATTTGGTTTAAGACACATTTGAATTCAACCTTATTTGAATGAGGTTTTTTGTTTATGGGAGGACACTATAACTTTCATTTCCGACTGTTCTAAAACGCTCATGTATCAGCTGTTTTTGTACACACACACACACAACACACCTCTCTTCTCTCTCTCTTCCTCGCCTCTCTCTCTCCTCTCTCTTCCCTCTCTCCCCTCTCCCCTCTTCTCTCCTCTCTCCTCTTCTCTTTTGTTCCTGCCGAAAACATTTTTGACCAAATTTTATCTTTTTTGAGTTCTTACCATTGCTGATTAATCTATTTCTTACAAAACCTCGCTTCCTCCTCCCCCCCCCTCCTCCTGCTCCGCTGCTCCTCCTCCTTTCCTCTTCCCCTAACCCTCCTCCCCGGGGGGGGGTCCCCTTTTCTTCTTTTTCGTTGTGTTCGTGTTCGTTTTCTTCCTTTTTTTAATGTTTATTGCTTGCGAAACAACTGTCCTCCCCCTCCTCCTCCCTTTTCCTCCTCTCCCTCCCCCTTCCCCCTTTCCCTGTTTGAATTTTATTTCCGTTACCACTCACCTTCTTTCCCCATGACCCATTTCTTTTTTCCTTCCTTTGCTTCCTTCCTGTGGAAAAGATTCCTTTGATTCCCTCCTTCTCTGAGGCCCTGCTCCAGTGATTGCAGTCAGTGTGGTTGAGGTGTATTGTGGGGAACAACCGGATGTCGGGGTACACACAGGGGGATTAAAAAATGACCGTACCATGAATTATCTGACGGGGGAGGAGGAGAGGACGGGGGGACTTGGGAAAAGGGGAAAGGGGGTCCTTCGGAGTTTCTCTGCCCCTTTTGGCCCCCTTTTTTCCTTCCCCTGTTTTTTTTCCTTTTGGCATTGTCTTGCATTTTTTTCCCCCGTTCGCTCTCGCCCTTTTCTTTCCTTTTTTTGGGGTTTTTTTTTCATTTTTTTTCCCCTTCTTCTACAAAAAGGTTTTGTTTTTTTTTTAAGGGTTTGATTGTTTTTTTTTTTTTGGGGGAAACGTACTGTAAAGTAGTAAACTGCAAAGTGGCCCCAATGAAGCAAGCAAGTGTGAAAGGGGAGAGTCCACAATGGTGGTGTTATAAATTAAAAAGTTTTGTGTGGGGTGTGGTGTGTGTGTGGGGGGGTCCCGTGCGTGCGTGCGGGGCGTGGTGGGGGTTGGTGGGGTTGTGTGTGTGTGTTTTTTTTTTTCCCCCTAAGGAGGGGGGGAAAAGGGAATTTGCAATGCATTTGTGTGAGGGGGGGAGAATTGACATAAAAAACAAAATAAAAATGGGGGGAGTGATGACATAGCACATTTTTGGCCACGGGTAAATACCCCATTTTTTTTACTTTCCCTTAAATTTTGAGATTCTATCTGGGGTTTTTTTTTTTAATTTACAGGTGTTATAACTCATCTCACGTTTTTTTTTTCCAACTGGGGTTTGAAAGTGGGGGGGGATGTTCATAGAGCTCGTGAAAAAAAACTTTTTTCAGAGGAGTTTTTTTTTTAATCTTAGCCCCCCCCAAAAAAAAAAAAAACCGTTCTTTTTTTTCTAAAGAAAAGGGGGGAAAAATTCCCATTTTTACGTGGGGGGTCTTTTCTTTCTTTTTTTTTTTTCTTTATTTTTCTTTCTTTTGTCTGCCTTTTTTTTTCCTTTTTTCCCCCGGGCCCCCCCTTTTTTCTTTCTTTTTTTTAAACATTTTTTTTTTTGATTTTTTTGGGGAACTTTCCAATCTTTTTTCTGAAGAAAAAAAAAAAAAGTGAAAACATTTTTTAAAAATTTTAAAAGAAGAAAAAGTAAGTAAACAAAAAATAAAAAGAAAAAAACCCCTCTCTCTCTCCTCTCTCCTTCTCTCTCTTTTTTCCCCTTTCCCCTCTTTTCTCTCTCTTTTCCCTTAAATCAACCCCACCCGCCCTCTTTTTTAAATATATTAAAGATTCATTTTTTCCCCTTTTCCCCCTTTGAAGGGGGTAGGGGAAGAAATATTAAAAATTATCAAAAATTTAAGGCTAAACAAAACAAAAAAAAAAAATTGAAAGACAAACAAGAAAAAAAAAAAGGAGAGGCTTTTGGGGGTAAATCTTAGAAGATTTTTGTGTATTGCAAAATTTATTTTTTTCTGAAAGATGGAGGAAAAAACGGGGGATTTCAGAGGTTTTTTTTTTTAAAAGCAGAGAACTCCAGTTTCATCGAAGGGAAATTTCGTTTTTTTTCCCCTCCCAAAAAAACCCCTTTCCAAACCTTTGAAAAACTCACACATCGTCTTTTGTGTGTGTTTTGTGGTGTGTGTGTTTTGGTGGGTGTTGGGGTTTTGTTAAAAAAAAGCTTTGGGGCCCAGATTCCCTTTTTGCCGCGCACGTTTGTGTGTGATTGTGTGGGGGGTTTTTTTGTGTGTTTTGTGGGTTTTGGGGTGTGGGGTGGGGGTTGCGGCCCCGCGCTCGCGCGTGGGTTTTTGTGGGGTGGGTGGGGGGTTTTGGGGGTGTGGGGGTGGTGTGTGGTTGGCGCCCCGGGGCGGGGGCGTGCGTGCGTGCGGGGTGTGGGGGTTTTGTGTGGGGTTTTTTGTGCGTGCGTGCTTTTGCGTGTGTTTTGTGTTGTGTGTGTGTGTGTGTGGTGTGGTTTCAACATTCTATCTCGGGCATGGAGAAAAAAATTTTTTCGGGGGATGAAGGAGCTCTAGCCACGTTTTGGGGGTTTTTTATGCTTTCATTAAATTTTCTCCCTTTGTCGCCAAAAAAAATTTAAAAGGGGGGAAAGTGTGGCACTTCCGCCCGGAATTCTTTCTGGGGTTTTTTCTTTTTTGTTTTTTAAATTTGGGGGGAACGGGGGAAAATTCGTTTTTAATTTTTTGGTATATCTTGGGGTTTTTCCTTTTTTTTTTTTACTTTTGCAAAACCCCTATTATGCTCCTGTCTAAATTAGTTACATATAAGGGTCAAATCAAAAGAATGTTTTACTATAAAAACCTTTTTTGGAGTTACTTTTTTTGCTTTTTATTGCGTTTCGGGTGCAGGTTTTTGTTATTTTTGTTTTTTTTTTTTGTTTTTTTTTTCATTGTGATCAAATTTAGAAAAAACTCTTTTTAAGCGGGGGATTTTTTTCCTCTTTATCTCGTTTTTCCCGTGAAACCCTTTTTTTTGGGAATGGGCGTAAAGCAATTTCTGGGGAAAAAGAAAAACCCCGATTTATGAACCGGGGAGAAGCTTTTAATGAACAACAACACCAAAAACAAATAAATTAAAAATCGTAACAAAAAACAGCAATACAACAATTTTTTTTTTCAAAAAAATGCCTAGTCTATGGCCTTCTGCCTTCTCTCCGTCGGGCCCTTTTCCCCCCCCCTTTTTTTTAAAGTCTTTTCCCATCTTTTGGGCTTTTTTTTTGTTCACAAAAAGTTAAAAAGGTCCCCAATACCAAAAAGCTTGAAAAGGATTAGCTTATTCGACTTTGGAATTTTTTTGTTGGGATCACCTCTAGAACAGTTGGTAAAATCCGCAGAGATTTGAAGCTTTTTTGTTCTGATCTTTTTTTTTGCTGCTTTTGTTTGTTTAAAAAAAAAATATTTACGATTATTTTTTTTCCCACTTTCGCGCCACGTCAGTAGCATTGCACCTTCACCGCTCATTCTGACCCCTCCGTCCACACCACGGGTTGGTTTGTCTCGCAACAGCCCCGTTCCGGCAATCCCACAGGAACACGTCAATGCCAAGTCGTCATGAGGCAACCCCCCAAAGGGAAAAGCTGCACTGCTGCCGAGTCCTACGGTAGAGTTTAGTGGTGCCCGTCCTGATCCAGCAGGCGCAAGACACCACCTCCCAAAGCCCTGTACTGACTCATAGATGTTCTAAACGCATTCCCACTAACAGCCCCATCTACACTGCTGAGCTGACAGCCTTGATTCTGGCTCTTAAATGGTCTCTAGATCGAAACATAAAGATTTCTTATTTTGTCAGACTCACTTTCTGCTTTGGAGGCATTGCCAGCCGTAACTTCTAGCACCCTCAACTGCTAGAATTACACGAACTGTACACGTCTCTGTAATCAGATGGATACAACATAGTTTTCGCTTGGGTTCCAGCCATATGGGCATTCAAGACAACGAGGTGGTTGATCAACTTGCCAAGAGTGCCAGAAAAAAGAGTTGAGCCGAGTGTCTATCCCCCACACTGATCTGAAACCCGAAACACAGGCTTTATGTCAAAGGCCTCTGGCAAGAGGAATGAAACTTGCAGACGGATAAAACAAATTGTACAAAATCCGTCCAAACCAGAAAGAGACTCTACATGTTCCTGAGGCGGCCGTAAAGAAGAAAAACAGCCCTTGTGCCGTTGCAAACAAATCACTCCGTTTATTTTTTTAAAAAGGTGAAGAAGATCCTGGTGCATTCACTGTCATGTACCACTCACAGTGAAACATTTTCTTTTTGAGTGTTGGGATTTGCTTGATGTGAGGATAAACACTTTACAGCAGACTCCATGAAAACCTTGTTCAGAGATGTCGCACCTGATGGATTTTGAGATTAAACGTTTTTCATCTGATATCTAAGATTTTACGGAAGAAAGATTTCTGACGAAGTGAAGTTTCCGGTGTGTTTTTTAGAAGGTGTATTTCAAAGGGCTGTGTGAATGGTTTGTAATCACTTGTGAGCTGACGTCAACGCGGTGACAGTCCCGATATGCCCTGGGCTATAAGCAACATTTCTCACTTTGCAATAATAATTACTTATTCGCGGAGCCAGCGTGAGGAGTTCTACCTCAAGAAGGAAAACACCACGTCCATCCAAGGACAGTCTACTTGAATTTGTCGATAGTGTGTCCCCGACAAAACCTCATTAAGGGCACAGACGTAAAGAGGAATTAAAACTGTGGTCAGCATGAGAACAAACATGAAGGGCCACATAATATGAGATTTTTTTTATGCTGATCGAAGAGGATGAGGATCATAAAGATGATTCTACAGATTTCTATTGTGGTCGGAGATTGCAAGACAATGCTGTACTGTACGATTACTTTCATGATATATCCTGGCGTCAACCATGCCCGAGAGATACAGACATTTTCAGAGTTGGCAAAAAAAAAGAAAAAAAAGAATGAGCAACACTCGGGGACGCATCCATTCAGTGGATGAAACCCAACTGTGTGGTCCCTGTCTTCCCAATCAAGACCATAGTAAACTCAACTCTGCGTATGAGCCGGCCGGTGTAACGTGGTGAAACCGCCCCCCTCCCAGTTTAACTCCGGGAGTCAGTATGACACTGTCTCAGATTAACTCCCGGGAGTTAATCTGGGTCTGCATCAAAGCAGCCCCCCAACAGGTTCAGGAACGCCCCCCCCCCCCCCCCCCATCTCTTCTTTCTGTTTATTAGACCTGTTTCAAAATGAACCCCTATCAGTCTCAGAATAACTCCCGGGAATTGTTTTGAACCTTAAAATTTTGACTCTAAACTAACTCCCGGAGTTCATATGGGGCAGTGGCCAAATCAGCCCCCCAACCCCTTGGAGAGTTAAACTGGTGCTGTTCCAAACTAACTCCCGGAGTTCTTCTGGGCCCAAACTTTTGACATCAAAATGACTCCCTGGGAGTTTAAACTACCGCAAGTGGAGAGTCATTCCAGGACAGGCCTGGAAATGCCCCCCCCCCCCCCCCCCCCCCCCCCCCCCCCCCGGGAGTTAGACTGGCGCAGGCCCAGAATAGCCCCCCCCCAACCCCTCCCCTCTGCCTCAATTAATGAAGAAATGCCAATAAGCGCTCCAGTGGAGAGTTAATCTAGCACCGGCCAAGAACAACCCACCAGGAGAGTTAAACTGGATCTGGCCCAGAAAAGCCCCCCTTGTGGAGAGACTTTGCTTTAAACAAACATTATTCAACCAGGGACATTGTGCAGCGAACATCAGAACATGGAGCACAACAAGCGAAAGCTTATATGGGGAGTTAATCCGGCACCTGCCCAGAACTGACCCCCCCCCCCCCCCCCCCCCGAGAGTTACTAGCCCAAAACAGCCCCCAGTATAAAGAGTTAAACTGGACCTGGCCCAGAACATCCCCTCCACCTCCTCCTGGGAGTTAATCTAGCACCGGCCCGAAAATGGACCTGCCCCAAAACAGCCCCCTAGAGAGTTAAACTGGACCTGGCCAAAAGCAGCCTCCTTCCTGGGGATTAATCTAGTACTAGCCCAGAACAGCCCCCCCCCCCCCCCCCCCCCCCAGAGTTAAACTGGACCTGGCCCAGAACAGACCCCTAGAGAGTTAAATTGGATCTGCCCCGAAGCAGCCCCACCGGGGGAGTACCACCGGCCCAGAACAACCCACCAAGAGAGTTAAATTGGACCTAGCCCAGAACAGCCCCCTTATGGGGAGACTTTGCTTTAAACAAACATTATTCAACCGAAACATTTTGCAGCGAACATCACAACACGGAGCACAACAAGCGAAAGCTTATGTGGCACCTGCCCAGAACAAACCCCTCCCACCCCCTACCCCCTAGAGAGTTAAACTGGTTCGAAACTGCCCCCTTCCTAGGGAGCTAATCTGGCACTGGCCCTGAACAGCCTCCGCCCCCCCCCCCCCCCCCCCCCGGAGAGTTAAACTGGACCTGGTTCGAAACTGCCCCCTTCCTGGGGAGCTAATCTGGCACTGAACAGCATCCCCCCCCCTCCCACCTCCCGGAAAATTGGAAAGTTAAACTGGACCTGGTCCAGAACAGCACCCCCTGTAAACCGCTGTTTTATCGCACCCTACCGTTTTGTCACACATGCGACTAAACGGCGGGATAGCGACAAAACAGCGGTTGAAGGTCCACCGTTTTGTCTCTGTGCGGTTTACGGTTGGTCAACAACCCAAAAGTACTCACCGTCCAGAAGTGCTCCCGGGGGGTACTACTGGGGCCGCGCCTGAATGACTGCCAAGAGTACATCTGGGTCGGGTAAAAAATGGACCCCCTGTTTTCATGAAGTACTCCCGGGAGTCATTCTGGGCCGGTCCCAGAAGTATCCCCCCCCCCCCCCCCCCCCCGGCATATCTCCGTTAAGGTGTTGAGGGTTGTTATTTATTAGTCATAAAGTCATACATGCACATTCTACCTGAATCAACATTGAAAACGAGTCTGAATCAACTTTAGGGGGAGTACTTCTGGGCCGGTCCCAGAAGTACCCCCTCGCATATCTCCTTTATTAATGTGTTCAGGGTTGTTATTTACTGGTCATAAACTCACACATGGACATTCTATCTGAATCAACATTGTAAACGAGTCTGAATCAACTTTAGGGGGAGTACTTCTGGGCCGGTCCCAGAAGTACCCCCCTCGCATATTCCTTTATTAATGTGTTCAGGATTGTTATTTACTGGTCTTAAGCTCACACATGGACAGTCTAACTGATCAACATTGAAAACCAGTCTGAATTAACTTTAGGTAGAGTTCATCTGGGCCGGTCCCAAAAGTACCTCTTTTGCATATCTCCTTTAATGTATTCAGGGTTGTTATTTACTGGTCATAAACTCACACATTGACATTCTATCTCAATCAACATGAAAGTATAGTCTGAATCTACTTTAGGGAGAGTACTTCCGGGCTGGTCCCAGAAGTACCCCCTTGCAGATCTCCTTTATTGATGTGTTCAGGGTTGTTATTTACTGGCCAAAACTCATACATGAACATTTTATCTGAATAAACATTAAAAACGAGTCTGAATCAACTTTAGGGGGAGTACTTCTAGGCCGGTCCCAGAAGTACCCTCCACTCCCCACCCCCCTTGCATATCTCCTTTATTAATGTGTTCAGGGTTGGGTTTTTTTTTTTTTTTTTTTACTGGTCATAAGCTCACACATGGACATTGTATCTAAATCAACATTGTCATATAGACTGATTCAACTTTCGGGTGAGAACTTCTGGGCCGGTCACAGAAGTACCCCCCCCCCCCCCCCCTTGCATATCTCATTCATTAATGTGTTCAGGTTTGTTACTTACTGGTTAGAAACTCATACATGGACATAAACTCATACATGGACATTCTATCTGAATCAACAATGAAATATTCTCTGAATCAACTTTAGGGGGAGTACATCTGGAGCCGCGCCAAAGTTACTTCCGGAGTCATTACTGAGTTTTTGCAGAGGGGTGGGGGGGGGGGGGGGGGGGTCAGTTTGGGACTGGTACCAAAAGTACTCCCCTGTCTAAAGGAATCATCGTTATAAGATAGTTATATAAAACAAACATGTATTTGCAAAGTTGTCAGTAGGGGGGAGTACTTCTGGGACCAAGGGGAGGTACTGTCCCAGAAGTAGTCCCGGGAATCATTCTGGCGCTCGGGCCCAGAAGTACTCCCGGGAGTACTTCTGGGCTGGGAGTACTTTTGGGGTGTTACACCGGGTCAAGCTAACACTCCAGGAGGGCTGTTCTGGGCTGGTGCCAGATTACTCCCCAGGTGTGGGGCTGTTTTGGGGCAGGTCCAGTTTAACTCTCCAGGGGGCTGTTCTGGGCTGGTGCCAGATTAACTCCTCAGGTGGGGGGCTGTTTTGGGGTAGGTCCAGTTTAACTCTCTAGGGGGCTGTTTTGGGCTAGTACCAGATTCACTGCCCAGGAGGGGGAGGGGGGCTGTTCTGGGCCGGGTCCAGATTAACTCTCTAGGGGGCCTGTCCTGAGCTAGTACCAGATAAACTCCCCAGGTGGGGGGCTATTTTTGGCCAGGTCCAGTTTAACTCTCTAGGGGGCTGTTTTGGTGCAGGTCCAGTTTAACTCTCTGGGGGTGGGGTGGGGCTGTTTTGGGCCGGTGCCAAGGGAGGGGGGGGAGGGGGGCTGTTCTGAGCCAGATCCAGTTTAACTTTCCAGGGGAAATATTCTAGGCTGTTGCAATATTAACTCCCCCAGGAGGAGGTTTGTTCTGGGCAGGTCCAGTTTTACTCTCCAGCAGGCTGTTCTGGGCTGGTGCCAGATAAACTCTCCAGTAGGGGGGCTGTTCTGGGCCAAGTCCAGTTCAACTCACCAGGGGGCTGTTCTGGGCTGGTGCCAGATTTACTCTCCAGGATGGGGGTGGGATGTTCTAAATTAGGTTCAGTTTAACGCTCCAGTAGGGCTGTTCTGGTCTAGTGCCAGATTAACTCCCAAAGATGGAGGGCGGTTCTGGGCCTTGTCTAGTTTAACTCTCCAGGGGGCTGTTCCATGACGGTGCCAGATTAACTCCCCTGGAGGGGAGCTGTTCTAGGACAAGTGCAGTTTAACTCTCCAGAGGGGCTGTTCTGGGCTGGTGCCAGATTTACTCCCAGGAGAGGGGGAGGCTGTTTTGTGCCAGGGCCAGTTCTACTCTCCAGGGAGGCCTGTACCAGGCTGGAGCCAGATTAACTCCCCAGGAGAGGGGGGGGGGGGGTCTGCTCTAGGCCAGGTCCAGTTTAACTCTCAAAGGGGGGGGGGGGGGGGGGGCTGTTTTGGGCCGGTGCTAGATTAACTCCCCAGGAGGGGAAGGGGGCTGTTCTGGGCCTTGTCTAGTTTAACTCTCCGGGGGGGGGGGGGGGGGGGGGGGAGGCTGTTCCATGATGGTGTCAGATTAACTCCCCTGGAGAGGGGCTGTTCTCCGACAGGTGCAGTTTAACTCTCCAGAGGGGCTGTTCTGGGCTGGTGCCAGATTAACTCCCCAGTAGAGGGGGGGGGGGGCTGTTTTGTGCCAGGGCCAGTTTAACTCTCCAGGGAGGCCTGTACCAGGCTGGAGCCAGATTAACTCCCCAGGAGAGGGGGGGGGGGTGGCTGTTCTAGGTCACGTCCAGTTTAACTCTCTAGGGGGGCTGTTTTGGGCCAGTGCCAGATTAACTCCCTAGGAGGGGGAGGGGGCTGTTCTGGGCCTTGTCTAGTTTGAACTCTCCGGGGGGAGCGGGGGGGGGGGGGGGCTGTTCCATAACGGTGCCAGATTAACTCCCCTGGAGGGGAGCTGTTCTAGGACAAGTGCAGTTTAACTCTCCAGAGGGGCTGTTCTGGGCTGGTGCCAGATTTACTCCCCAGGAGAGGGGGGAGGCTGTTTTGTGCCAGGGCCAGTTCTACTCTCCAGGGAGGCCTGTACCAGGCTGGAGCCAGATTAACTCCCCAGGAGAGGGGGGGGGGGTCTGCTCTAGGCCTTGTCTAGTTTAACTCTCCAGAAGGGGGGGGGGGGGCTGTTCCATGACGGTGCCAGATTAACTCCCCTGGAGGGGGGCTGTTCTAGGACAGGTCCAGTTTAACTCTCCAGAGGGACTGTTCTGGGCTGGTGCCAGATTAACTCCCCAGGAAGGGAGGGGGGGGGGGGACGGGGGATCCTGTTTTGTGCCAGGGCCAGTTTACCCCCAAGGGATGCCTGTACCAGGCTGGAGCCAGATTAACTCCCCAGGAGGGGGGGGGGGGGGTTCTAGGCCAAGTCCCAATTTAACTCTCTAGGGGACTGTTTTGGGCTAGTGCCAGATTAACTCCCCAGGAGGGGGAGGGGGCTGTTCTGGGCCTTGTCTAGTTTAACTCTCCAGAGGGGGGAGGGGGGGGGCTGTTCCATGACGGTACTAGTTTAACTCCCTTGGAGGGGGCTGTTCTAGGACAGGTGCAGTTTAACTCTCCAGAGGGGCTGTTCTGGGCTGGTGCCAGATTAACTCCCCAGGAGGGGGGGGGGGGGGTGTGTGCCAGGGCCAGTTTAACTTTCCAGGGGGGCCTGTACCAGGCTGGAACCATTTTAACTCCCCAGGAAAAGGGGGGGGGGGGCTGCTCTTAGCCAGGTCCAGTTTAACTCTCTTGGAGAGCAGATTTGGGCCGGTGTCAGATTAACTCCCCAGGAGGGGAGGGGGCTGTTCTGGGCCTTGTCTAGTTTAACTCTCCAGGGGGGCTGTTTCATTACGGTGCCAGATTAACTCCCCAGGAGGGGGGTGTTCTGGGACAGGTGCAGTTTAACTCTCCAGAGGGGCTGTTCTGGGCTGGTGCCAGATTAACTCCCAGTAGAGGGGGGGGGGGGGAGGGGGGATGGTCTGTTTTGTTCCAGGGCCAGTTTACCCCCAAGGGAGGCCTGTACCAGGTTGGAGCCAGATTAAATCCCCGGAGAGGGGGGGGGGGGTCTGCTCTAGGCCAGGTCCAGTTTAACTCTCTAGGGGGGCTGTTTTGGGCCTGTGCCAGATTAACTCCCCAGGAGGGGGAGGCGGCTGTTCTGGGCCTTGTCCTAGTTTAACACTCCGGGGGGGGGGGGGGAGGAGGGCTGTTCCATAACGGTGCCAGATTAACTCCCCATAGGGGGGTGCTATTCTAGGACAGGGTCAAGTTTAACTCTCCAGAGGGGTGTCTTGGCTGATGCCAGAGTAACTCCCAGGAGGGGGGAGGTGGCGGGGGGGGGGGGGGCTGTTTTATGCCTGGGCAAGTTTAACTCTCCAGGGAGGCCTGTACCAGGCTGGAGCCAGATTAACTCCCTAGGAGACGGGGGGGGGGGGGGGGGGGGCGGCGGGGGGGGGGGTGATTGTTCTAGGCCAGGTCTAGTTTAACTCTCTAAGGGGGCTGTTTTGGGCCGGTGCCAGATTAACTCCCTAGGAGGGGGAGGGGGCTGTTCTGGGCCTTGTCTAGTTTAACTCTCCGGGGGGGGGGGGGGGGGGGGGGGCTGTTCCATGACGGTGCCAGATTAACTCCCTGGAGGGGCTGTTCTGGGACGGGCGCAGTTTAACTCTCCAGAGGGACTGTTCTGGGCTGGTGCGCAGATTAACTCCCCAGGAGAGGGGGGCGGGCGAGGGGGGGGGGGGGGCTGTTTTGTGCCAGGGCCGGTATAACTCTCCAGGGGGGGCTGTACCAGGCCTGAGCCAGATTAACTTCCCAGGAGAGGGGGGGGGGCGGCTGCTCTAGGCCAGGTCCAGTTTAACTCTCTAGGGGAGCTGTTTTGGGCCAATGCCAGATTAACGCCCCAGGAGGGGGGGGGGGAGGGGGGCTGTTCCATGACGGTGCCAGATTAACTCCCCTGGAGGGGGGCTGTTCTAGGACAGGTGCAGTTTAACTCTCCAGAGGGGCTGTTCTGGGCTGGTGCCAGATTAACTCCCCAGGAGAGGGGGGGGGGGGGGGGGCTGTTTTGTGCCAGGGCCAGTTTAACTCTCCAGGGAGACCTGTACCAGGCTGGAGCCAGATTAACTCCCCAGGAGAGGGGGGGGGGGGCTGTTCTAATCCTGTTGGGGGGCTGATTTGGCGCAAACCCAGATTAACTCCCGGGAGTTAACCTGGGACAGTGCGAGACTAACTCCCGGGAGTTAAACTGGGAAGGGGGGGGGGGGGGGCAGTTTCACCACGTTACACCGGGGACAGAGCAATCCATGAGTAAGTGACAGTAACCACTTCGCCACGGCGGCTGACTGGTTCGATTTTGTTATCCTTTCCTTCACCGGGATCAACCAGTTGGCTTAGTAAATTCTAGCGATTCGTTGCACATGTGTACATGGGCCCCGTGTTTGAGCAAACATACACACGCGCAAACACATGCGCGCGCGTGCTCAACACACACACACACACACACACACACACACACACACACACACACACACACACAACACACACACACACACCAAAGTGACATGAGAACTACGATTTAAAACATGTCCACATGTATTTTCTTTTCATTTCAAGATAGACATGCTTTGGTAAAAAGCAGTCGCTGCAGTGCAATGCGGGCTTAGGGGTTATGGTTTAAAAGACACCAGGGACAACCATTGGCCCTGGCCGGCTCCCATTAAAACCTTTTGAGTTTGCTATGAGTGCAACCGAAAAGGCTGGAACCACACAGTCGAATTTCATTCTCTTATTGGATGCGCCGAGTGTGTCGTCCCAGCCCTTTCAAGTAAACCCAGACCAAACAGGAACCACACAATGCCTTCTTCATTTTCCTTGTTGATGAACACCTTAAAATGTACAAAGTTCAGTGAACCCTTATGTCATGCCCTCACACTGATCAGAATCCTGAAGTTGCTGTCCGCGTGGTGATGTTGTATTAAAAAGTCTTGACTCTCTGATGTTGAGAAGCTCTAGGGCGTTGGACTCTTGGGATGTTGGTCCTACAATCACCAGAGTAATGTGGAGGTGAACCCTAAATGTAACAGGGAGAGGACAGAGACAGAAAGCAAGCTGTCCCTTATCTTGAAAGTTTCTTAAACAGTTGCGCATGAATGTGAACTCTTCCATGGTTTAGCCGTTATTACGACAGCATTGTATACTTATTGAGCGCACTAAGAGAGAGAGAGAGAGAGAGAGAGAGAGAGAGAGAGAGAGAGAGAGAGAGGTGGTTGCGGACTGATAAAAGGAAAATTAAAAAAAAACACGAAAATAAGCTTTTAAAACATGCTAAACAATATGAGACAGTACTTCTGACATGGGCGTGTGTGTTTATGTGTATACAAATTCTTTGAATATCATACTCCTTAAAATATCAGGAAAATATGTATTGTGTTTTCAGTGAATTATATTACCAACACATACGGCATGCCAATGCTTGAATTACATCAATATTAGCACTGTCGTCGATCTGTCTCCATGGCAACGGAAAGAGGGATATGGCGAGAACAAAGAAACAGAGAGAGAGGGGGTGGAGGAAGGGGAGTGAACATAAGAAAAGGAAACTAGCGAAGCAAAGTAAAAATAAAAATGATTGTTCCCAGTGTTGTACGGAAGCAGTGAGACTTTCATATCTAAGCACATCAAAATGGCAAACATCCCAACAAGGCGGGAATGTGCATTAATCATTGGACTGACTAGATATAGAAATGATGCATGGATCAGTTTGGTCGCAGGTGAAACGAAAGCTTTGATAGAAATACATCAAAGAAACCAAAAAGACGTTGGAGATGAAGGCTCTGTGATGCTGTTCGCAACTTTGGTACGGAGAAAGGGAAACTACGTACACAAATGTGCATACGCATCCACACGAAAAGGCACGCACTTTGAGGGTTCAAAACAAACTCCTGGCTCCTTCATTACCATCTGTTGTGGACACTGTCCGTGTTTCTGAAGGCTGTCACCATGTGCATTCTTTATTCCTCTCTGTAGTGCTGGCGGAAACTCGACAGATGGGTGTGATAACACTGTCAGACCTTGATGATGAAATCCTGTTGTTGTTTTTTTTAGCGGAAGATTAATGCAAAAACAGATACATCATAGTTGAATTGTTTGGAGGAGAGCCCTCTGTCTGTCTGTCTGTCTGTCTGTTTTTCTTTGTTTCTTTCTGCCTTTCTCTCTCTCTGTTTCTCCCTCCCTCGTCTCTCTCTTTCTCTCTCTCTCTCTCTCTCTCTCTCTCTCGTTTACACACACACA
>CM065721.1:24838332-24843332 GCA_033310375.1 Conus canariensis
GATTTCGAATTAAAATTCCAGGATTTTTTGCAATTACATTGTCCAGCGGTGAAATTTACTAGAATGGGAAGACACTCAGGGGGAACAATCCTGCTGATAAAAAAGAGTTATCTGAATATGTCCAACTGATAAATACTGACATGGAAAATGTACTCTGTGTGAAGTTAATGAAACATTTATTGCATTGTGAAAAAGACATTTTGTTTTTAGGTACATATGTACATCCAGTAGATAGTCGATATTATTCTGACAAAGAGTACTCATGCACACTAGAACTAATTGAACAATACATATTTACACAAACAAAACAAGGAAATAACTTCCATTACATCATTGGAGGAGATCTCAATGCTCGTATTGGGGAATGGAGCTTGAGCATCGATGATGAAATTGAGATTACAGGAAGAGAGCAGGACGTGTATGCATGTAGGTCTAAAGATCCCCACACAAATGGTTTTGGCAAGAAACTAATAGAATTTTGTATAACATTTAATGTAACTCCACTAAATGGTCTTTGTATGGGAAAGTTCGACGATGCATACACGTTTTATTCCGAAAGGGGTAACAGTATTATAGATTATTATGTATGTTCTGTTGAACTGTTAGAAAATGTGAACAAGTGTCAGATAGTAGAGAGAGTTGAAGCTCAGCATATGCCTATTATGATGGAATTACAAAGCACTCTGTCTAACGCACAAGAGAACGAGGGCAAGAAATCTTATGTGAAGAAACTAAAGTGGGATCCCACAAAACAACAACAGTATGTCCAGTTCATAGAATCGGAAGAGGCAAAACAAACAATGGCGCAAATAACAGAAGAAATAGAAAGAGATGTAGACACGTGCATAGACAGATTTAATAAGCTATTAAAAGAGGCAGGGAAAGACATGTACAGAACAATAGGTATAGGAGGAAAATATAAGACTACAAACAGCTGGTATGATAAAAAATGCCAAATTAAAAAGAAAGAAGCAAAACAAGCACTCAATAGACTGACATGGACGAAAAAGGATATAAACCGAACTATTTATGAAGAAAGGAGAAAGGCTTACAGGAACAAAAGAGCAGTATACAAAGAAACAATTAGAGAAAAGAAAAAACAGTATAAAAAGCAAACATACGACACACTAGTACAAAATCGCAAGGACAGCCAAATGTTCTGGAGCACCATAAAAAGTGTTAGAAGGAAGAAGAACACATTACCATTTATTAACACTGCACAGTGGAAAATGCATTTCGAAAGCATTTTGAATCCACATGACACAGAAATACTAAACGATAGAGAAGAAGGACCACAAGAACAAGAAGAAGTGTTAAACGAAATTTATGTACAAGAATTAGACGAAGAGATAACCAAAAACGAAGTAAGGTCAGCTACAGAAAAATTAAAAAAAGGCAAATCACCAGGCATTGATGAAATCCCTCCTGAATTTCTCAAAACTATAGGACAAAATATAGTGCCATTCTTAACGAAATTATTCAATAAGTTATATCAAGATAGTTACTTCCACATAGAATGGTCAAGGGCGGTGATTATACCACTACACAAGAAGGGAGATAGACAGAATCCAGGAAACTATAGAGGAATATCCTTATTATGTATCATAAGCAAGATTTACACAGCAATATTAAACAGAAGACTATATGATTGGGCAGAAGCAGAAAATAAAATTAGCAAAGAACAGGCAGGCTTCAGGAAAGATTTCTCAACAGTAGACCATATTTTTACACTAACATCCATGATAAGTAACTGCCTATACGGCAGAAGAAGAAGTAAATTGTATGTAGCCTTCATTGATTATCAGAAAGCGTTTGATACAGTAAATAGAGAAAAACTTTGGGAAATCCTACAGAAACACAAAATATCTACGAAGATGATTAACATGCTAAAAGCTATCTATAAAACAGTACAAGCATGTGTAAGACATGGAACTGAACTAACAGAATTCTTTGAATGTCACACAGGAGTGAAACAAGGGTGCTTACTGTCCCCCCTACTCTTTTCATTACTAATTACAGAAGTTGCAGACAATGTCACAGCTAAAGGAAGACACGGATATCAATTCTTACCCGGAAAGGCGGAAATATTTTCACTTCTATTCGCTGATGACATAGCTTTAATAGCAAGAACTCCAGCAGGTCTGCAAAACCAAATTAAGAACCTACAGGAAGCCTCGGACCGCATTGGACTAAAGGTTAATCTCCAAAAAACAAAAATCATGGTCTTTAGGAAAGGAGGATACCTTGGTAGACCAGAAAAATGGAACTACAAAGGGGAAGAAATTGAGGTAGTAAACAGCTACAAATATTTAGGTTTCACTCTAACGACCAAACTCTCAGTAGATATTTCACTTTCAGAATATGCAGGAAGGGCGAAAGGGAAAATAGGTGAAATAATGAAAACAATGTATAGTTTAGGACACTTAGATATAAATATATTTTTTAAGCTATTTGATACACAGGTCAAGCCACTGCTACTGTACGCAGCAGAAGTATGGGGTTTGACTCGTTATTCCGCGGTGGAAAATATACATTTATTCGCATGTAAAAGATACATGGGGGTAGGGAAGAAAACGCCAAACAACTTAGTATACGGAGAACTAGGAAGATATCCGATGAGTATAGACAGTTCAATAAAAGCAATCAGATATTGGTTTAAATTAATGAAGATGACTCCAGACAGGATACCTAGACAAGCATATGAAAGAGAAAAAACAGAAATTGACAAACCACAGAACTGGGCACTGGAAATTAAACGCTGCTTGGATACGTATGGCTTCTCTGAAGTTTGGTTGAATGAAGGCGTAGAAAACGAGCAAAGATTTATCATAACACTAAAACAAAGAATCATAGATTGTTACAAACAGAACTGGCATAACAAAATAGCAATAGTGAACGATTTACAACATATCATACGTTTAAAACTATACACCAATCTGAAGAATACCTTCACATAATCACAATCGCGAAGTTCAGGAAAGCATTGACAAGACTACGATTAGGAATAAACGAACTGCATGGCAATAAAAAATATATAGATAATCAAGCTATAACAACATGCCCCTTTCGCCCTACAGTAGAAACAGAAATGCACTTCTTAATGTGGTGCCCAAATTACAGGCAATTGCGAACAAAATACATTTTCAAACACTTTAGTAATAGAAACGCAATCACACTGGAAAGTCTGCTACAAAACGATAATACTGAAACCATAAGAGATATTGCAATGTACATCTTCTATGCCTTAAAAACCAGAGAAACCCTTATGTGATAGTAATACTGACGATATAGGAAGAATAGAATTTCTAAACAGAAAACTAAATATGTTACAATCAAACGTTTCAATCAAATGTTTTTGTTGTTGTCATGTTGAAATGTATGTTGCGTACTCCTGTGGAGGGGCCGAGGGCCCCACAATAAATGGCGCGGCGTGAAAGCGCGCGTCAAGCGTCTCTCTCTCTCTCTCTCTCTCTCTCTCTCTCTCTCTCTCTCTCTCTCTCTCTCCAGATTACTGACCGTGATGATTTCAGTCTTCAGAGAGGTATTTTAAGTTTATAAAAAGAAAACAAAACCTCAAGATCACTGTTTCCATCGCCAGAAGAAAGTTAGACACAACTGAAGACCTATTAACTAACTAGACATGGAACCCGTCTTGTTGGTACATAAGACTGATATGTCATGCCTCTTTACTTCCACGAAAATCTGAGAACTGCTGTGGTTGCAGCGAATCAGCTCTCCAGATCTGGAGCAAGAGAGAGCGGCAGCCATAAAACAGGGTCAGTGAGGCGGTGACAATGACTTGAAGAACTGGTCACTGCCGCCTCAAAGTCCACACTTTGAAGACTCTAAAGCCGACATCTTCACCATTTTGCTTCAGTGGCCTAGAAGAAGAGACAACTGAGCATATACTACACAGCACGAACTCTAAAGAAACAAAGCATGGTCAACAGCACAACATGGACCACTGTTCGGCAGGTTTGGTGCTCACAACTATGTGTCATCTTCCAGGCTGGACGGACGTCGTGAACTTGCGAACCAAGAATGAGGAAAATCAGAATTACGGACTTCACGTCATTGCCTTTGGTTTGCTTCCATGTTCTGTTTCCATTTGAATAAAGAAATGGCAAGCAGTAGCATATGTGAAGACATTATATCAAGATTTCATTTCAATTTCTGCGTCTGGGCTTCAAGGTTCACTTTTGAAAACATGCCTTTTGCAAGAAGGATGGGGTTTGTCAACGCTACAGTCGAACCATGAGGAAGAACAAGGTTTGTCTTTTCTCGTTTTGTTTATTCCTTATCCCTTTATTCTTTTCTTCCTTTCCTTTCTCTCTTCTCATTTGTCTCGTTCTTCCTATACTTATTACTGTCATCCACATCTACTTATTTCTCCTCCCCCATTCTACACCAACCTCCACTCTCCTTCGCGCCTTTTAAAAAATTCTCATCATCTTCATTTTGTTTTATTATTGCATCCAATTTACACCTTTATTCGTCCTTATCTTGTTCTTTGTCTTGTGTGGCTGAATATCTACAAGAGCTGTCGTTCTAAAAATGGTAATTGAGCCAAACTATCGTACATTTTGTTTTGGTGTTTTACCACCATTCATCTCTCTCTCTCTCTCTTCTCTCTCTCTTCTCTCTCTCTCTCTCTCTCTCTCTCTCTCTCTCTCTCTCAAAATAGTGGCCGGTTTTGACACTGGAGTGGTAAAACATTATGTGGCTACTCTGACTGACCGACAAGTGCAGAGACGGTTGCGTGATCCGCACAGAAATGAAGAGTTCCGGAAGGTTGTGCTTCATCGAATGGATAGTATGGTGTGCTGCTGTGTGAGTCTGATGACATTGTTGTGGAATATTCCTGCGATCCGCACACGGAGGACGATCGCTTGTTCTGGCTCGTGAAGCAGGAAGAAAGAAACATGTCATTAGAGGAATGTGTCAAACTGGCCAGCCTCCGGAAAGGAAGACGCACCCGCAACCCAGAACATGCAGGAATC
>CM065721.1:24848332-24855832 GCA_033310375.1 Conus canariensis
ACTATTTTACAGTGAATATACGCGTCTCCGCCAGTTTGTTTTCCCCCATTTCAAAACTTAGATAACCAGCTTTCAAGAAAGAGGATCGTATCATCTTTTGCAGCACATGAAAAATCAATACGTCTGAAACAGGGAGGATGGGGAAGAAGTATGACGGGCTGTGAGGGTGCGAGAGAGAGAGAGAGAGAGAGAGAGAGAGAGAGAGAGAGAGAGAGAGAGAGAGAGAGAGAGAGAGAGGTGAAGGGAGGTGGACGAGATGAAGATGGGGGGAGCATAGCCAAGCTATTCTGATAATTTCCGTTTCACGTGACCACATTTGGGTTACGATTAATTTCCAGACAGGTTGCAGGGTTGCAGCAATGGAAGTACAAAAAAAGGATAAAACACACTTGAACTACTCTGAGATTTCTTTAATGTATTATATGCCATTTTACTCGCCTCGCCCCATTTAAATGACCTCGTTTTTATTAGTGCGTGATTAATGGGCTACAAAGGAATCATTTTGTGTCTGTTTCGGTGGTCCGACTGCTAGAATAGTACTAGTGTTGTGTTGCTTAGTTGTCAGACCTGTGTATTATCCTTTATTTTTGCTTTTGTTTAGATCGAGAATCAGTGACCCCTTCACGTTTTTGTTCATGGTTTTGTCAAAATCATTGTGCAGAAAACATACTCACGCAGATGGTATGAGACAATTTGAATCGTTGTTGATTTTATGGATCGAATTCTGCCGCTTACCATTCATGTCGAGTCAACATTGCAAGTTAAGTGTGTTCTGTCTTGTAATGGCATATAACATGGCTGGTAAATTCGCATGTTTATTCGTGGTATATTTCACCGTTCTTTGAAATTCTAGAAGTGATTACGATGATGTTTGTTTCGCATGTTGTCTTATTTATCTTATGGCAAAATAACAGAAAGGTGGTAACTTGTTTGTACGCTGTTTCATGATAGAATGGAAAACAATGGAAATATGCCGTTCGTCTTCTAACGGGATATCTAGATTGCGTTTTCGTTGCATTAATGTCTGTGGATGTCACTACATTGGAGATTTTCTTTGTACACATATAAGCACACGCGCGTACCCACACACGCACACGCACACGCACAGGCACACACACACACACACACACACCACACACACACACACACACACACACACACACACACACACACTCACACAAGAACACACACACACGCACGCGCGCGCGTTCTCACGTATACACGCGCACACACACACACACACACACACACACGCGCGCGCGCGCGCACGCACGCACGCACGCATGCGCGCGCGCACGCACACTGTCGTACGCAAAAACGAGAGTAACATGCACTCACACAGACACACCCATTGCCACATACAGGCACACACAGAACACACAGACACACACAGAACACACACACACACACACACACACACACACACACACACACACACACACACACACACACACACACACACACGACTCTGTTTCTAACCGATTTTCGCAGTCAAGCCAGCTACACTCCTGCTTACAAGGACAAAATTAAGCATGCTCTCACGACTTCACAAATGACCAAAGCCAGTTCATTCTCTTCTGTTTTGAATAACATAGGCGTGCGCAGGCATTTCATTTAAAAATACTCATTAGTTGAATTTAACCATCTTTAAAACACCAGTGATAAAAAAAATCTCCATAATTCTCCGTCCTCCCTGTCAAAGCCATAAAAGAGTATGTCTTCATCCACTTTAACACGAAAGATGAAGATGAAGAGAAAAGCAATTTCGCAGAATGAAAAGGAGACGTTTGTTTCCGAGTGTTTCTCTTTCTGTGTTGCTATTTCGGAGAAAGAGAGAAAAACGGATTTCGTTTCACCCGTAGATTTTATTTCATGATGATTTCATTCTGTTGGGATGTGCTTTAGCTGAGGTGTGGGTGTTTTGTTTGCTTTCACGTGAAACAGGTCAGGGACAATCTGAATGGGAGACAATATCGCCTCTGGCCCTGACTGGTAATGCACATGATGTCAGAACGTGAGAATGACGGGCCACAAAAACTCTCCGCTCCCTAGCAATCATTCGTTCCTATCACATGTCAAATGTCACACACACACCCCACACACACACACACACACACACACACACACACACACACACACAAGTCTCTCCTTCCCTCTCTCCGTCCCTTCATCTCTTCTTCTTCTTCTTCCTCTCTCTCTCTCTCTCTCTGTCTGTCTCTCTCACTGTCTCTCTGTCTCTGTGTCTGTCTGTCTGTCCCTCTCTCTGTCTCTCTGTCTCTCTCTGTGTTCATCTGTCTCGCTGTCTCTGTCTCTCACTCTCTCAGAGACAGAGAGAGAGAGAGAGAGAGAGAGAGAGAGAGAGTAGGTGTGTGTGTGTGTGTGTGTGTGTGTGTGTGTGTGTGTGTGTGTGTGTGTGTGTGTGTGTGTGTTTTGGCATGCGCGCTTGCATGTTTATAAATATGCATTCGCTGCATGTCAAAGCTTCGATCGTAGGTGGACAAGACAGTGCTCGTGCACCCTCTCTAAGTCAGGAGGAAAAATAACTTATTACCATGGTTCCATTCTGTTTGATATGATATTGAATTTCAATCAGACTGCAGAGATTTGAAGCTTTTTTTTCCCATTAAAACATTTCTGGGGGAGGGAGCATTCCCACGGATCCTCTAGCAATATGGATGTATGGCGCCTTCAATTTTGACTTCCAACTTTCAACGCCCCCCCCCCCCCCCCCCTCCCCTCTGCCCCTACATTTTTACATGACATTTGTTTATCAAATGATGTATGCCCCATTTGTGTAACCATTCTTGGAAATCTTTAGATACCGGAATAAGACAAAAAGTACAATCAGCTTCCAGAAACCGTTTCTTGAATATTGCAAGCATTTCGACTGGCTATGTGATGGTTGTCGATCCTTCTTCAAAGTTCCAAACATCTTGATTTGCACTCTTCATTCTCATATATTTTACAATACTCCATTACTGTTGATTGACTAAGCCACATCATGTTTCTCGAACTTTCGATTCGGCGATTTATAAATAATTGAGAGTGGGAGAGGGTGAGATAATGAGGAATAAACGGAGATTAGGTGAATGATAGAATAAGTGATCTGTAAAAGTGTCTGAAAATGACACGTTTTTGTTTTGGACCATTCCGATTGTCACATGAATACTGATTCAACCAGAGATTAGAAACAGGTCTTGTCTGCCCACCCTTATTCAGCGTTCCAGTTTACTGGTGTGTCAACGAACAGGACTTTGATTTCTCTTAGTTTGAACAATGCATGAACTTGAGACAGAATTTTAAAACACGGCTCCTCTCCCATCGAAATCCACTTCCTCATCTACATCAACAAGATGTGTTGTCTTTCAGAGTTAAAGGTCAGAATACAAATCTTTTTTTTTAAATTCTGCACAGCCAGTGTTTTTATCCTGCACGTCATGAACAGTAACATTCTCTGATTGGTGAATGAAACGACGTATATAACACGATATCCTGAGTGTTTGATGTGAGCGAGTCTACCATGGAAAATATGTACTTGGAAACCTTTTCCTTAAGGGAAAATGTCTTTTCTTTTTTTAGGCTTGAATTTGCATATGTGTAGACTTAAAATACGGATCAGATCATACTGTCGATCGTCGTACTGAAATACCATCAAATAACAGGAAACCAACCGACAGACATACTAGCTGACAATGTGCGAAGCAGTCTGACTGAAGAACAGACAAACAGATGAACCGATAAGTGCATAGACAAGCAGACAGACAGATGGACAGCACGCAATGTTTGATGCATGCGTGTTACACATAGGTATAGCCTTTCATCAATTATGGGACGAATCAGTCTCAAACTTCGTCGATGACATGACAGAAAGTTTTACCGTTAATGAAACTGATGACGTAAATTACTGTGCTAAAGAATACTGTTCTGTCCCTCTTCCCCCATACTCACCAGATTCATCCAACACCCCTTCGTCTGTCTGCCTACGTGCCTGTCTGTCTGTCTGTCTGTCTGTCTGTCTCTCTCTCTCTCTCTCTCTCTCTCTCTCTCTCTCTCTCTCTCTCTCTCTCTCTCTCTCCACACTTACAGGCATTCGATTCCGCTGGGCTGCTTCTCAAAGATGTCTTTTTTTTTTTCTTTTTTTTTTGCTGTCCCAACCTCTGCGCCACCTCAGAGGCAGTGCACCCACGCCGGTCATTCCGACACCCCGTCCACAGCCACAGCCCGGTCGGCCCCGCCGCAGCCCCGGCACCGGCAATCCACAGGGAGCAGTCAATGTCAAGTCGTCAAGAGGCAACCCACCGGAGGAGACACTGCACTGCTGCCGAGTCACTTCGGTGGTGTTCAGTGGCGCCTGTTCTGATCTAACATACGCAGGACACCACCTACTAAGCCCCCTACTGACGACAATAATTGCTTAGTCGCGGAGCCGGCGTGAGTGAGCTCTCCCTCCGGAGGGCGCCACCACGTCCGTCCAACGACAGCCCCCATGGACTCGCCGATACAGGTGACCCCGACGGAACCAAACCAAGACCACAGACGTGGAGAGGACGTCGAAATTGAGGTCACCATGAGAGCAGGGCATGAAGAGCCACAGAATTTGAGACATTTTTTTATGCTGATCGATGAGAATGAGGATGATTAAGATGATGCTACCGATTTCCATTTCGGTCTGAGACAACATGACAGGGTTGCACTCTACGCTTCCTTTCATAATATATCCCGGCGTCAACCCGAGAGATACAGGCACCTGCAGTGTTGGTCAGGAAATTTGAGCAACACACAGAGAAACGCATCCATTAAGTGGATGAAACTCGACTGTGTGGTCCCAGTCTTCCCAACTGAGTCCGCAGCAAACTCAACTCTGGGTAGGAGCCGGTCGGGGCAGAAAAACCCACATGACTCTGATGGGATTCGAACCAGCGACCTCCCAGCCGGGGGTCCGCGACGCTAACCACTTCGCCACGGCGGCTGTTTTTTTTTTTTTTTTTTAACAAACTGGTCTGTTTGTCTGTCTGTCTGTCTGTCTGTCTCTGTCTCTGCCTCTCTCTCTCTCTCTCTCTCTCTCTCTCTCTCTCTCTCTCTCTGTCTCTCCCCCCCACCTCCTTTACTAAAATTAGAATCCAACTGGTTGCTTTTTTTTTCTTATTTTATTTTCATCTTATCTCACTTTCATGACCGGTTTGCATGTCTTGCCGGAAAACGTCGCTGCTCGCTCTCCGTGATACTGACGTCTCTAATTTCTGTTCTTGTCCAGGAAATTATTATGCTTGCCTTGAATCTCATCATGCAGTGACCCTGTGATACGCATTAGCAACAAACAAGCAGACATTCACGGTTCAAGAAAACGTTCTAAAAAATCAAGTTCAATTTACTTTGTCTGGCAGAAGCCGTGACAAGGCAGGTGGAAAAATCGAAGTTCTTGTGAGTTGAAAGGGAGAAGTTAAATTACTCTCTACGAGCAACAACATGGAACGTTATCAGACACGCGAGCGACACGAAACTTTTGTACATGATGACACCGGTGCTTCAGAAAAGAAAGGGAGAAAAGAACTCTTAAAGGGTTTGCCGCCATATATCAAACCCGGATGTCGAAGGAATGTGAGAGAGTGATTGACCCTTGGTGTGTTTTTAATCCGACAGAGAGCGAAGTGCTCTGGGATTTTTTTTTCCTGTGCATGTGGCAGTGTTTACTAGGTGAGAAAAGTAGCAGAAGGCCAAATCAGTTCGATCTTTCCCGCTGTACGTTGGTTGATTGATGGTTTGATTTATGTATTGTCTGATCATCTACGTTGATGGCAGCAGACTGTAATTCATTTAGTCAGTGACTTAGTAATGACCAGTGGAATAAACCAAAACCAAAACAAGACAATATACAAAAGGAATGGAAGGCAATATAATTATCTTGGGGTGATGGGAAAGGATTTACGCGCACACACACACACACACACACACACACACACACACACACACACACACACACACACACACACACACACACACACCTACATACACACACACACACACACACACACACACACACACACACACACACACACACACACACACACATACAGAGTGAGAGAGAGAGAGGGAGAGTGAGACTCACACACAGGTATATCTATGTCTAGATATATTAATCTATCCATTTATCTATCTGTCGGTCTGTCTGTCTATCTATCCATCTATCTATGTATCTATCTCTCTATCTTCCTATATATCCACACACACACACACACACACACACACACACACACACACACACACACACCACACACACACCAGCACACACAACACACGCACACACACACACGTGCATGCACACGCACGCACAGAGAGAGAAACTCTCTCTCTCCCTCACACACACGCACACACTCACACACACACACACACACACACACACACACACACACACACACACACACACACACACACACACAACCCATGCACGTGTAAGATGTGTTGTTGAATCGCCGAGAGAGAGAGAGAGAGAGAGAGAGAGAGAGAGAGAGAGAGAGAGAGAGAGAGAGACTCTGTTCTGGTGCTCCTTTCAACATATTTGCCAGTCCATACAAGAAAAGACAAATCTCCACTGTAACCATTCTCGATCATGTCCAACGTCGGTCATGTCCACTCGTGTTTCGTGCCTACTCCAGCCAGCAGATTCACGGGTCACAGGAGCCACGTCAAAAGAAGTGGAATATTGTCTGCAGACTGGCCTCTGTGCTCACACGGGACCCCTTGCACAAACAGCTATTTTGTGTGATGGAGTTCGGGCACGCCATCTGGCTCACGGCTGAAAGGACACGCCTTTATGGAAAGGCTTTGAAATGTATGATAGGTGAACGCTGTGTATTAGTCTGTGGCTGTTAATCTCTGTATCTTCTTGTTGGCTGGTACACACTTTCTCCCTGCCTCTCTTCGTCTCTCCCTGTCTGCCTGCCTGTCTGTCTGTCTGTCTGTCTATGTACGTCTCTCTCTCTCTTGTTTGATTCCCTCTCTTCATAAATGCATACACACACACACACACACGCGCGCGCGCGAGCACAGCAATTGTGACTGATATATGAACAAAGAGATCAGACTGCATGCCTCATGCCGTGTTTTCTACCCACTACTTGTGATGCGAAGATAACATCTCTCCTCACTACCTTTATTCTGAAAACTTGAACACTCAGACATACTGGAGAATAAGATAGCGAGGTGTTCCTCAAATCAGTGATTTCTTGCACTGTATGATAGTATGTACCTCTGTATGGTGTTATGTAGTTAAAGAGTCATGAAAAGTTTGAGCTCCATGTCCCAAGTTTAATTACTCCAAGACATGAAACCTGTTCATGCATGGATTTGAATGATGACCTGTGTTTTCACTTCTTGATTTGTTCCTGCATGCAGTTCAGGTTTCTTTTTACAAAGTAAACAGTGTAAAGTAGGCAAAAAAAATGTTCGTATCTGTTGGTTATTTGGTGTAGAAAGTAGCCGTCGAATTAATTAAACAAAAGT
>CM065721.1:24860832-24873332 GCA_033310375.1 Conus canariensis
CAGTGGGATTAGACATCCATCTAAACAAAAGGCACGCCTTGAGACGCCCATCCACCCGGAAGCTGCGGTTTCGAATCCCGGCAACGCTAGGGAGAAAGATTCCCAGTGGAAGGGTATTTGGGATGGTCTGGGTGCGGCCGGCCCCCTTAGAGTATAAAGACTTGTCTGAGGGTGGTTCCTTCTCAGAAGAGCTCATGATGACAAGCTCTCCATTTTTTTTTCTACTGTCTTTTATATCCCTAAGAGATGGAGAACAAAAATAGATATCATAGAGATTAAAAAAATGCAGAGGTATTGCGTATTGCTTTTGTGTTGTCCGAATGGCGTTTTTCTCCCTCCCATAAACTCCCTTCCATCCTTTTTTTTAATAATTTTTTTTGTATTGCTTTTGTGTTGTCCGAATGGCGTTTTTCTCCCTCCCATAAACTCCCTTCCATCCTTAACATACACACACACCTTCTGCCTGTCTGTCTGTCTGTCTGTCTGTCTGTCTCATTTTGTGTGCGTGTGTGTCCTCTGTATTTGTGTGTGTGTGTGTGTGTGTGTGTGTGTGTGTGTGTGTGTGTGTGTGTGTGTGTGTGTGTGTGTGTGTGTGTGCGTGCGCGCGCGTCTCTCTCTCTCTCTCTCTCTCTCTCTCTCTCTCTCTCTCTCTCTCTCTCCTTAACTAGGATAATTGAAAGTGGGATAATAAGCGTTGGCCGCGACTGGTTTTCTTCTTCTGAGCGCGCGCTTGCGAGCGTTTGAGAGAGAGAGAGAGAGAGAGAGAGAGAGAGAGAGAGAGAGAGAGAGTGTGTGTGTGTGTCCGTGCGTGCGTGCGTCAATGCGTGCGTGCGTGCGTGTGTGAGTGTGTGTGTGTGGTGTGTGTGTGTGTGTGTGTGTGTGTGTGTGTGTGTGTGTGTGTGTGTGAGTGTGTGTGTGTGTGTGTGTGTGTGTGTGTGTGTGTGTGTGTGTGTGTGTGTGTGTGTGTGAGTGATTTGACAATCTCTCGTGGTTACTAAAGATGAATAGTGGCGGAAGGATGTTTACAAGCGCGGGACACGATTGGTTTTTGTATGTTTTCAGTGAAGCTCTCTCTCAGGCACCAAAATAACTTAAGGCCGGAAAGTATTTATGGGGAGCGGCACTTTTTCCCCTGTGATTCTTTCTCACGTGGGGGAACATTCGGTAACATAACCCTTAATTGTTTGGTTTCTCTTGCCGTTCTCTTCGTTTCTTTGTCTTTTTTATTTTCTTTTTTGCCTGTAACACATGTATTTTTGTCTCTGTGCCGAATAATTACTTATAAGGATTAAACGAAAAGAATATGTGTTCATCAGAAAACTTTTTCTGGGTTATGTTTTGTGCGTGCGATTGCGCGTGTCTGGCAGGCTCGTTTGTTTGGTGTTTCTGTTTTTCTTTTTTCAAATTGTGATCTACTTTATAGGAATTCTTTCTGAGCAGGGTATTTTGTTCTCTCTCTCTCTCTCTCTCTCTCTCTCTCTCTCTCTCTCTCTCTCCTCTCTCTCTCTCTCTCTCTGTTCTTCTAGTGACCTTTTCATGTAACGGGCAGTTTAATTAAATGTATGTTTTTGTTATTTGAACACATCCTGGCTGACGAACAGCGAGGGAGAAACTCGTACAGAACAATAACAGGTACAACGAATAAATGAAAAATAGCAACAACAACATCAAAAGCAGACACTTTCTGAACTACAGATTGATGCCTACGTCTGCGCCATTCTCCTTTTTCTATGTCGTCTTTTCCCATTTTTTTTTCTAGTGTCCTTTCCTCTCTGGTATTGTATTCTTGTTCACGGGAAAATTAAGGGTTTCAATACAAAATATTTTAAGAAAGTCAGCTAAATGTACTTTTCAAATATTTTTAGTGATTACCTCTAGAACAGTGGGTAAAATCCCATAGCGCTTTGAAGCTGATTGTTGAAGATGCTTTATTCATTTCATTATTTGTTGCTATTTTTGTTTCTTTGAAAGAGAAAAGTACATTCAGTCCGATTTCTTGGTCTCATCTATCGAACCACTTTGGTAGCATTGCACCCACGCCACTCGTTCCGACCGCTTCTCCACAGCCTCGGCCTGGCTTGTCTACAGCCCCGGCACCGGCAATCCACAGGGAGCAGTCAATGTCAACAGGTCATGAGCAAACCCAACAGGAGAAATGCTGTACTGCTGCCGAGTGAATTCGGTAGTGTTCAGTAGTGGTTGTTCTGATCCAGCATTTGCAGGAAACAGCCTATCAAGCTCCGTGCTGACGACAGTAATCGCTTGGTCGCGGAGCGATCAGGAGTGAGCTCTCCCTCCGGAAGGCAACACTGCGTCTGTCCAACGAGTCGTCACGAATCTGCGAAGAGCGGTAACCTGGGCAGAACCTCACCGAGGGCAAGAGCAAGGGAGTGGAAATCAAATCTGAGGTCACCATGACAGCAAAGAGTGAAGGGACACAGAATTTCAAACATGTTTATTCTGATCCATGAGGATGATGATGATGATGATGAAGACGATGCTACTGATTTCCATCTTTGTTTGAGATTGCATGGCAGGGCTAGTGCTCTACACTCACTTCCATAATGTATCCGCGCGTCGATGAGACTCGAGAGCTACCTGCAGTATTGGTCAAGAAATTTGAGCAACACTCTAAGAAACGCATCCAGAAAGTGGTTGAAACCCACCTGCAGGCTCGGTCTTCCCAATCAATTCCAAAGCAGACTCAACTCTGGGTAGCAGCCGGGCAGAAAAATGTCGCAAATAAATGGCTCTGATGGAAATCGAACTCAAGACCTCCCACCCAAGAGTTTACGATACTGACCATTTCGCCACGCTGATTGGCTGCTTCGATTTTATCCTTCCCAGGCTCTCAAGGATCAGTCAATAAGCTCCTGAAATTCCAGCGCTTTGTAACATCTGTGTGTATGGGCGTTTACATTTGTGCAGAGGCGCACGTGCAAGCACGGGCACGCGTGCACGCAAGCACGCGCGCGCGCGCGCGCACACACACACACACACACACACACACACACACACACACGCACGAGAGCGCATGAGCGCACCCGCGCGCACACACGCATGCATGCGTGCACGGTTCCAAGGAAAATCGTGGCTCCTTCACTACCATCTGTTGTCAACACTATCTAGCTCTGTCCATGTTTCTGAAGGCTGTCATGTGCATTCTTTATTCCTCTCTCTAGTGCTGGCAGTAACTCCACAGATGGGTGTGATAACACTGTCAGACCTTCATGATGGGACACTGCTTTGTTAGCGGAAGATTAATGCCCAAGAAATAGATACATCATAGTCCAACTATTTGGAAAAAGAGCTCTCTTCTCTGTGTGTGTGTGTGTGTGTGTGTGTGTGTGTGTGTGTGTGTGTGTGTGTGTGTGTGTGTGTGTGTATGCGTGTGTGTGTGTATGCGTGTGTGTGTGTGTGTGTGTGTGTCTCTGTGTATGTGTCTCCCTGTCTCTCACGTACACATGCACGCATACACACACACACACACACACATACACACACGCGCGCGCGCGCGCGATCACACACACACACATACACACATACACACACACACACATACACACACACACACACACACACACACACACACACGCCACACACACACACACACACACACACACACACACACACACACACACACACACACACACACACACACACACACACGCACACACACACACACACACATACTGGATGTAAAAAAAGATGGAAAGCTTATTCGTTAACCCTCAATAAGGATAATTTTGACTTGACACATACACACACACACACACACACACACATACACACACACACACACACACACACACACACACACACACACAACCCACACACACACACACACACACACACACACACACACACACACACACACACACACACACACACACACACACAATTTGACATTATTGACAAGAGTGACACTTCATTCTATGAGCAAAAAATATAAATGAGAGTTTTTAAATGCCTTCGTACTTCATGTGAATTTCTAAATTATCTCAAGAACAGCTGGTTCACGTTTTACAGCTTTTTTTCTTGTAAGGTCTATATATTACCTAGGTATATAGATAGTATGATAAAAATGCGTAGTATTCTAGGTTGATCAGTGATCAAATCCTGAATAAAGCGAGTGATACAGTTGTAAACACTTTTTGGTTAAAAGTAGAATGGATGCAAATGGACGTTGTACAAAAAAAAAAGTTGTGTTACTGGACCTCCACATGAATGGAACAAACATGTGACAGTACGAAAGCGACTCCTTACGAACTTGATGACTATCACAGGCAAGACCAATGCGACAATCAAACAACAGAGAACAAGGTAAAGATGTAGCTTTAGGGGACGTGGCCATTTGCAACATTTATAGCAAGTTTAGTCTAAAATGATTACGTGACGAGGTAAAGAAACGTGGTCCCCGCTACCTGTGGCTAGAACTATGTCACTTTGACTCATTTGCAGTAGAAATGCTCTTTTCACCTCTGTTAGAAACTGAAAGTAGGCCGGAGAGAATCAAGCCGTTCAAGCTTCACTCCTGTATGGCACAAATGTCAAAACAGCCAAATTGCCTCTCTTGTGATGTTAACTAGATTACCCATTTCTCTAAATCAGACACTGTGCTGCAGTGGTTTGCATCGCAGGATGGAAGGTCGTAGGGTCAGGTACCCCCAGAAGTAATTAACTTTTTTTCTCTCTCCATCAGGCTTCTAGCCAGTGTTGCTTAGTGTGCATGGACTCGGATAAGAAGACTGGATTAACACGGTCGAGTTTCATGCATTTCAAAGATTCCTCTGAAAGTGCTGCTCAGGTTTCGTGGCTAACATTCTCAGTTTCTGCAATGCTCATGCTTTGTTGTCACTAGGATACATTATGAAAATAACATGTAGAAAACAGCTGTGTCGTGATAGTCCCTGTCACGAATGGAATTCGTCAGGATCATCATCGTCATCCTCACTGATCACCTGGAGGGAAGATAGGTTACCGCACTGAGACTGTGTCAGGATGGACCTAAGCGTGGCTACACATGGGGAGCTGCAGTGAGTGACAAGGGGGTCTGCAAGAGCACGAAAGAGGAGCTAGCAAAAGAGAAAACACAGCTGTTTCATAATATATTCTTGAGTTTGAAAACAGTAAAACAAAAAGGACATGAAAGCCTGAATTCGTTCGTCCCTGGTTTTTAAATCAGGATGTTGCCAATGAGGTATGATATGTATGGTGTATTACACTGCTTTGTTTAAAGACAGCTGCTTCAGCTTCAGGTGGGAGGGGGAGTCGCGGGAGGTGGGGGGGGGGGGCGCTGTGTCTATGGCCATTGCCATGACGCTAGGAGGCGGGCCCAACCTTTCCCTTTACCTTCTCATCCTGATCAACCAGTTTTCTTACCAACAGTTGGAACACACACACGCACACGCGCGCGCGCGCGCGCACCACACCACACACACACACACACACACACACACACACACACACACACACACACACACACACAACACAGCATGCACGCACGCGCAAACGCACACGCACACACACAGCCATGTGGGACATTAAAAAACACCACCAACAAGATTTATCTTAATAAAAGAACCCACTTTCTCAGTATACTAAGAACAAAAAAGTGGCACTGGACCATGGCTATACGCTTTCCCCATTGCAGAGCACAATGAATTTTTTTAAAGGAAAATCCAGTCAAAAACACACACACACACACACACACACACACCACACACACACACACACACACACACACACACACACACACACACACACAAATTACTTTTGTCACGGCGCCATATAAACTTGATTCAGACCGTTTTCTTTTAAACTCTGACATCTCAAATGTGTTGTCCTTCTTCTTCTTCCTCTACTACTACTACTACTACTGCTGCTGCTGCTGCTGCTGTTACTACTACTACTACTACTTCTCCTTCTTCTTTAATTGTCACTGTCTGTCAGTTTCTAAGATAAATAATGACGGGAGGATCTTCATAAGCGCTAGCAACGCTTTGTTTTTGTATCTTTTATTGTCATTCTCTCATAGAAATACACAACAACAACAACAAAAACTTGGCGAGGGGATGTTTATGAGTGGCATCTTTTCCCGGCGATTCTTCCTCACGTTTGCATTTTCTTCTTTTAAGAGGGCGAACTTTAGGTAGGCTAACTTAACTCTTCATTGCTTGGTTTCTCTTGCAGTTCTGTTGTTTTCTTTTCCTTTTTATTTTCGTCTGTGTGCCAGCAGTAGTTACATATATAGGTCAAATCAAAAGAACAAT
Organism: Conus canariensis; assembly: GCA_033310375.1. Classification (NCBI taxonomy): domain Eukaryota; kingdom Metazoa; phylum Mollusca; class Gastropoda; order Neogastropoda; family Conidae; genus Conus; species Conus canariensis. The sequence goes on from CM065721.1 coordinate 24,867,105, forward strand.
TTTTTACCTGAAACTTTGCTCAGGTGACTTAACTTGACTTGCTTGACTTGAGCAAGTCACCAATTTCAAGTACCTGGGCGGATGGATGGAGAGCAGTCAGAAAGATGTCGCTGTTCGAAAACCCATTGCTTGGTCTGCATGTCACGAGCTGAAGATGATATGGACTTCTAACCTGAAAAAGAACTAAAGATTCGTCTCTTTATATCCACTGTCGAGTCTGTTGCTCTACAACTCGGAAACATGGGCCTTAACAAAGCAGAGGGAGAAGAGTCTTGATGGGACGTATACTCGCATGTTGAGGATGTCATTAAATGTCTCTTGGAAGCAGCACATGACTAACGAAGAGCTATATGGACACCTCCCTAAAGTTAGTGACAAGATAAGAACACGTAGGCTTCGCCTAGCCGGTCACTGTATGCGACATCCAGAGGAAGCTGCTTCACAACTCGTACTGTGGCAGCCAACTGGAGGGAGAGCGACCGGGGAAGGAAGACAACAGACTTCATTGATCTTCTCAAAAGGGACAGTGGCATCGAAAACATCGATGAGATCAAGGCAGCTATGTTGACAGGAGCAAGTGGAAGGAGTACGTCACAGAGGCTCGATCGGGAGATCGGCCTAAATAACTAACAAACTAACTTTTCTCAGGGTAATGTTTTGTACGTTTGATTCCACGTGCGTCTTGCTGGTACATTTGTTGTTGTTGTTTTTATTGTTGCTGTTTTTATTGTTGCTGTTGTTTCTTTGTTTGTTTGTTTAAGTTGTGATCTACTTGAGAAGAATTCTTTTAAGCGCAGTATACTGTTCCCTCTGTCTCTTTCAGTTCTTCTGGTGATCTTGTTGTGTGATGGAGGTACCACTTAAACGTATATTTTTAGTAGTTAACCTCATTTCGACTAATGAACAGCGAGGGAGAGATTCTAACAGAATAACAACAGCAAAAATAGAAAATGAAAAACAGCAAACACAACAGCAGACAGTTTCTGAACTATAGAATGACGCCTACGTCTATGACCTTCTTTTGCTCCGTCACCTTTTCCCATCAAATGTTATGTCTTTGCATATCTTGTCTCTTATTCTTGTTCACAAGAAAATGAAACGATTATTAACAAAACATCTTTTAGAACGTTAGCTTGATCTATTTTTGAACTTTTTGTCGGGACCATTTCTCCAAAGTAGGTAAATGCTCAAAGAGCTTTGAAGCTGTTTTCGGTAATGTTTTATTTTCCTTGTTTTTGTTTGGTTTTAAAGAGAAGAAACACAGTTGCTTTTTTCATCTTTCGACCAACTTCAGCAACATCGCACCTTTCCCGCTCATTTTGACCCCTCCATCCGCAGCTGCAGGTTGGCTTATCCTGCTACAACTCTGGCACCTGCAATCCACTTAGAGCAGTCAAAATCAAGTCGTCATGAGGGAACCCACCAGAAGAAACACTGCACTGCTGCCTATTCATTTCGGTACGATTCAGTGCTGCCTGTTCTGATCCAACATACGCAAGACACCACTTACTAAGCCCCCAATGACGACAATAACTTTATAGTCCTGGAGCCAGCGTGAGTGAGCTCTCCCCCCAGAAGGCAACACCATGCTCATCCAACGACAGCCCACTGTGACCCCGACAAAACCTCACTAAGCGCACAGACGTGGAGAGGATATCAAAACTGTGGTCAACATGAGAGCAAAGCATGAAGGGCCACAGAATTCGATACACTTGTTTAATACTGATCGATGAGGATGAGGATGATGAAGATAATGGTACTGATTTCCATTCTTGCTTAAGATTGCAAAAGCTGTACTTTTTATATGTAAGCATATTGAAATGCTAAACATCTGGACAAAGCCGAAAAAAGTATGTTGATCAATGGACTGACTGAATATAGAAATTAGGAAACAATCAGTGAGGTTGCAGGTGAAATGAAAGCTAAAACTAAAAAAAATATATATGCACGTAAGGGAACCAAAAAAGACAAAGATGAAGGCTGTATCATGCTATTCGTACGAAGAAGCACACATTTTTAGGGTAAAAAAAATTCGAGCTCCTTCACTACCATCTGTTGTGAACACCACCCAGATCCGTCCGTGTTTCTGAAGGCTGTCATCATGTGCATTCTTTATTCCTCTCCGTAGTGCTGGCGGAAACTCGACAGATGGGTGTGATAACACTGTCAGACCGTTATGATGGGATCCTTTCAGTTTTTAAGCAGAAGATTATTGCAAAAGAAAAGAAAACAAAAGCAAAAAAAAAAAAAAACAGTCGATCTGTTTGGAGACGAGTTCTCTCTCTCTCTCTCTCTCTCTCTCTCTCTCTCTCTCTCTCTCTCTCTCTCTCTCTCTCTCTCTCTCTCTTCACTTCAAACACACACACACACACACACACACACACACACACACACACACACACACATACATACACATTCATTCACATTAATCCCTCAAAATACACGCACATACACACACGCGCGCGCCCGCGCACATGCGCAAGCGCGCATGGACCCGATTTTACATTATTGACGGGAGTGTTCCTTTAATCTTCGAACACTAACATATGAATGTGAGTTTTTGAAAGGCGCTCGTACTTTATGTGAGTGTCTGTGTCGGCATGTAAATTATCGTAGAAACAGGTGTTTGATATTTTACAATTTTGTTTCTCCGGTCAGTATGCCCGAGTATTCACGATAATTTATGATTAAAATACAGAAACATCTAGGTGCAGTAGTCTGACTAGATCATGAAGACTCCTAGGTGTAACAATGTGATCAAATCCTGAAGGGAAAAAAGAGTAAGACAGTTGTAAACTACTAGATTAAAAGTAGAGTGACCGGCAATGGCAACTGTACCAAGAGAATAAATGAGTAATGTCACCAGATGCCACATGAATTGAACGAACATGTGACAACACTACAGCCTTAAAGACTTTCACACTCACAAAGAACAAGAAATGACCTAGCTTGATGGAAAGGGTCCGTTTCAACCTCTTAGAACAACAGTTTGAGCAAAAACGTTTATGTGACGAGGTAAGGGAGGGTGGTCCTCGCTACCTGTGGTTGAAAGTAGGTCACTTTAACCCATCTGCTGTACCAAATCTCTTTTCACCTCCCATAGAAACTGAGAATAGGCTACAGACAGATAAACCATCTGAATTTCACTTCTTTCTCTCGCACACCTGTCAAGCACGCGAACTGACTTTCTTGAGATGTTGACTTACATACCCGTTCCTTTGACACAAAGGTGGTGGTGCAGTGGTTAGCATTGCGGGTTGGGAGGTTGTAGGGCTGAGTACCACCAGAGGTTCTTTTTCTACTTCTTCTTCTTCTTCTTATTATTATTATTATCATTTTTTTTAATGATTTTCCAACATTGATAACAAAAAGAATAATCAACATAACATCATACAAATGAGTACACTTAATCAGGAAGGAGGGAAATGGAAGTAAAAAAATGTATGTATATATATATATATATATATATATATATATATATATACATAAGTATACAAGCATATGAAAAAAAATCAGAGAGTTCCATTCAATAGTCATCTAAGAATGAAGGAAAAGGAAAAGGTCACAAACGTACAACCTTAACTCTTTCTCTTTCATGAGGCACTCGATGAATTAATACATCCAGTATGCCTGGCCAAATAGGGTAAAGTGGTGAGACAGGATTTTTTTCACAAGCATACACATATTTTCTTAAATTTGATTAGCTACGTATTGCCCCCGACCACTTTTTGCTCGTTCTTGTTCTTTTTTCCTCCTCGTCTAACTCATTCCATTAGCCATAACAATTAGTTTTTCATACGGATACCATTTTCTATTAAATTCTATGTATTTCATTTCTGAATAATGCATATATTTTTCAACCCTATATATATTATTAAGTTCTCTCAAAAAGTATTTGACAGAAGGTTTTATTTGTTTATTCTACATCTGTATATATAATGTTTAGCCCATAAAATAATGTGTTCAAAAACTCCATCAGTTTTTGTATGTTCATCAATTCCGAGTAAAACCAGCTCCATATTAAACTCCATTCTGCTGCAGTGTTCACATCTTTCTTTTTATGTTTTTTCTAGTTCCCTCCACCCCCCCCCCCCCCCCCCCCCCCGAAATGTTTCGCAAACTGCCACTGCCACAAATAGTGTTGAATTGAATCGGTGTCAGCTTCGCAAAATGTACACAGATCACTGGTCAGAATTCCCATCCTTTTTAAGATACAATTTATAACCAAAACATTGTGACAAATTCTTATTTGGAACCATTTTAATTTAATTTCTTTAATTTGTTTCACTTGTTTCATTGTTTTTCCCCAGTCTGTTACGCATCTTAATTTATCTTCCCATTTTGCAAAGGAGCTTATATCAAATATTGTTATTTTTTCGATGAAGTGCTGTAAAAACGTTTTGATCCCTTTTTAACGCTTGATATTATTTGCAGTGCTTTCGTTCTTGGATTACATCTATTGTTCGTTACTTTGATATTTGCACTTCTTAAATACATTTTTATTGATGATATACATCCCATGTACTCTGGGTAATTTACAATGATATCATTTTTTTTTCAGAAAACGTTTTATAATCGAGAAAACTTCCATCTTCATTGACAACATCTTTAACTAGGAATATCTGCTTTGTTACCCAGTTTTTTTTTTAAAGTTAATGACGTCGTTACAAACTCTAAACTTGTCATTACAGAATAACGGCTCTGCTAACACCTCATTCTAATTGTTTAAAGATACATAATCTGCAAAATCAACATACGAAGTGTAAACATCTTTCCAAAATTTATTGATTTTTTTTTTTTGCTGAGGACTTTTCTAGGTCCGTAGACGTCAAATGAATCTATTTCTGGGAACAGAGCACTTAACATTGTTTTCCATTTTGGATTTGTCGTGTATATTCTTTTTAACCAGGTCAGTTTTAAAGCTTGTATATATTTGCCTTGTTATTATTATCATTTCATTTTTTTTCATCAGGTTTCTAGCCTGTATTGTTGACTGTCCATAGATTCGGATGAGAAGACCAGATTCACATGTTCGATTTTATTGTTTTTCAAAGATGCGTCTCTGAGTGTTGCTCAGATTTTCTGACCAACACTGCCGGACTGTGCTTGGTCAAGACTGGGATACGTTATGAAGAGAAACGTAGAGAACAACTGAATCACTATAGAATGTGTTACGAATAGAGTTCGTTAGTATTATCATCATACCTATTGATTACCTTTCAGAAAAGTAGGTCGTCGTACTGAGACTGAATCAGAATGAACCATGGGGTGGCAGCACACGGGGAGCTGAAGTGACCTACATAGGAGTCTGTGAGAGGCTGAAAGAGGAGACAGCAAAAGAGGAAAAACAAGTTGTTTCATATGTCCCTGACTAAAAAAAAAAAAAAAAAAAAAAAGGACAAAGAGTGACGTAAAATCCCGACTTCATTTATTTATTTATCTTTTAATTTATACATTTATCACTTGTCATTTGTTTATTTATTATGGCATTTGTTTAGGTACTTAGGCATTAATTTCTATACGTATTCAATTTGTAACTTTTAGAGAGAGAGAGAGAGAGAGAGAGAGAGAGTATGAATACGAATACGAATGTGAATAGTTTAATGTGGTTTAGGCTATTAATGCCCATTCACAAAAAAAAAAAAAAAACGGACTAAGGAGGAATGGGTTGGGGGAACGGGGTAGGGGTGGGGACTGGGTAGAAATGGAGGGGGAGGGAGGCACATACACGAAGCTTACGTGGAAACAACGTTGTACAGTTGGCCTTTACAAACGTTCATCGTGACATGGATCCCACATCGTGGTATTAAACATACTTGTAAATAATACATGGACTGTCAGTCACACATAGTAATAGTCCACTTCCCAACTTTACAACACAACAGTCACGATGGGTCCTGGTGAGGATTTCCTTTCACAACATCTTTGCTCCAGGTAGAAGTGATTTGTTGAACGTCGCCACAAACACGGACGAGATTGATCAAGCTCTTCCTTCTTTCCTCAATAGTTGCCATTATTTGTGCGTAAATGTTTTGTTGACAAGATTCTGTGTGCTGCTGCACATTAGCTTCTGTAGTGAGGTAGGCGCTGTCGGTGCCACATGTGCTTGATGTTCTAACATTAGTTTTGTGCTCTGTGTCAGGTAAATGCTTCAATTTTGAATCATGTTGAGTTGTGTTATTTTCCTGTTCATAGCCTTCGGTATTGTTTACACTAGCAGTCAAATGG
>CM065721.1:24878332-24880832 GCA_033310375.1 Conus canariensis
GTGTGTGTGTGTGTGTGTGTGTGTGTGTGTGTGTCTGTCTGTCTGTCTGTCTGTCTGTCTCTGTTCTATGTGTGTGTATATGTGTGTGCGTGTGTGAGTGCGTGCGTGTGTGTGTGTGTGCGCGCGCGCGCGTGTGTGTGTGATTGACATTCTTTCTCGGTCACTAAGGAGAAATAATGGCGGAAGGATGTTTACAAGCGATGGCCACGGTTGGTTTTTCTATGTTTTCGCTGAAGTTCTCTCATAGTCGCCGAAATGACTTAAGGCGGGAGAATGTTTATAAGGAGCAGTACTTTTTCACTACGACTCTTTCTCACGTTTGCATTTTTTCTTTTAAGTAAGCGAACATTAGAAAACTTAATTCTTAATCGTTTGGTTTCTCTTGCAGTTCTCTTCGTATTTTCACCTTTTCTTTTAAAACTGTTTTTTTTTTTCCTGTGTGTCAAACATTAGTTACATATATGGAAAACTTTCTCTGAGTTATGTTTTGTGCTTGTAATTGTGCGTGTGTCTGTGTCAGGAATAAATTGTTTGTACTCCCAGTTCTTATAGTACTTTACAATGGGAACGAAGAAATTGTGTGTGTGTGTGTGTGTGTGTGTGTGTGTGTGTGTGTGTGTGTGTGTGTGTGTTGTGTGTGTGTGTGTGTGTGTATCCGTCCGTGGTCAAAATGTGTTCCACTCGCTCCAGACAGAACTACTGGGCCGATCTTTCTGACAATTTGTAGGTATGTTCATTATGGGTCAAGGATGATACCCAATGTGTTATTTTACCGTTATAGCCGTTACTAACGGCCATGACGGCCCATGACGGTTTTCTTTCGTTATGGAATATCTAAGAAAGTACTTGGCCAATCTCTCTGGAAATTTGTAGGCATGTTTATTATGGGTCAAGGATCATGCCCGATGTGTTATTTTACCGTTATAGCCGTTAATAGCGGCTATAACGGTCCATAACGGTTTTCTTTCGTATGGAATATCTCAGAAAGTACTTGGCCGATCTTCTGAAAATTTGTAGGTATGTTCATTATGGGTCACGGATGATGTCCAATGTGTTATTTTACCGTTATATCCGTTACTAACGGCTATAACGGTCCATAACATTTTTCTTCTTTATGGAAAATCTCAGAAAGTACGTGGCCGATCTTTCTGAAAAATTTTAGGTATGTTCATTATGGGTTACAGATGATGGCCGATGTTTACCAGAATAGCCGTTACTAACGGCTATAACGGGCCAAAACGGTTTTCCTGTTTATGGAATATCTCACTTGTATTCAAGATAAACTGGGAGTACGTTTATATGCTTTGCATCTTATTTTGTTTCAGTTTTTTTTTTTTTAATTGAAGTTGTTATTTACTTTCGAGGAAATTTTTTAAGCGCATACTTTGTTCTCTTTGTCTCTTTCTGTTCTTCTGCGTACCACCTAAATGTATATTTGTTTTAATTGAACGCATACTGACTGATGAACAGCGAGGGAGAAAATCTGTCGGAACAGCAAGGGCAATAACAAATAAATGAAATATAGCAAGAACCGAAATAGCAGACACTTTTCGAACTACAGACTGACGTTTTGGTATATGCCGCTTAATGAATAGATAAGGCAATCATAATAACGGCCAAACCGTGGAGGTGCTTACTGTTATCTGCAACTGTTTGGGACACTGTCAAGGTTGGTGACAACCCGCTTACTCTCTTTTCCTCTGTCTGTTACATTCGGGGTCAACCTCCAGACTCACTTCTGGTGTTACGACGAACAACTTGACAATATGCCAATCCCCAAGAGCTTGAGAACATCAGGGAGTGAAGACTTTTGACACAACCTCTCCACCGGCATGGGCGTGAAGAGTAACCCAAGGATTCAGGTCAGCATGACGGCAGGGTTGAAGGGTTCACAGAATTTTATACCTTCCTTTACAAACGACAAACGAGGGCATTGAAGATGACACTGTGGACTTCCAGTCAGGTCTGGTTCTACCTGAAAGGGCTGTACTCTGCACTTTCCTTTGATGTATCTTGGTGTCAACCAGGCCCGAAAGATAAATGTAAGCGTTGTGTTAGTCAGGAAACTGCAACGACATTCTAAGACACATTGAGAGCATGGAATTCGACTGTGTGTTTTCAGCCTTCTGGTTTGCGCCCATATTGCACTCAAAAACACGAAGTGGGCCTGGATGAATTATAAACCCTGACGGGATTTGAACCTATAATTCCCCAAACCTGCAAGGCTAGCCCTTGCACCACCGCGACTGGTCATACCTAGCGATACCAAATTTTGAATATAAAAAAAAAACGGACTTATTTTCCATTTTTGTTGTATTTTCATCTTTAGCCTTTTCTTGCAGAGCTTCAGATTTAATGACGCTATACATCAGGTCATTACTGACGCGTTTCAAATACGTGTCACAAATCGCAAATACATGACTTATCATCACCTTTATCGTCGAATGTCATCGTGAGATGGCCATGAATGGCTGAGAAAGTATCTGCAATTATTTGATAA
>CM065721.1:24885832-24890832 GCA_033310375.1 Conus canariensis
GCAAGATTGGCGACCACAAAGAAACGTTGACCTTTCATGTCATTGACAGGCAAGCCACACCCATCCTTGGTCTCAGTGACGCACTTCGACTCCGTCTCATTCAGCTAGACAAGACTGTCTATGCAGTAAATGAAGCGTCTGAAGACACCTCCAGAGAAAACACCTTGAAGGACTACCCAGAACTTTTTAATGACACACTTGGGACTTTGCCTCCAAAATACGTCATGCGCGTTGATCCTAGCGTCACACCAATTGTCAAACCAGCAAGAAAAGTTCCTCAGGCCATGGAAAAGAAGGTCAAGATTGAGCTTGAGAACATGGTGAAACGAGGCGTCATAGTGCGAGAAACAGAACCGACAGAGTGGGTGTCACAGATGGTGGCAGCAAGAAAGAAAAATGGTGACGTCCGGATCTGTTTAGATCCAAGAAGTTTAAACACCGCTCTCCAACGCCCGCACTTCCCAATGCGCACCGCCGACGACGTAGCATCTAGAATCGGCAACGCGAAATGTTTCAGCACTTTGGATGCAAAGAACGGATTTTGGCAAATTCGGATGGACGAGGAGTCTTCCAGGCGAACTACTTTCAGCACACCGTTTGGGCGATACAGGTTCCTGCGCATGCCGTTTGGCATTAATACGGCAAGTGAGGTCTTCCAGGAAGCCATGGAGAGACTATTCGAGGGATATCCATGTGCCATCATCGTAGATGATATCCTCGTCTGGGGCTCCACCGACGAGGAGCATGATGCAAATCTCAAGAAGATTCTGGAGCGAGCACGGCAGATCGGGCTGAAGCTGAACCTCAGTAAATGCAAGTTCAGGATGAAAAGCGTCACTTTCGTCGGCCATAAGTTCACTGAGGATGGTCTGAAGCCAGATACGGAGAAAACAGACGCAATCCGGGCGATGCCTGCACCTGAGAACCAGGCAGCTCTTCAGAGGTTCCTTGGCATGACAAACTACCTAAACAAGTTCATTCAGAACTACAGTGAGAAAACAGCAGTTTTGCGAGAACTGCTGCGCAATGACATTGTTTGGAGCTGGACTGACGCTCACCAGCAAGCTTTCAACAGACTCAAAGATGACCTCATGAATCCTCCTGTCCTGAAGTTCTTTGACCCTGCGAAACCAGTCGTTTTATCTGTAGACTCATCCAAGAATGGACTGGGTGCCGCATGCCTGCAAGAGGATGCTCCAGTGGCCTACGCATCACGAGCTTTGTCTGACTGCGAGACAAGGTATGCGCAAATTGAAAAGGAGCTCCTGGCTGCTGTATTCGCCTGCAGGAAGTTTCATGACTTTGTCTATGGTCGGAAGGTGACCATAGAGACTGACCACAAGCCTTTGATCACAATCGTGAAGAAGTCATTGAACGCTGCCCCTGCTCGTCTACAACGCATGCTTTTACAGCTGCAACGCTACAACCTTGATTTCGTCTACAAAAAGGGCAAAGAGTTGTACCTTGCTGACACGCTGTCCAGAGCGTTTCCCAATGATCCAGTTGAAGAGGAGGAGTTTGACTGCGATGTCATGACAGTTCTCTCCATATCGCCGGCGAGAATGACTGAACTCCAGAAGGAGACTTTGGCTGACCCGACCATGCAGAAGCTTGCACAGCTCATCAAAGATGGATGGCCTGACCATGAGCGAGGCGTGCCGTCAGATGCGAAATGCTTCTTCCCTTTCAGAGATGAGTTGGTGATTGAGAATGACGTCGTCATGAAAGGACAGAGAGCGGTGGTTCCGAAAGCCTTGAGATCCACCTATATTGCCGCTCTCCACAAGGGCCACATGGGAGCAGAGCGCACCAGACTGCTTGCAAGCGACATCATGTTTTGGCCCAAGATGCGTCAAGACATTGAAGACGCAGTTTCTCAGTGCTCAGCCTGCAACAGCTGCAAGGCCCATCTGCAGAAACAGCCCCTCATGAATCACCCTGTCCCTGAACTCCCTTGGTCCAGCCTCGCAGCCGACATATTTGACTGGAATGGCAAGCAATACCTGGTTGTTGTCGATTCATACTCTGGCTGGTTTGAGATGGACATGATCACCAAGATGACTTCAAACATGGTGATCCTGAAGATGAAGCGGCACTTTGCGTCTCATGGCATCCCAGAAAAGCTGATGACAGACAATGGCACGCAATTCGCCAGTCGCGAGTTCAAACAGTTCGCACAGGAGTGGAACTTCGTGCACATCACCAGTAGCCCCCACTACCCCAGATCCAATGGCTTGGCAGAAAACGCCGTCAAGCAAGCCAAACAGCTGTTGGAAAAGAGCGAGAAGGACGGATCAGACGTGTACCTTGGTTTGCTGAATCTTCGCAACACGCCACGTGATGACATGGGCTCACCTTCGCAGCGCCTCAACTCGAGACGTATGCGAGCGACACTGCCCACTTCAACAAAACTTCTCCAACCCAAAGCCGTGAGCACACGCAAAGTCTCCAACCAGTTGAAGAAGTCCAGGCAGCAGCAGAAACAGTATCATGACAGATCAGCGAGAGATCTGCGTCCTTTGAAACAGGGTGAAGTCGTGCGGATCCAGACTGACAAAGGCTTCAAGAAACTTGCAGTAGTGAAGTCAGTACGCCACTCGCCAAGATCGTACGTCGTCACTGCAGATGGCGCTGACTACGTACGCAACAGACGTCACCTTCTCCCCGTCAAGGAGCCCAACCACAGGTTCCGCAAGCCCTCAGCACGCTACCTCGTGACAATCTTGGAGGTCCAGGTAGTGTGCGACCCCCATTCCCTGCACCCTTTGAACAGCAGTCAGCCTCGTCGCCGCCTCCCGCTGCTGTCGTTACCCGCCCCTTGTCTGCCCCCACTCCTCTCACCCCTCCGCTTGCCAACGTGCCACGAAGCAGGTTCACCCCAATGCAGCTGTTCCCCTCCCCAGCACTTCCTGCTCCAACCTGTTCCATGCCTCGTCAAGCCAGTGCCACCAACAAGACACCAGGTCCAATCACGCCCACAACACCGGGTCCTGTGCCGGCCACTACACCAGGTTCACCACCAGCCAGGCTTTCAGGTCCAGCACTGACCGCCTTGCAGCCCCAGCCCGTGGTGACCCGTGCCGGTAGAGTCGTGAAGCCCAACCCCAAATACTTTGACTGAATGATGTCGGGCCATCTACCAGTGCCTTGATGTGACATTTTGCTGTTTATTTTTGAATATTTTTTTTCAGGAAGGAAAATGAACATGGAAAAGAAATCGAAACATTTGTTTGAATTTTTCTTTAGCTTGCATTATTTCTTTTGGTTCGAAGGAAGCATTTTGGACAGTAAATTATTTTCATTTAACTTGCTCCGTTTAGTTCTTTCAAAAAAAAAAAAAAAAAAAAAAAAAAGAGAAGGAAGATGTAGATTATTATAATTGCATACGTGTGATTTACGTAAATTAAGCTGAATTATGACGTCACTCACAAAGATACGTCAGGACACTTCCGTTATGCTGATTGTCGGAATGAGCAGCTGAACAAGAAGCTAAGAACAAGAAGTCGAGTCAAGCTTGTTTTTATTGTATGACTGGCACTTCTACAGTATACGCTCGGCACTTGAGACAGAGGTGGATGAGCGCTTAGTGCTCGTGCACTCTCTTCAGTTTAAGAGACAAACAAGCTTTTTATCTTGGTTCCATTCTGTTTAAAATGGCAATGGATTTCACTTAGACTGAACAGATTTCAGGCACTTTCTTCATTTAAAAAGTGGGGGGTGGGGGCTCGCCCACTGATTTTCTAGCAATACCGATACATGGCTCTCTCGATTTACACTTACAACTTTCAAGAGCACCACCCTCATACAAACTAACTGATCAGCTACTGTCAACAGTTCTTCATTCAATGAATGAAGGGGTTGAGATGGAAAAAAAATCCCAAGTAATATTAGGAAGTAAGCCTTTGATCTCTGGAGGCATGGGCATGGACCTTTACCATTCCGGATCAAAGTGAATATAGTCACTCATCCCCGATTTGGGGGCTTTTTTTTTATAAGTCGGTTCACGCCCATAAAAGCTGAACTGAAAATACCAAACTGGTAAACGTGCGGCAAAGGTATGTAGAAACCTTAGATCCAGAGATCCAGAATGACCTATAAAACTTGCACAGATCTAGAGGACGCAATCTTTGGGAGTTGTGACCAGGGTATCAAACTTTAATCCGCCAACGTCAATAACATTTGGACTGAAAATACCAGGGCTGGTAAGCTTGTATTGGCAAGGTCTTCACAAACTTTAAAGACCGAAATACAGAGTGACATACAAAATTGCCTTGCACATATTAAAGAGAACCTCGGAGAATTATATTTAATCCTTCCAAAATGGAAAAAAGTTTGTACTGTATCGCACGAAGTATGGCTTTCAGTGTGATTAATGTAAACAAGAGAATAAACGTTGTTTTAAAAGACAGCCAAACTAGGGAACGGCCAAAATTACGATGATTATTGTTTGTTCTATTCATTTGGCGTTAAAGAAAATCCTTTCAATTTCCAATCTAAACAAAACAAATTATTCATACATGAATAAGAAATGCATGAAACACATTCATCAAATATACTTCATTGTGTAACTTTGCCAAGAAATCTTCTTTTACTGAACAGATTAAAGCGAGTCATAAAGGCAAATTTCAAATGACGAGTAGATGCAACGAAAACCTTGCACGTTTGCGTGTTAATAGCATAACCTCTTTGTTGACCTTTTGTTACTTTTAACTCAAAGTCACCATCAATTACATTAAAGGGCAATGGTCAAAAGGTCTCTTCCGCACAGGTAGAAAGATACAGAATCACTAGACTTTCGCCACAGAGGGGATGACACCTCCGGAGCTGGGCAGAGGGTGGAGATGGTAGGGCTGAGAGAAATGGGGGAGGGTTGGGGAAGGGGGTTCTGTAATGATAGCGGTAACATTTTCGGCAGTTTCAGCTATAGTCGTGGTGCCACTGGAGTGCGAACAAAATCTGCAACCTCGTCCTCAACTGCTCTCCCCACCAGATGTTTGTAA
>CM065721.1:24895832-24900832 GCA_033310375.1 Conus canariensis
TTTGTTCAGGTGATGTAGTTAGGTACTGGAATACAATTGGTCCCAGCACACAGATGAATTAGAGTAACTCACTACAAAGCATGAAGACGGTTAACAGTATTTATGTATCGTCTCAACAAATTTGAGAAAGTATTGGCGTAAACTATGACGGTTAAAAATGCAATATTCATTAATCACATGAAGAGATTTTAAGCTTGACTTCGTAGCATGATGTAAACTGATAACGTTCAAGAATGCGTGTGTGTGCGCGCGAGCGCGCGCGGGCGTGTGTGTGTGTGTGTCTGTGTCTGTGTGCGTGTGTATGTGTCTGTGTGTCTATGTGTGTGCGTGCGTCTGTGTGTGTGTGTGTGTGTGTGTGTGTGTGTGTGTGTGTGTGTGTGTGTGTGTGTGTGTGTGCGTGCGTCTGTGTGGTGTGTGTGTTGTGTGTGTGTGTGTGTGTGTGTGTGTGTGTGTGAGAGAGAGAGAGAGAGATAGAGAGAGAGAGAGAGAGAGAGGAGAGAGGATAGCTAGCTGTCAATTGTCATGTCACAACACTATGCATTTATTCGACCTTTTTTTGAGTGATCCTATTGGTTGGATTTTTGGTCTTTTTGTTGTCTTGGTTTTTCTTTTTTGTTTGAGAACTCACCATAACAATTTGATTACAGACGAATGACTCAATCTGTGGGATTTTGTTTTTAAGATTTTGAGAACTTATCATCACATTTTGATTTTAGACTGCAGCTTAAAAATTTGAGGAAAGTTCATAAAGTTAGTGGACCAAAATGTCGACGTGGAGTTTTCTCTTATTAATCTGAGTCCTGGATATTTCACTTGAAAACTGCTTCTTCTTCTCATGTGAATCGAAAAATAACAGTTTTAGTACATGCTGTCGGTTTTCTTTCTTTTAGTTTCTCCCTAGCACCTTTTTCTTTATTTTTTCAATCTCTTATTTTGGATTTTCATTTAAATATTTCAGTTTGGATTTCTTATCTTAATGGAAAACAAAGTGTAACATGTCGCTTGTAAATAAAAGAATTGATTTTCCCAAGGAACAAAAACATCATATACACAAAACAAAAACAAAAAAACAAACAACAAAAAAAGAAAGTAGATAGTGCCCCTCTTTCTCCCTTTTTCAATCTCTACCTTCATCCTTCCATCTATTCCACCCTCCCTCCCCCCCTCTCTCTCTCTCTCTCTCTCTCTCTCTCTCTCTCTCTCTCTCTTTCCCACCTGCCCTTTACATATGCGTCACCCTGTTCTCTAATTTGATTTATATAGTGATTCAATTCTTTTAATCCCTGAATTTGGTACAAAAGAAATGAAGTGAGAATAATGTTTAAAGATAAAGGCAAAAAAAAAAAAAAAAAAAAGAGATGAAATTGGACAAAAGAAACGGGGACAGCTGCCAAATTCCTACATAGATCCAGTGTATTGTATGTGTTTGTTCCTTTTTTTTAAGCGGTGGAGGACAAAAATGGAAATTTTTAGAGACTGAAAAAGGAGACAATTCAGATAGCTCTTGTATTGTTTGAATTGCATTTTTCTTTTTCTTTTTTTTTTTTTTCTTTTTTTTTTTTGCTGTCCCAACCTCTGCGCCACCTCAGAGGCAGTGCACCCAGCCGCGCATTCCGACACCCCGTCCACAGCCACAGCCCGGTCGGCCCCGCCGCAGCCCCGGCACCGGCAATCCACAGGAGCAGTCAATGTCAAGTCGTCAAGAGGCAACCTACCGGAGAAGACACTGCACTGCTGCTGAGTCACTTCGGTGGTGTTCAGTGGCGCCTGTTCTGATCTAACATACGCAGGACCCACCTACTAAGCCCCCTACTGACGACAATAATTGCTTAGTCGCGGAGCCGGCGTGAGTGAGCTCTCCCTCCGGAGGGCGCCACCACGTCCGTCCAACGACAGCCCCCATGGACTCGCCGATACCGGAGACCCCGACGGAACCAAACCAAGGCCACAGACGTGGAGAGGACATCGAAATTGAGGTCACCATGAAAGCAGGGCATGAAGGGCCACAAAATTTGAGACATTTTTATGCTGATCGATGAGAATGAGGATGATTAAGATGATACTACGGATTTCCATATCGGTCTGAGACTACATGATAGGGCTGTACTCTACGCTTCCTTTCATAATATATCCTGGCGTCAACCAGGTGCGAGACATACAGGCACCTGCAGTGTTGGTCAGGAAATTTGAGCAACACTGTCAGAAACGCGTCCATTAAGTGGATGGAAACTCAACTGTGTGGTCCCAGTCTTCCCAACTGAGTCCGCAGCAAACTCAACTCTGGGTAGGAGCCGGTCGGGGCAGAAAAACCCACATGACTCTGATGGGATTCGAACCCACGACCTCCCAGCCGGGAGTCCGCGACGCTAACCACTTCGCCACGGCGGCTGGTGAATTGCATTTTTCTTCCTCCTTTACATTTTTTCCAGTTTTACAAAACAATGCCCCTCTGTCTGCCTGTCTCTCTGTCTGGATGTTTCTTTGCATTCCTTTGCATTTTTAACACACACGCACGCACGCACGCACGCCGCGGCGCGCGCGCGCGCGCCCGCACACACACACACACACACACACACACACCACACACACACACACACACACACACACACATCCGTTTGTATGTGTGTGTCTGCGCTCGTTTTCATCCGTATCATATACACCCTCTGTCTGTCTGTCTGTCTGCTTGTCTGTCTGTCTCCTCTCTCTCTCTCTCTCTCTCTCTCTCTCTCTCTCCTCTCTCTGCTCTGCTCTGCTTTGAATGTGTGTGTATGTGTTTGTTGTGTTTTGTGTGTTGTGTGTGTGTGTGTGTGTGTGTGTGTGTGTGTGTGTGTGTGTGTGTGATTCGAACAATGTGAGGAGTGGCCAGATTATAATTTCTTCGTCTTCTCTCTCTCTCTCTCTCCTTCTCGTCTCTCTCTCTCTCTCCTCGCTCGTCGCTTCTCTCATATTGTGTGTGTGTGTGTGTGTGTGGTGTGTGTGTGTGTGTGTGTGTGTGTGTGTGTGATTGACATTCTCTCTCACTCACAAAAAAATAAAGACTGGCAGGAGAAAGCTTATAAGCTCTAGGCACGACTTTGTTCCTTTTTTATGTTTTTACTTACATTGTCTCGTAGTCGAGAAAATAGCTTAAGGCGGGAGAATGTTCAGAAGGAATGGCATTTTTTGCCGTTGTGATTTTTCTCACCTTTCCTTTCTTTCTTCTAAATAGGCAAACATGAAGGAACACAACTATTCATTGTTTGGTTTCTCTTTCAGTTCTGTCTGTATTTTGTCTCTGTACCGTAGAGTAAATAGAATACATGGATCAATTCAAAAGAATATCTATTTACAAGAAAACGTTCTGTTGGTTATTGCTTGTGTGTCTGGCAGGCACGTTTGTTGTTGTTGTTGTCGTTGGTTGTTGTTGTTTAAGTTGTGATCTACTGTATAAGAATTCTTTTTAAACGGGGTATATTGTTCTTTCTGTCTTTTTCTGTTCTTCCTGTGACCTTTTCGTGCAACGAGCGTACTACTTAGATGTATATTTTTGGCGTTTGAACACATTCCAACAAATGCACAGCAAGGAGGACATCTATGGAAACAACAACAGAAATAACAAATAGGAAAAACAACAAATGAGCAATGGCAGACATTTTGTGAACTTGAAAGTGAGGACTGCATGCAGGGCGTTCTCCTTGCTCTATGTCGCTTTCCCCATCGTTTTCATGTGTTCCTTCCTGTCTTGTGTTTCACTCTTCTTCACGGGGGAAATCAAAGTTTTCAATACCAAAAAACTGGAGAAAGTTAGCTTCATCTATTGTTGAACTATTTGTTGTGATCATCTGTAGAACAGGCGGAGAAAGCCCCAAGGGCTTTGAAGCTGTTTGCTGATAATGTTTTATGTATGTATGTAGGTAGGTATGTATGTAGGTATGTATTTTGTTGTTATTACTTATTTTTAAAGAGAAAAATACATTCAGTTCAATTTTGCTTGGTCTCATCTTTCTTCTCACTTCATTAACATTACACCCACGCCGCTCATTTACACGCACGCACACACACACACACACACGCACACACACACACACACACACACACACACACACACACACACACACACACACACACATACACGCACGCGCGCGCGCGCATACACACACACACACACACACACACACACACACCACACACACACACACACACACACGCACGCACGTACACACGTTCACAGTCACAGGTTGGCTTGTCTAAAGCCCCGGCAGCGGCAACCCATGACAAGCAGTCAATGTCAATTCGTCATGAGGAGACCCACCGGAGGAAACACTGCACTGTTGCTCGGTCATTTTGGTAGTGTTCAGTGGTCCTTTTTCTGATCCAATATACGAAGGACATCATCTGCTCAGCCCATAGCTATGACAAGAAATGCTCATTTGCCGTCCCGCTCCAGAAAGCGCCATAACGTCTATCCACCGACCGTCCCCAGGAATTTGCCAACACCCGTGATCCGGACAGAACCTGACCAAGAGCACAGGCGTGGAGAGGAGATCAAAACTGTGGTCACCACGACACTAAAGTAGGAAGGGCCACAGAATTTGAAAGTTCTTTCAATGCTGACCAATGAGGATCAGGACGATGACGGTGATGCTACTGATTTCCATTCCGGTCTGAGCCAGTACTCTAGGCTAACTTTCATAAATGCATCCTGGCGTTTACCAGGCCCCAGAGATACGGACATCTGCAGATTTGGAAAGGAAATTTGAGATGCACACTCAGAGACGCATTCATTGAGTGGATGAAACTCGACTGTCCCAGTCTTTCCAGTCAAGCCCATTGTGAAATCAGCTCTGGGTAAGAGCAGTCGGGGCAGAAAACTCACATAAATGAATGGCTCTGATGGGAATCGAACACACGACCTCCAAGGTGGGAGTCCGTGACACTAAACGCCTCACCATGGCGGCTGCTTGGTCTGATTCTGTTATCCGCTCATTTTTTAGGATCAGCCAATAGCCCAACAAAGTTAG
>CM065721.1:24903332-24905832 GCA_033310375.1 Conus canariensis
TCTTCCACCTCTTTCCCCACCCCAACCCCAAGCACCCTCTCCCTCCCTTCCTCTCTCTCTCTCTCGCTCTCTCTCTTGGAACGACTGCAGTAACTGTGCTGAAATACCCGAGACTAGGAGGAGTAGGGGTGAGGAAGGGAGGGGTGCCGATAAGAAAAAAGCACTGCACGAACTGTACGAACAATGCAAGTGAAAGCTGCCCATGTCTGTGGGGCGTCTGTCACTTACTGTTAGCTTAAACCAGGGGCAGAAAACACGGCAGATAAAACCAACCTGCACGATTGCAGGGTGATCTGGAGCTCGCGCCCAGCACTCCATGGCAATAACTGACCCTTAATCGTTATCTGGTTGGTCTCTCTGTCTCTGTCTGTCTGTCTGTCTGTCTGTCTGTCTCTCTCTCTCTCTCGTTTTTTCTTTGTGGCTTAACTGTTCCTTCCGTCTTCTACTTTATTCTCCTCCGTCAATTTTTAACGGGGTTAAAACGCACACAAACCACTGTTGCTGGTGAGATAAAACAAACAAAGAAACAAACAAAACATCGTCTGTTGTCTTTACAATATCTCATGTCTGTAACTCATGTTATATCTTAGTCTCAACTTGCGCCCTTGATGATGATTTCTAGCTTGAAGACTCTGGTACCTCTCCTGACTCCCCCCCCACCCACCCCTCCCAATTATTACTTCTCCTGCCCCCCCCCCCCCCCCGCCCTCTCTCTCTTTTATTGAAAAGCAATGAATGCTATTTAGATAAAGAGAAAATCTCTTCTTTTTTTGTTGCATTTCAGAGAGGCTTGCAGTCAAGTAGCTGAAACGTTTACCTGCAGAGTTGACGGTTTTCAGTTTGATCCGCTTATGGGGCAGGTTTCTTTCTTTCTTCTTTTTCTTTTTTACTTTCTTTCTTTCTTTGTTTCCTTCTGTTCTTCCTTTTTGAAGACTCTCTTTGTGCACCCAGCTGTAAATGGATAGCTGATTCAGTCTGGGGAGGGTGAAAAGAGGCGGAACATACCTACCATCATGCCGCGCCCCAGGGCGTTTAACCTCTGACAGTTCACTGCCCCAACGGCTATGAGACTATGTGACTTTAACGTCAGTGTTGCCTTTTCAGTATTCAAAGGTAGTGTTGATGATTATTGTACATGATTTGTGTAAGGCAAAAAAAACAACAAACAAACCCATTAAGGCCAGTGGTCATGCCACAACACTGTAGAATGGTTCGAGAAGTGAGGCTCACCATGTCCAGAATAGGCGTGAGATCGTACTTAACCTTCACCTCCGCGGGTGACCCCTCTCCTCCTTCCCCATCAGGCCTCGCTAGGTGACTTCCCTTGGTCAGCAGGTAGCGCAGCACATTCTCCCTCTGTTGTGTCGAGCGGCCTTCCACTTCACGTCGCATGTTTTCCAACAACCAGACAACGACAGTAAGTCAGAGAATACAACACGATGTTTCCACGACTCTGCCGAGTAAAACCAGCTTTCCTATAAATTCTCATTTACTCATTTGAGCAGAACTGACGTATGGTTGGAGAGTGTACATGTATTTATAAGATGCTTCTTGAAACTTTCGTTCCTGTCCGCCTGCATAGTCCTGTCACTTTTCCACTTGTATTCTGTCCCTTTCTTTGCAACAAATAGGTCAGAAATCACTAATAAAATGTTATGGGTTTTTTTGCGTTTACATTGTTCACTTGAATAGTCTGGAAACAAATGAAGAAAAATACAAATGTACTGTATTGTTTTTGTCATCGTTCCAAAGAACATGACAAACATTCATATCCAATGTCCTAAACCCCTGAGGATACATATGTTCACCGTGTATCTCCACAGTTAATGAAATCCACAGCGCTACCTACTCCGAAAATTGTTGAAAAGAGTCAAGTCCTTCACAGCCTTGTCACATCCACTGTTTGTTGGTGTTTTCCCTTTAACCGCATATTTTAAATTACAGCAGCAACAACAAGAAAAATAAAATAAACGAGTAAATACATAGAAATAAAGAAATAAGTAAATGAATAAATAAAAAAAATAATTACATTATAAACAAAATTTTTTAAAGTTCTTCATTCTTTTAGGTAGAGAAATATTATGATAATCTAGAGAGAACTGTGTGCATTATTTCAGTAGATTTTGCCACAAAATGCTGGACTTTCTAGTTATAATCTGTGAAATTAGCATGCGAAATGCTGGAATATGAAAATACACTGTGCATATGAACATTGTTTGTTTGTTTGTGTTTGAGATACCCCAATGTTCTTTGGAAAAGTTTGTTTCATAGTGGAGTGACTGTAGGCGGAAATGGAAACAAACTTAACAGAAAAAAATACTATGCCACCAAACGAGTTAACATCATAATCAAGATCTTCATAAACTATGAATTGTATCATTATCATTAACATTGAGAACACATTCTGCACAAACTACCACTATTCACCCCTCCCGCATTTCTCAAACATGATACTGCAAAGGTAACTTGGCGGACATTACATTACAGACTGCCTTTCCTT
>CM065721.1:24910832-24915832 GCA_033310375.1 Conus canariensis
CAGCAGTCTCTGTCAAGTTGTTGTTCCACTCCTGGATGGTACGTGGCAGGAACGAGTTTAGTCTATAGTCTCGTACACACTGAAGGCGGTTTAGCTGATGGGAATGCAGTCTTCTGTCACGTGAGGTTGCAGCTCTGTGTTTAGATTTTCCATCAGACAAGGCCTTTCCAAACTCCACATGTACTAAGTCCTGTCTGATCTTGTAGAGCATGGCGAGCCAACAAGGCCTTTCCAAACTCCACATGTACTGAGTCCTGTCTGATCTTGTAGAGCACGGCGAGCCGTGCAACCTTTCTCCGGTTTTGCAATGATGTCCGACCTAACTCACTGATCATTTGTTGAAATGAGTTAATCAGGCACAATGTTGTTTTCGGTGTAGGATATCCGTTTATATCTGGCACCATGTTACTTTCGGTGTAGAATATCCGTTCATATCTGGCAACCGTGTTATTTTTGGTGTAGGAAATCCGTTTATATCTGGTACCATGCTATTTTCAGTGTAGGATATCCGTTTATACCTGACACCATATTACTTTCGTTGTAGGATATCCGTTTATACCTGACACCATATTACTTTCGTTGTAGGATATCCGTTTATACCTGACACCATATTACTTTTGGTGTAGGATATCCGTTTATACCTGACACCATGTTACTTTCGGTGTAGGATATCCGTTTATACCTGACCCCATGTTACTTTCGGTGTAGGATATCCGTTTATACCTGACACCATGTTACTTTCGGTGTAGGATATCCGTTTATACCTGGCACCATATTACTTTCGGTGTAGGATATCCGTTCACATCTGGCACAATGGTACTTTCCCCGTAAGGCGTAGGCTACCCGTGCATATTTGGCACCACGTTACTTTCTCCATAACATGTAGGCTATCCTTGCACACCCGTCCCCACGTTTCTCTTGCCGTAAAGTGTGTACTGGCATCTATGGCACTTTTGACCTAAGATGAATGTACGTGCACTCCTTGCAACATGCTGCTTAATCCGTGCTGTGTAGGAAATCCGTGCGCACGTGGCACCGTGTTACTTTCGCCCCAAGGTGTAGGATACTCAGTCCACGCCTGGCTTTGTTACTTTCTTCGTAAAGCATAGGATACCCGATGCACGCCTGACACAATGTTACGTTCGCCGTAAAGTGTAGAATACCCGATGCGCGTCCGATATTGTTACTTTCGCTGTAAAATTCAGGATACTCTTTGCGCGCCTGACAGTATGTTTCTCTCGCCAGAAGGGTAGGATACCCGGTGCACGCCTGGCATTATTTTACTTTTGCCATGGAGTATAGGATACCCGGTGCACGCCTGGCATCATGTTACTTAATTTGTAAAGTGTAAAATATCTTTGTACACCTGGCACCAGCAACATGCCCTCTCTGATGTACGCAACCGCAATGTGGCAGGATCTGTTTTCTCCGTCAGCGTAGAACCTTGGAATACCTTGAGAAATAAACCTCAGATCAGGTGTCTGTAATATTGATTCTGTCATTGTCATGTTATTGTAGTCCAGCCGACCACCTGGACCCACTTCAGGGCTGTCACCACGCAGAGGACAGAAGGTTCTGTCAGTACACAGACACGGACAGACAGACACACATACACACACACACACACACACACACACACACACACACACACACACACACACACACACACACACACACACACAGAGAGAGAGAGAGAGAGAGAGAGAGAGAGAGAGAGAGAGAGAGAGAGAAGGACAGGGGGGAAGGGAGGGAGGGAGAGGGGACAAATATAGGCATATGTACATATAGTCATGGAAACCAATGCATGCTATGCAACTTGGACGATTTGGCATCTTTGGTCATCTAAAGCAAAGCCACGCTCTTGGTTCTTGCTATAAGTAAGCATGAAGTTCAACATTGGCCAAACGATTGTTTTCTCTCTCCCTTTGTTGTTGGGTTCAAGGGGTTTGGAAGGCGGCTTCGGTTATCTTTTCCTGTCTGCTTTCCTTGTTGTTTGCGTTTGTTTCGTTATGTGTTGGTTGATTTGATTAACTGAATTATTACTCTTTGAGATCATCAGGATCGTAAGTCGTGATAGTCATTATAAACGGAAATAAAGAAATGGATTTGTGTAAAAACTCTTTCATGATTAAACTTGGCACTCAACTAGGAGCGGTAGGGGGGGGAAAGCGGGGCTGCTTCTCTATTTCTCATTCCTGCCCGTCTGCAACCATCTCGTGCGGATTTCATGCATGCTCAATTTTTTCTTATTCAAGTTGTATTTTATATGCCTTCCATTGAAGCCGAGTTTTGCAATTTTCTCTCTCTTTGGTTTGTATCCTCTCCACACCCCACTCAGACCCACATTTGAACTGGAAGATGTAACCGTTAAATCATATAGTTGTCCTCTCCTCATTTGACCATACTGGAATTGCGATATAGGATGGAATGTTGAAGGATGTATAATATGCGCCTACTTATCACACTTAGCAATGATCATGGACTTCGGAAGCTCGTGTGAAATATTCGTCTTTTTAGCTCCTTGTTCCATGACATAGCAGCGCCTTGGGGAGAGTTATAATGGTCATAGCCCTTTTTCTTCATCTTTCCACCGTTGGTTGTAAAACTGCCCCCGCCCCCACCTCTTTTTATCCCTTTCCTCCTTTGTTTTCTTTATTTCATAGACCTGTTCTTTCTTTAGCATGTAAACAACACAAGCCAAAAATTGTCTCCGGGGTGAAGATCTGGCTGTGCTGGTTGACGAAACTCTCGTTTCAACAACTCTCTTCCGTTGCGATAGTTGCGCCTTCTACGTCAAGCCCAGGAGAACCAATTCCTTCCGTTCCTGTCTTAACGAAGAAGCTGTCTCTACTTTTATGCGCTTCCTTGTCCATTGCACACCAGATAACGGGAAGTCTTTTCTAGTTCTAAGGATCTATAGCCTCAATAAAATCCAGAACATTGCAGCACGATGTGTTTTCGGATCCTCTTACCATGCTTGTGTTGCACCTGTCTCTTTTGTTCTCCTTCGTCGGTCGCGCTTTGAACAAAGGATGTATTCCAGTCTCTGCTATCGATTAAGTCGCTCGAAGACCGGGCTCCAGCGTGTCACCCTGAGCCCCTCAGTCTGTCCACACCTCTTCGTTCTGCTCCTGACATCCATATCTACAGACTCCCTTGTTTAGGCCAGAACTATACGGCCAACGCTCTTCTTTCTGACATCCACATGTACAGCCTTCGTTCGTTTAGGCCTAAATCCTACGGCCATCATTTTCCTTGCATACAAGTGTCCCTCGTTCTGTAACCAGCCCCTTTCTCTGTTCGCCAAGCAGACCTGACCACAAGTGTTACAGCTGTCCTAAAACTGTTTCTTCAAAGAAACGTTCCGACCCTTGCCATCACACTTTTATTTAGTTTTCGTCTTCTCAGACTGATGGGAAAGTGTGTGTGTGTGTGTGTGTGTGTGTGTGTGTGTGTGTGTGTGTGTGTGCATTTGAAATGTCCATACTCGCGCCATTGTTGACAAAATTTTGTCAGATTGTCTTGAGTATATAGCAGCGGAAGTAGTAGCAGCAGCAGCAGTAGCAGCAGTAGCAGTAGTAGTAGTAATAGTAGTAGTAGTCATAGTTGTATGAGTAATGGCGTGGCACCAATAGCAATAGTTGTACTAAAAACAACAGAACTCGTTGTAAACGAAAATAACACTGATGTTTTTGATAGCTGTAATGTTGCTAGTAATTACTGCCATTGTTTTCATTCTCATTTGTTTCCACGTCACTCAGTGCCTTGACTCGGTGAAATCCGTTTATTTTTTTGTAACTGATCCTCTTCCTGCCCCTCCCCTCTTCCCCCCTCCCCCCTCCCCCGCCAATTCCCCACCTTCCTACACTCTGCTACTCCTGTCCTCGTGCTCCTTTTTAATCAAACAGCACTAATTGAGCTCTAATTGGGAAACACGTTTAGTCTGCGTCTTTTACTTTTCCTTCTCACAAAATATTTAGCAGAGAGAGGGGATGAAATGAGCTATTCAGCAGTGTTAGCAAGTGTGTGCAAACGCTTCGCATTTAACAAAGTATTCACATTTAATTTGCGCGTTTCTGTTTGAAAAGTTTTACATTCGATTCTGACAGGGTTTAACTGTGTTTACATGAAATTAGGTTTGAAGGGGAGGGAAGCAAAATCAGACTGTGACTACATTCTGACAGGTGCATCTGCCTTTTCACTGGTTGTTCCGTGCGATCCTAGGGCTGTGTTTCAGAACGGTTGAAGGAAAAGGTCATTTCAAATCAGGTTAAGAATATCAAATAAGGACTACGTTATTGACAAGTTTCTTTTTGATTAATATGAAATGAAAATCTAAACGAGATGGGTGGAATTGACCCGATATTCCTAAAAGCTTCAACGTGATTATGCTATATAAAACTTTTAATGAGGGAATTAAATAGTGACTATGTCCTGACATTTGAAATGAGGTTTTGAGAATTATGGCATCTGTCAGCATCTCATTTGTAAAATGAAATTCAAGTCATTTGAATTTGGTAAGTGTTACCACTTTAACTTTTAATGCCGCTAGTGAGGAATAAACTCAGAAGAGAGGTCAGGAGATTAGTAACAGCCAACCAAGCAGTGTAATATGCTCCGCAGTATTAAATACAAAAAGGCACATAACACCCTCCCAGTGCCGCTTACGATATTATTCTGCCAGCACACTGTAAGTGAATAAAGAAATACGCACACGACCACACTAAACACTTTTCTCAGTCTAAAAATAGTCCCGGATGATAAGACAAAACGCATAATTCTTTTGAGTGTCAGGTTAAGCTCAAAAAGAGAAAAAAGATCACTTTCTTCCTCTTTCTTGTTTGTATCTAGAGGGCATAGAATCGAATGCAGAAAGGCTGCTGTAGCTTTAAACTCTACGTATCTTAAAAGAGTTTTCTTAATAGCAATCGTTTTAATTGAAAAGATGGCTTGTGAGCGCTTACACATGCACGCACGCACACACGCACGCACACACACAC
>CM065721.1:24920832-24925832 GCA_033310375.1 Conus canariensis
AAACTGTGTTCCAGTGGTTTTGCGATATTGTGCTCGTAATTTCTTTTTATTTTCAGCTTTTTAAAAATACTTTCTTGTCTCCATTTTTTTCAGTCCTTTTCCTGCCTTTGTGGCCCTTTCTTTAATCTGTGTTCTGAACACTCTGCATACTGTTTGAATTCACCCCATAGGAATGCAGGAAAGAGAGGGGGGTGTGAGGTCTGTCAGTGTAAATTGGGTCCTTGTTTTCTAGAAATCGGGTACTAGTAATTTCTTCTTTTATGTCACTCTCTTTGACTTCGCTTTCTATGTGAATTTGGGTTTAATTTCTGTCCTCTGTTCTGTTGCCAACCGCTTTCTTGTATTTGAGGTCTGTTCATCTTCCTGTGGTCTTGACACCCATTAATTTTTTTTGTGATAAACTTTTCAAGATACAAGTTCCTTCATGTAATCTGGTGACTAGACAATGAAAGTTTGACCACTGGAACAGACACTTGCAATCCATTCTGCGGTGCTGTTCACTAATGAGCTATTTTGATGTATCTTTGTTGCATTCGAATGATCTCAAAAGGATTTTTTAAATCGGTTTTTAAAGCTAAATCTCAGCCAAATGATCAGAGTGGTTGGTGCACTTAACATGTCCTAGTTTTATCTGACTGAAGGACTGCAGCATCGAAATTTATGTTATGAATAAGTGTACCCGTAAACCGTATGTAAATGAGTTTTTGCTTGACGGGAGTGACTACTTGGTTTTTGGAGTTTGTATGTGTTTTGCTTGTTTTGTTTTTGGTCGTGTTGACAGCCCTGGAAATGATCTCTGTGGTCTGCGTGAGCTGTACTAAGATAGACGTTGTCCCTGTCCATTTCCATATTGCCATTTCAGTTTTGTTTCTGACACTGCTTTCAGCTTTGAGTGATTCACTT
This sequence comes from Conus canariensis, assembly GCA_033310375.1. Taxonomy (NCBI): domain Eukaryota; kingdom Metazoa; phylum Mollusca; class Gastropoda; order Neogastropoda; family Conidae; genus Conus; species Conus canariensis. The sequence continues at coordinate 24,921,736 of CM065721.1, forward strand.
CTCCTAAAAGCATGAAGATTCTTCTCTTGGTGATTGTGGAGCCGGTATGCCAAGACTGTTGTTTTTCGCGACATATCCGGACGCGCTCGGTCTGACAGTACCTTCCGTCGTTTTATCAAGCCGTCCAAAGTCCGGTTATGTCTGGAGCTGGTTGTTTACCGTTTTGTAAAACACACTTTCCTCTTAAACTGAAATTCATGACACAAGCGCGCGCGCGCGCGTGCGCGCGCGCGCGCGCGCACACACAACACACACACACACACACACACACACACACACAACACACACACTATATATATATATATATATATACCACACCACACACATATACGCCACGCACGCACGCACGCACGCACGCACACACACACACACACACACACACACACACACACACACACACACACACACACACACAGAGTGTTCTGACCGTTTTCTACGTTCTACGTGCTATATTCACTGCTTGCGTGACATTTTTGATTAAGGGGTAACTTCAGTCTAGCTCCCTGTATCATAGGTCAACAAACGGAATGGATTTGAACCTTACGTCCTTCACTTTCTCCATCCTCCTTTTATTCTTTAGCCCTTCCATTTCCGCCCATGCCCAGTGTTGTGCATTATTCATGGTTCCCTATTCCTCATTCTCTTATGTCATATTTGGTCTTTTCCAACTACACCTCCAACCAATGACGTTCTGCAGTCTCCGCCCCCCCCACCCCCATCTTCATTCTTCTCTGCTACAAACAGTTCCTTAAACACTGCTGACCTATTATTCTGCATTGTTACGAACTTACGATACAGTCATTTTCATTTTTACCCTTTTGATCTTCTTTCGGCGGTATTGAACAGTAGGATGGGCGTACCATATCCATCTCCATCCAGTTCTCCCTTTCCTGTCCCGCCCGTCATTTGTCATTCTTATGTTCTTCCCTCGTCCATCATTCATTCTCTAAAACCTCCTCCAGAGCAGTATTCATCAGTTTCACATTGTCTACTCCTCACATCTGTTGATCTTTGTTCTTTTCCTGTCTCGTCCACACGTTCCCCAGTCACCATTCCGTCTCTCAGTGATCAGTTTTATGTTCTCATCTTGTTCTTCATTTACTGTTGTAGGTTCGCCTCATCTCATCGTGTCAACCAAACATTATCAACGCCTTCCCGTCTTCTCAGTCCGCCTCATTCTCTGCTGATGCTGCCCCTTGTTACTCTTGTCAGTCCTGTTATCATCATTCTTACGTTTTCCTCAGTCCAGCATTATTCTTTGCTCCCCCCTCCCCCTCACCTGTTCAACATTCACCACTCTCGTGTTTCCCTTATTCACAAGGGAAAAGTTGAGCAGGTTGTCTGTTCCTCACACTGACCTGAAACCCAAAACACAGGCCTATGTCAAAGACCTCTGGCAAGAGGAATGGACCTGCAGACGGATAACAAGCTATTTAAAACCCGTCCAAACCTGAATGTTTTTTTACCATGTTCCAGAGGTGGCCGTAAAGAAGAAACAGTCTTGTGCCGCTTGCACACAGGCCAGTCGTTTTATACCCATTCTTATCTTTTAAAAGGTGAAGAAGCTCCGTGGTGCATTCCATGTCATGTTCCACTCACAGCGAGACATATTGTTTTAGATTGTTGGGACTTGCACGAAGTGAGACATAACACAGTCCATTAAAACGCTGTTCAGAGATGTCTCACCTGACGTGATCTTTGAGTTTCTGAAAGAGATTAACATTTTTCATCTGATTTAATATTTTACGAAAGAAAAGATTTTTAACGAAGTTTCTGGTACACTTTTAGAAGATGTATTTTAAAAGATGTGTGAAAGGTTTTTTTTTGTGTTTGAGTTGATTTTAACGTGGTGACAGCCCTGATATGGCCCTTTGCGTCGGCTGGGCTATAAGCAGCATTACCTTATTCATTGATCATTCTCACATTCCCCCCCCCCCCCCCCCCACACACACACACACCACTCCAACATTCATCGTTCTCTTATTTTCCCCGGCCCAACATCTTTCATTTTCAAGGTTTTTCCGTGATCTACATTCATTATTCTCACGATTTCTTCCACCCCAACATTCATCATTCTCATATTTTACTCCGGTCTAACATTGATCATGTACATGTTTTCCACTGTCAAACATTGATTATTCGCACGTTTTTCCCCGCCCAACATTCATCATTCTCACGTTTCCCGCCATTCCAGAATATTTCATTTTCACGTTTCCTCCATTCATCATTCATCATTCTCACGTTTGCCTCGGTCCAGCATTCATCATTTCCACCCTTTCCCCCATCCGACATTCATTATTTTCTCCATTTCCCCCATCAACATTTATTATTCTCACGTGTCCCCTGGTCAAATATTCATTATTATTACGTTTTTTCCTGTCCAAAATTCATAATTTTTACGTGTTTTTTTCCCTTTCCGCTTTATTCTCACGTTTTCCCTGTCCGACATTCATCATTCACAACTTTTCCACAAGTCCAACGTTCATTATTTTCACGTTTCCCTCTGTTGAGCATTCATAATTTTCGCGCCATCCTCGTCATCACCTTCGTCATTCACTATTCCCACTTTCTCTTCTCATTCCTTTCACATTGGATTACTCAGACGATGTCCGATGTTCATGTACTCCGTGATTCCCACGTTCTTCCCTCTTATATCCCTTTTCTCTTCAGTTTTCCATTCATCATTCTCACCTTCTCCTGTTCTCTGTTCGCATTCACTCATCATGTCTTTGTTTCCTTTGTTTTAGTCTGGCCGTCATTGTACCACTCCAGCGCTGTCCAGTGTCCATTAATCCACCGGTCTCCTCTCACACCTTTCTTCTTTTCTGTCTTGTCTTCATCGTTTTCACGTTGTTTTCTCATCCACAATTCTGTCCGTCACATTTCACACATCATTTATCATTGTAACATTTTTCTGTTGACCTTTCATTTATAGATATCGCTTTCTCTGTTCACTCCACCCCTCATTCATGATTCTGATGCTTTTATCGTCTCGATCATTAGTCATCTCATGTTCTCCTCTCGTCCAGTCCTGTATCATTTTCGCGTTTGTCCATTTTCTTCCAATCGGGGCCATACGCGCCATCCCCATTTCCTTGCCATTTCATCCGAACTGCCCTTCATCACTCTGGGGTTAGTCTCCCATTTCTTTTCCATTGTTTTCACGTTCTTCACACATTTCTCTTTCATCATTCTCGCGTTCCCCTTTTCTCCTGTCTTTCACCATTCTTCAGTTTTTCTTCCGTCCTTTATTCATCCCTTTTCCTTCCCCTGTTGTACATCTTTCGTCATTCTCAGTTTATTTTCTGAATCCGTTCATAGTTATCATGTTCTGGTCCAGTCGATCGTTCACCGTGGTCTCGTTCTTGTCAGTATGGCATAATCTTCACAGTTTCTTGTTCTCATTGTTTCAGTCGTTTATATCCTTACTTATATCCTTCCTTCGTCATATTCATGTTCTTCTGTTCTTGTTCTTCATAACTCATTCATTCCGTTAACGTCTTCTCTTCTTCGTTACCCTGTCATTCGCTGCTTCTAGTCATGTCTGTCACAGAAATTTCTCACGTTCTCTTTCCGTCCATTATTCATTAATTGTACGTTCTTTTTACTCATCCCGTCCATTTTGCGTTTTTCTGTCTTCACTGCGTCCATCATTCATCCTTCTCGTCATCACTTGATCTGTTTCTTCCTTTACTGAGCTGTCTTACTTCTATGAAGGCAGTCATCCTGACACTCTTTGTCTCTTCCTTTCTTCTTGTCCCGTCCCCTGTTCATTCTTTTCACCTTTTCCTTTTTTTTCACCGTGAAAAATCTACTGTTCTCTCGTTTCAGTCCCCCCCACCCCCGCCCCCTAGTTTTGTCCATCACTGGATCATTCTATGCTGCTCTTCCTTTTCTTCTTCTGTCAATCTCATGCTGCTGTCCTGTCCACCGGACACTATTTTCACATTCTGTTCTTCGCCTGTCCTTCATGGATATCATGTCATCTCATCCACCTCTCATTTCTAATCGTGTATTATTCATTTTCCACCTTCTCTATCTCATACTTACTTCACTATTCTTATGTACCGTTTTTATGCCGTCCGTTATACGTTCTT
>CM065721.1:24933332-24960832 GCA_033310375.1 Conus canariensis
TCGTTCAGTCGTTCACTCATAAATTCGTTCAGTCGGTCGTTCAGTTATTCTGTCGTTCAGTCGGCCAATCGGTTGTTCAGATATTCATTCGTTCAGTCGGTCGTTCAGTCATTCGTTTGTAAATTTGTACGATCAGTCGCTCGTTCAGTCGGTCAGTCTGTCGATCAGACATTCATTCGGTCAGTCGGTCGTTCAGTCATTCGTTCGTGCTTTTGTTCGGTCGGTTGCTCGTTCAGTCATTCATTTTTTTAAGTCTGCCAGTCGGTCTTTCAGTCATTCATTGGTTCAGTCGGTCAATCGTTCAGTTATCTATTCGTTCAGTCGGTCAGTTAGTCAATCATTCATTAGTTTGTAAAACTCTTTGATCAGTCGGTCGGTTGGTCAGTCATTAACCCGTTCAGTCAGTCAGTCGGTCGTTCAGTCATTCGTTCGTAATTTTGTTCGGTCTGTCGTTTCCTTTATTCATTCATTCGGTCGCTCAATACATCGTTCAGATTCCTTCGTTCAGTCAGTCAGTTGGTTACTCAATCATTTGTACTTAGATTTGTTCGGGGTCGCTTGTTCAGTCATTCATCGGTCAGTCGGTCGTTCAGACGTTCATTTGTTCAGTCGGTCGTTCAGCCATTCGTTCGTGTATTTGTTCGGTCAGTCGCTCGTTCATTCATTCATTTGGTCTATCGGTCGTTCAGTTATTCTTTCGTTCAGTCGGTCAGTCATTGGTTCAGTGATTAATTCGCTCAGTCGGTCAGTCGCTCGTTCAATCATTCATTAGTACAGACGGTCTGTCGGTCGTTTAGTCATTTATTCGTTCAGTCTGTCGTTCACTTATTCATTTAGTAAGTCGGTCGTTCAGTCATTCATTCGTTCAGTCGCCCGTTCAGTCATTTGCTCGTAACTTTTTCCGGGCGGTCGCTTGTTCAGTCATTCATTCGTTCAGTCGGTCGTTCAGTTATTCATTCTTCAGTCGGTCAATCGATTGCTCAGTTATACATTCGTTCAATCGGTTGGTCGTTGTCAAGTCATTTATTCGTTCACTTGGTCGGTCGGCCGCTCGTTCGGTCATTAATTTCTTCAATCGGTGAGTTAGTCGTTGAGTCACAGATTCCTTCAGTCGGTCAATCGATCGTTCAGTCATTGACTGGTTCAGTCGGTGGTTCAATCATTGATTCATTCAGTTGGTCGTTCAGTCATTGATACTTTCAGTCAGTCAGTTGGTCTGAAGTCATCGATGCGTTCACTCAGTCAGTCGGACGTTCAGTCATTGCTTCGATCACTCGGTCGTGTCACTAATTCCTCCAGTCGGTCAGTCGGTCGTTCGGTCATTGATTCGTACAGTCGGTCGTTCAGTCATTGATTCAGTCACTGGGTCAATCGGTCGTTCAATCGATTCGTTCGGTCAGTCGGTCAGTCGTTCAGTCATTTATTCGGTCGGTCAGTTGTCCAGTCATTGATTTGGTCAGTCGGTCTTTCCGTCATTAATTCGTTCAGTCAGTGAGTTCGTCATTCAGTCATTGAGTCGGTCAGTCGGTCGTTCAGTCATTCATTCTTTCAGTCGGTTGTTCAGTCATCGATTCGGTGAGTCGGCTGTTTAATCATTATTTCGTCTAGCCGGGCGTTCAGTCGTTGATTCGTTCAGTCGTTGGTTAAGTCATTCATTCGTTCAGTCGGTCGATCGGTCATTCGTTCTTGCATTTCTTTGGTCGGTTGCGCGTTCAGTCATTCTTTCGGTCAGTCGGTCAGTCATTGATTCGTTCAGTCGATCAGTCAGTCGTTCAGTGATTGAAGTCATTCAGGTGGTTGTTAAGTCATTGAATCGATCGACCGGTCAGTCGGTCGCTCAGTAACTGATTCGTTCAGTCGGTCGCTCAGCAATAGATTCGTTCAGTTGGTCGTTTAGTCATATATTCGTTCAGTCGGTCGTTCAGTCATATATTCGTTCAGTAGGTTGTTGAGTCATATATTCGTTCAATCGGTCGTTCAGTCATATATTCGTTCAGTCGGTTGTTCAGTCATATATTCGTTCAATCAGTCGTTCAGTCATATATTCGTTCAATCGGTCGTTCAGTCATATATTCGTTCAGTCGGTCAGTCAGTGGTTCCGTGATTGATTCGCAGAGTCGGTCAGTCGCTCATTCAATCATTCATTAGTTGAGATGGTCGGACGGTCGTTTAGTCATTTATTCGTTCAGTCCGTTGTTCACGTATTCATTTTGTCAGTCGGTCGTTTAGTCATTTATTCGTTCAGTCTGTCGTTCACTTATTCATTCGGTTAGTCTGTCGATCTGTCATTTATTCGTTCAGTTTGTTGTTCACTTATTTATTCGGTCCGTCGGTCGTTCAGTGATTTATTCGTTTAGTCTGTCGTTCACCTGTTCGTTCGGTCAGTCGGTCGTTCAGTCATTCATTCGATCAGTCGGTCGTTCAGTCATTCATTCGATCAGTCGGTCGTTCAGTCATTCATTCGTTCAGATGGTCAATCGATTGCTCAGTTATACATTCGTTCAATCGGTCGGTCGTTGTCAAGTCATTTATTCGTTCACTTGGTCGGTCGGCCGCTCGTTCGGTCATTAATTTCTTCAGTCGGTGAGTTAGTCGTTCAGTCATTGATTCCTTCAGTCGGTCAATCGATCGTTCAGTCATTGATTCGGTCAGTCGGTGGTTCAATCATTGATTCATTCAGTCGGTCGTTCAGTCATCGATTCGTGGAGTCGGTTGTTTAGTGATTCATTCCTCCAGTCGGGCGTTCAGTCATTGATTCGTTCAGTCGTTCGTTACGTCATTCATTCGTTCAGTTGGTCGATTGGTCATTCGTTTTTGCATTTCTTTGGTCGGTTGCGCGTTCAGTCATTCTTTCGGTCAGTCAATGATTCGTTCAGTCGGTCAATCGGTCGTTCAGTGATTTAAGTCATTCACTTGGTCTTTAAGTCATTGAATCGATCGGCCGGTCAGACGGTCGTTCAGTAACTGATTCGATCAGTCGGTCGTTCAGCGATATATTCGTTCAGTCGGTCTTTCAGTCATATATTCGTTCAGTCGGTCGTTCAGTCAGTCGTTAAGTCATATATTCGTTCAGTCGATCGTTCAGTCGGACGTTCAGTCATACATTCATTCAGTCGGTCGTTCAGTCATATACTTCTTAAGTCGCTCGTTCAGTCATATATTCGTTCGGTCGGTCGTTCAGTCGGTCGATCAGTCATATATTCGTTCAGTCGGTCGTTCAGTCATATATTCGTTCAGTCGGTCGTTCAGTCGGTCGTTCAGTCATATAATCGTTCAGTCGGTCGTTCAGTCATATATTCGTTTCAGTCGGTCGTTAAGTCATATATTCGTTCAGTCGGTCGTTCAGTCGGTCGTTCAGTCATATATTCGTTTCAGTCGGTCGTTCGGTCATATATTCGTTCAGTCGGTCGTTCAGTCATGTATTCGTTCAGTCGGTCGTTCAGTCATTTATTCGTTTAGTCGGTCGTTCAGTCATATATTCGTTCAGTCGGTCGTTCAGTCGATCGTTCAGTCATATATTCGTTCAGTCGGTCGTTCAGTCGGTCGTTCAGTCGGTCGTTCAGTCATATATTAGTTCAGTCGGTCGTTCAGTCATATATTAGTTCAGTCGGTCGTTCAGTCATATATTAGTTCAGTCGGTCGTTCAGTCAAGTATTCGTTCAGTCATATATTCGTTCAATCGATCGTTCAGTCATATATTCGTTCAGTCGATCGTTCAGTCATATATTCGTTCAGTCGGTCGTTCAGTTGGTTGTTCAGTCATGTATTTGTTCAGTAGGTGTTCAGTCATTATTTCGTTCGTCGATCGTTCATCGTCGTTTCAGTTCATATTCGTTCAGTCGGTCGTTCAGTCATATATTCGTTCAGTCGGTCGTTCAGTCATATATTCGTTCAGTCGCATCGTTCATCGTCGTTTTCGTTATATTCGTTCAGTCGGTCGTCAGTCATATATTTCGTTCAGTCGGTCGTTCAGTCATATATTCGTTCAGTCGAGATCGTTCAGCGGTCGTTGTATATATTCGTTCAGTCGGTTCGTTCATGTCGGTCGTTTCATATATTCTTCAGTCGGTCGTTGTCAGTTCGTTCAGCGGTCGTTCACTGTCATATATTCGTTCAGTCGGTCGTTCAGTCATATATTCGTTCAGTCGATCGTTAAGTCATATATTCGTTCAGTCTGTCGTTCAGTCATATATTCGTTCAGTCGGTCGTTCAGTCATATATTCGTTCAGTCGATCGTTCAGTCATATATTCGTTCAGTCGATCGTTCAGTCATATATTCGTTCAGTCGGTCGTTCAGTCATATATTCGTTCAGTCGGTCGTTCAGTCATATATTCGTTCAGTCGGTCGTTCAGTCATATATTCGTTCAGTCGATCGTTCAGTCATATATTCGTTCAGTCGGTCGTTCAGTCATATATTCGTTCGTCGGTCGTTCACGTCTATATATTCGTTCCGTCGGTCGTTCAGTCATATATTCCTTCAGTCGGTCGTTCAATCGGTCGTTCAGTCATATATTCGTTCAGTCGGTCGTTCAGTCAAGTATTCGTTCAGTCGGTCGTTCAGTCATGTATTCGTTCAGTCGGTCGTTCAGTCATATATTCGTTCAGTCGGTCGTTCAGTCATATATTCGTTCAGTCGGTCGTTCAGTCATATATTCGTTCAGTCGGTCGTTTAGTCATATATTCGTTCAGTCGATCGTTTAGTCATATATCCGTTCAGTCGGCCTTTCAGTCATATTTTCGTTCAGTCGGTCGTTCAGTCGTACATTCGTTCAGTCGGTCGTTCAGTCATATATTCGTTCAGTCGGTCGTTTAGTCATACATTCGTTCAGTCGATCGTTCAGTCATATAATCGTTCAGTCGGTCGTTCAGTCATATAATCGTTTAGTCGGTCGTTCAGTCATATATTCGTTCAGTCGGTCGTTCAGTCATATAATCGTTCAGTCGGTCGTTCAGTCATATAATCGTTCAGTCGGTCGTTCAGTCATATAATCGTTCAGTCTGTCGTTCAGTCATACATTCGTTCAGTCGACGTGCCGCAGATGCAGGGCCTGATGGGGGTGGAGGTACACTGGGTGCAGATGCTGGTCGTGACAAGGATGGGCGTAGGTGGGAGGGGTAGGGGTTGCGGAGAAGGAATACAGGGTATGAAATGGGGAGATGCACGTATGCCATGGGTACAGGGTCGTGCATGCAGCGTACAACTTGGTTACGGGTATGTAGGATATGTATGGGTGGGGGTACAGGCGTGCGGATGCAGAGACTAACTTGGGTTGGAGTACAGGGAGCACGGACTTCAGAGCTTCACGTGGGTGGTGGTAGGGGACGGGGATTTCAGATCATGACATGGGTTTTTTTTTTTTTTTTTTTTTTTTTTCTTTTTTTTGGGGGGTGGGGTGGGGGGGGGGGGGCGCTCAGAAGTCGGGGTGTGACATGGGTGGGCGGGCGTACTGGGCAGAAGGGGCGTGCATGAAGGGCGTGACGTGGGTGTTTTATTGAGGCAGAGGGGGCGTGAATGAAGAGTATGGCATGGGTGTGTTACTGGGGAGGGGGGGGGGGGGGCGGTTGAAGGGCGTGATATAGTGGGTGTTTTATTGGAGCAAAGGGGGCGCGGGAAGAGCATTACATAATAGGCGTATTGGGGGGGGGGGGGGGGCGTTAATAAAGGACACGACATAGAAGGGGGGGGGGGTTGGCGTATTGGGGCAGAGAGGGGGTAGATGAAGCGCTTGACGTGGGGTTTTTTTTTTATTGGGGTTCAGGGGGCACGGATGAAGAGCATGGCATGGATGTGTTAATGGGGTAGAGAAGTGAATGAAGGGCGTGACATGGTGGGCGTACTGGGGCAAAGGGGGCACGGACGAAAGACGTAACGTGCGTCTTAATGGGGAAGAGGGGAGCGGGTGCAAGGCGAGACATGGGTGGGTGTATTAGGGCAGAGGCGATGCGGATGAAATAAATATGTTGGGCATATTGGGCCACAAGTGTCGGGGATGAAGGGTGTGACGTGGGTATTTTATTGGGGTAGAGGGGGCACACATCCAGGGCGTGACATGGGTGGGCAAACTGGAGGGAAGGGGAAAACGGATACAACGCGTGAAGTGGATGGGCATAAAGGGGGGGGGGGGGGGGGGGGGGGCGGTGGATGCACAGGGGTAGGCGTAATGGGAGGAGGGAGCGTGTAGGTTAGGCCTGACATGGGTCGGGGGGTGGGGGGGGGGGGGGCGGATGCATATGACAAGGAGGGATGGATGCAAGGTGTGACTAATGCAGATTTGGGGGCTTTACGTGGGTGGGGGCTGTGGGCGCGGATTTCAGATCATGATAAAGGCTGGGAAACGGAGAAGGACGGGGAGTGGGCGTTACGTTGATTTCAGGGCGTTACATGGGATGGACAATGGGGGAGATGAAATGTTTAACGCCTGAAATATACTACGCACAAAAAGTTAAGGATCGGTATGTGAAAACAGGTGCGTAATAAACTCAGTTCGCTACTGTTATTTATTTCTTAGTCCAGCCAAATTGTCATGAATTCTTGTTCAGCTGTAAGTGGGCGATGTTGTGTTAGTGCGAAAATTGCACGGGATTCTCTACTACTGAGCTGGGCCGCAAACGGAAAAAGCGGAAACTTGCGAAAAATGACCTTGTTTTGGACCGTTCTGCCTGAACACATTGCACTTGCCAGATGGAAAAACCATTATGCACGTGCAAGCACTGCTGTTTATGTGTGAGATGCTGTCGCTCGCTTGGCTGTATAAGAAGACATTCCACCAGTAGTAGGCCTGATCTGACAATGCCTCCACGACGAAAATTAAGCGAGTTGGATAGGGGACGAGCTGTTGCATGGTTCCAAGATGGTGTTCCCAAGCGAGAAGTGGCCAGGCGACTTCATGTGTCCATCTCGGTCATTGTCTGACTGATTCAACGCTTCACAGCCACTGGGATTGTCCATGAAAGACACAGATCTGGTCGACCGAAGAAGACAACCCCACATGACGATCGTCTCATTGAACGACAAGCCCTGCAGACAAGAACAGCCTCTTCCAGCATAATTCAAAGGCAGTTCAGGGTGGCTACTAACATCAACATCAGCCAGCAGACCATACGGAACCGCCTACATGGGTTTAATCTCCGTTCTCGTCGCCCAGCAGTACGGCCACGCTTAACTCCAGCCCATAGGGCAGCACGTCGCGCCTTCTGCGCACGTCACGTGAGGTGGACACGTCAGCAATGGTCCCAGGTCCTGTTCAGTGATGAATCACGCTTCACCCTTCACCACAACGACGGCCGACTGAGGGTCTGGAGGCGCCCAGGGCAACGCTTTACTGACGCCACTGTCCAAGAAAAGGTGGCCTTTGGTGGAGGTTCTGTAATGGTCTGGGAGGCCTTCAGCCTTCACCACAGAACACCCTTGTATCATGTACAGGGTAACCTGACTGGCATCCGATACCGGGATGAGATCCTTCGACCGCTGGCTGTGCCTACACTGCAGCAGATGGGACCGAGGGCTGTCTACCAGGATGACAATGCTCGCCCCCACAGGGCAAGGGTGGTCAACGACTTCCTGCAGCAGTCTGGAGTCAACAGAATGGAGTGGCCAGCATGCAGTCCCGATCTCAACCCGATTGAGAACCTCTGGGATGAGCTGGATCGCAAAGTGAGGAGCCAACCCCCTCCAAGGGATGCCCAACACCTCTACCAGATGCTGCAGGCTGAGTGGCAGGCGCTTCCACAGAGGATCTTCACCAACCTGGTCAACTCGATGAGGACTCGCTGCGTCGAGTGCCAGAACAGCCATGGTGGTTACACGCATTACTGAGCTTTTGGGAGCATCAGTATGCCCTGTCTTGTGATTTCAATGACTTTGGGAAATCAAATTTGGATACGTACCCACTTTAATCAAATGTACACACCAAACGATTGCTCGAGATTGAAGGCAATTGTGTATCGTTATCACTAAAGAATGGAATTAAATGTTGGCCAAACTTCAACGCATTCACTTTCTTATTTTGACATTTATGAATGTTTGTGAAAGTGATCCTTAACTTTTTGTGCGTAGCTTAGATAGGGTAGTGGAAGGGTGGATAGAAGCTGACATGGCGTGACATGGATTTGGGTATGTGAGGCGCGAATTTTAGAGCATGACATTGATGGGGGTAGAATAAAGGGGATGCAGGGGTGTGAGTGACATGGGTGGGGGTACAGGATGCACAGATCTCAGGACGTGACATGGGTGAGGTTTATATGACATGACGTAAGTGGGGGAACGGGAAGTGAAGGTTCAGGGCCAGACTTGTGGGCGTATGGGTGCGTCGATGCAAGCTGTGACATAGATGGGTGTACTTGAGAAGAGGGGACGCAGATGAATGGCGTGGGTGGGAGTACTTGAGCATAGGGAGCATGGATCCAGGGCGTACGTGACAAGCGTGGGCGTACTGGGCCAGAGGGGGCGCAGATGAATGGCGTGACTTGGCGGATTTATTGGAGCAGAGGATCTGCTGGCGAAGGGCCTGACATGGGTGGGTATACTGGGGCAGATGTGGCGTGGATATAGGGCATGATATGCGTGGGCGCATTGGGGCAGAGGGGTCGTGGATGAAGAACTTCGCATGGGAAGGCGAATCAGGGCAGAGGGAACGTGGGCGAAGGCGTGGCATGGCGGGCGCACTGGGGCAGAGGGGACGTGGGTGAAGGCGTGACATGGTGGGCGCACTGGGGCAGAGGGGACGTGGGTGAAGGCGTGACATGGCGGGCGCACTGGGGCAGAGGGGACGTGGGTGAAGACGTGACATGGTGGGCGCACTAGGTCAGAGGAAACGTGGGTGAAGGAGTGATATGGTGGGCGCACTGGGGCAGAGGGGACGTGGGTGAAGACGTGACATGGTGGGCGCACTGGGGCAGAGGGGGCCGGTGAAGGCGTGACATGGGGGGCGCACTGGGGCAGAGGGGACCGGTAAAGACGTGACATGGTGGGCGCACTGGGGCAGAGGGGACGTGGGTGAAGGCGTGACATGGGGGCGCACTGGGCAGAGGGGGCCGGTAAGGCGTGACATGGTGGGCGCACTGGAGCAGAGGGACGTGGGTGAAGGCGTGACATGGTGGACGCATGGGGCAGAGGGGACGTGGGTGAAGGCGTGACATGGTGGGCGCACTGGGGCAGAGGGGACGTGGGTGAAGGTGTGACATGGTGGGGCAGAGGGGACGTGGGTGAAGGCGTGACATGGTGGGCGCACCTGCGCAGAGGGGACGTGGGTGAAGGCGTGACATGGTGGGCACACCAGGGCAGAGGGGACATGGGTGAAGGCGTGACATGGTGGGCGCACTGGGGCAGAGGGGACCGGTAAAGACGTGACATGGCGGGCGCACTGGGGCAGAGGGGACCGATAAAGGCATGACATGGTGGGCGCACTGGGGCAGATGGGACGTGGGTGAAGGCGTGACATGGTGGGCGCACCGGGGCAGAGGGGACGTGGGTGAAGGCGTGACATGGTGGGCGGGCGTGACATGGTGGGCGCACGGGGCAGAGAGGACGTGGGTGAAGGCGCGACGTGGCGGGCGCACCGGGGCAGAGGGGACGTGGGTGAAGGCGTGACGTGGCGGGCGCACCGGGGCAGAGGGGACGTGGGTGAAGGCGTGACGTGGCGGGCGCACCGGGGCAGAGGGGACGTGGGTGAAGGCGTGAGGTGGCGGGCGCACGGGGGGGCAGAGGGGACGTGGGTGAGAGGCGTGACGTGGCGGGCGCACTGGGGCAGAGGGGACGTTGGTGAAGGCGTGACGTGGCGGGCGCACTGGGGCAGAGGGGACGTGGTGAAGGCGTGACGTGGCGGGCGCACCGGGGCAGAGGGGACGTGGGTGAAGGCGTGACATGGTGGGCGCACTGGGGCAGAGGGGACGTGGGTGAAGGCGTGATATGGTGGGCGCACTGGGGCAGAGGGGACGTGGGTGAAGGGTTTGACCTGGGTTTTTAACTGGGGCAGAGGGGACGCAGATGAAGGGTGTGACGTGGGTGAATCTGGAATCAGTTCAAAGCTTCTATGTGAAATGGCATGTGTTTCAAAGCTTACATAAAAAGAACTGTGTTTGATCTTTCATTCTGTCTCATCGACCATATGTGTGGAGTTTTGTTCTGGTTTCCTTGGTGGGATAGTCCCCCCCCCCCCTCCCCCTTTGCAAGAGAGAAGTGAGCATGTAATGGGATAGGTACGCCTGTCGTGAATGTATACAATTATTCAGATAATTCTTTCTCAGTGCGTTTTTGCCTGCAACGACAATACTTGTAAAGTCAAAAATACACCTCTCTTTATCTCTGTCTTTCTGTCTCTGTCGCTGCCTCTCTGCTTATCTGTCTTTGTCTCTGTCTGTCTGTCTGTCTCTGTCTTTCTCTCTCTGTATGTCTGTCTGTCTCTCTCTCTCTGTCTGTCCGTCCTGTGTCTGTCTGTCTGTCCGTCCGTCCATCTGTCTGGCTGACTCTGTGTGTGTGTGTGTGTGTGTGTGTGTGTGTGTGTGATTAGATTACAGATTGCGCTAAGACTTCAGTCTTCAGACAGGTCTTCATGGCTATATGAAAAATCAAAGAAAACGCTCTCTCCGTCGCCCTCAGCCCTTTTGTCAACGATCATTCTTTCGCAAGACACGTTGCGCTGACGGCTCTCGAGCATCGTTCAACTTCGGCGTGTTCTGAAAAGGATCTGTTAGTCTCTATAGAATAAAAAGCTTTTTGATTTTTAAGGAAGTGGTGGTGGTGAATTTCATCCCTTTTCACCTGTTTTGGAAGTTATGTTTCCACCCAAGCCTGTTGATTTCTCTGTCTGTCTGTCTGTCCGTCTGTCTGTCTAGCCAAGTATGTCGCTTCTACATCCCCCAGCCTTAGCCCCTCCACTCCGCACTGACAAATAAGAGAGGAGAGAGAGAGAGAGAGAGAGAGAGAGAGAGAGAGAGAGAGAGAGGAGAGAGAGAGAGAGAGATCACCAACCAACTATCTGTAAAAACATTTCTATTTGATCACTGCCACTGTACCATTTTTGCCTCTGGAAACCTGTTTTTGTTTTTAAAAACACCGGAGATAATAAAACGCAATGCGAAGAGGTGCAAACCAACGCTGGGCATCACTCCAGGTAACTTGATAAAGGTGACCTTTCTCCAGGCGTAAGCTGTCGGTTGCTTCCGAGGCCCCTTGGATTAGAAAAGTCAAATCTGATTGCAGGTTTCTGTGTGAAATAGCGCTATACCATATGTTTGACTCTAAACAAAATGAGAAAAATGTTTGATCCGTTATTTTTTCGCCTGTCTGCTTTAATAGTAGAAGTAGTAGCAGCAGCAACAGTAGTAGGAGCAACAGTATTAGTAACAGCAGCAATAGTAGTAACAGTAGTAGCAGTAGTAGTAGCAGCAGCCGCAACAACAATGGTAGCAGTAGTTGCGGTAGTGGTAGGAGCAGTAGCAACAGTGATAGTAGCAGCAGCAGAAGTAGTAATAGCAGTAGCAGTCGCAGTAGTAGCAGCAGTAGTAGTAGCAGTCAGCAAATGCGGAGTATTAGTAACAGTAGTAGAAGTAGTAGCAGCAGTAGTTGTGCCAATAGTAGTACTAGTCGTAGTAGTGGTGGTAGTAGAAGTAGTAGCAGCAGCAACAGCAGCAGCAGTAGTAGTAACAGATACAGCAGCAGTAGCAGAGTAGCAGCAGAAGTAGATGTGTGTGTGTGTGTGTGTGTGTGTGTGTGTGTGTGTGTGTGTGTGTGTGTGTTCTGCTGTTTTCTAGCTTCTCTGTCTCTTTCTGTCTCTCTGTCGGTCTGTCTCTCTCTCTCATATGCACACACACACACACACACACACACACACACACACACACACACACACACACACAAATAGATATGAATAGGTGGCACTTTCTCTTGGTCACTCTTTCTCTCTCACCACCTGCTCATCTGTTTTACCTCTCATTCGATCGATGGCTGGAATGCTAAGTTCTATGACATTTTGTTTCCTCTGCCATTGTTGTTTTGTTCTATTTTGTTTAATAAATCTTTGTTTTCGCTTCTTTATTTAGATCTCTCTGTCCTTGTTCTTGTGTTGTCAAATCGCACTGTTTCTTTTTGTGCTTTTTGCTAAAAGAAATGCTGACTTTAGAAATAAGTAAATAAACATTATCTGTGTTTCAAACGGATGCATACCCCCCCCCCCCCCCCCCCGCCCTTTTCCATGTTCTTTTGACGACACATTCTGCCATTCCCGCCTCTCTCTCTGTCTCTCTCTCTGTCTCTCTGTCTCTCTGTCTCTCTCTCTCTCTCGTTCGATACCTTGGCGTATATGCCATAACGTTCTCTCTCTCTCTCTCTCTCTCTCTCTCTTCTCTCTCTCTCTCTCTCTCTCTCTCTCTCTCTCTCTCTCTCTCTCTCTTCTCTCATGGATACAAAGTAACGACCTTACAAGTCACCAGCGAGTGGACGACTAAGATATACACGAAGTACGTTTTACTCGTCCAGCCATTGGGCGACTACTAAAAATGGGCAACCGAGCATATACATGGTACCTTCGTCAATAAAATGTTTTCTTTTACTGTCTCCCTCCCACAGGCCTCCATTTCCCTGTCACCTCTCATACCTCTGACAATACACGATGAGAAAGGATTTGTTTTCTGACTTCCACACCTCAAAGACAGCGCATCATGTTTATACATAGTTATACGAGGTGGATTTCACAGGGAAATAAGCTGAATCAAAGATTAACTAGGATGTCCAAACGTTGTCCGTGTTTGTCATCTCTGTCCCTTTAATTCATGCGTTGTAACGATCGACTAAACAAAATCAAAGTCCAGTTCTTTGACACTCCAGTGAGCTAGACCGCTCAGCGAAGAGCTGGTTCTACATTCTAGTTGAATCTGTCCGGAGAGAGAAAATTACGAATCTGGAAACAGGTTCGAAGTCTGTAATTACAGCTAACGATTCGCAAATCAGTATTCGTATGACGATAAATCAGTATTCGTATGACCATAGCAACAGTTCAAAAACATGGATATGTCCCTTTTAAACATTTTCACAGTTTATTTAGTCAACTATTCAGTTTCAGTATCTTATTCGTTGCTTATTATCCTCACGTTCTCTCATTCCATCATTTTGTTTTCTCTTTTTAATTTGATTTTTTTTAATAGATCATCAAAATGAAAGCACAAGAAAGGCGGTGCAGCTTAATCAATAAATCCGCGTAGAGTATTCTAGAATGTTCAAGAATAATGACGTAACACATCAACCACAATGTTTAGAATTTTGCGGAAGGAACGAGAACCATCGCGTGTTAGAGCGAATCAAAATGCTTGGAACATTTAAAAAAAAAAGTTTCTGGAACCTGATTTTACTTTGTCTTACTCGTTTCCTTAGAAAAGAGACCCCCCCCCCCCCTCCCCCCGGGGAATGATTATGCAGTTTACGCATAACGTCATTTGATAAACAAACCTCACACAAAAACCAATGCGAAGTGAAACCCAGGACATGCAGAACTGAATCAACCGATGATGATAATAAATGAAGTGGAACTGTTTGTTGCATGCATAGTAATGTATGTGACACGCTACGTGATTCGCCGAATGCTCTAAAACGGCCTTACAACTGATGTCTGAGAAAACCGCTATTCACAGGGTGCAGTCCAAAGGCGACAAGTCTGAACTTTCCTCGAAATATGATACAACTCACAAGACTTCTTCAGTTCATAGCGCACTGACAGATATCCTTTCTGACGTGTAATCTTTAAAGGCAACGACGAACGTGTTCAGATGAAAAATAAAGTGGGCTACGAACAGAAAGAAGTTGACATTCTCGCTTACTTATCTTTTTCTCTTGCATCTTTAGCCTGCATATTTCATGCACAGGGTAGCGACTGCAAACATCTGGTGGTGAGAGTAGATGGAGACGGGGTTACAGAGATGTCTGTGTTCCAGTATCGCTACGACTACAGATGAAAGTCCCGAGAGTTTCGTCGTTACTTTGCGCCCCTACCTGTCCCCACCCTCTGCCCGTCTCCGGAGGTTTCAGCCCCTCTGTGGCGAAGATCTAGTGATTTTGAATCTTTCACCAAGATGTACCGGTGTGGAAAGAACCAGTTTGACCGTTGCCTGTGAATGTAATTTAATGATTTCAGTTAAAAGAAAAGAAAACGAAGGGCGACAACCAGGGTGGTTGAACATGCAAGCTTCAGCGTTCCAAGTGTTCGTCATTTGAAACTTGGCTCTTTCATTCGCGTTCATCTTGCTCAGTAAAAGGGAGATTTCTTGTCACGTCATAGTTTACACTTGGAAGTAAATTTGTTAAAGTTTTTTTTATTTTATCTTGCTCAGTAAAAGGGAGATTACTTGTCACGTCATAGTTTAACTTGGAAGCAAATTTGTTAAAGTTTTTATCTTGCTCAGCAAAAGGGAGATTTCTTGTCACGTCATAGTTTACACTTGGAAGTAAATTCGTTAAAGTTGCTTTACACCTTTATTGTTCATGTCGGCATGATTCGCTTTGCCTAGATTGGAAGTTGATGCAGGCGGGAGTTCAAGCAACATGACAGAATACGCCTATCTGTTACTTGATCGCCAGGAGAATAGAACAAACAAGCATTGCCATTTTGGTCGCTCCGTTAGTATGGCTGTCTTCTAAAACAGTGTTTATTCTCTTGGGTTTTTTCTAATCGTGCTGAGAGCAATACTTTGTACGATACGTTACTAACTCTTGTCAGTCGGGGAAGATCAACATATGATACTCGAAGTCCTCTCAGTATGCTCAAGGCAGTATTGTAGATCACCCTGGATCTAAATCTTTAAACTTTACGGACACCTCGGCCATGCACGCTTACCAGCATGGCATTTCGGTACATTAAAAAAAAAAAATTTTTTTTATTGACATCGGCGTATCAAAGTTTGATACTCCAGCCACAACTCCCGAAGATCGCGTTCCCTGAGTCTGTGGAAGTTTTTATAGGTCATTCTGGAACACCAGGCTTTAAAAGTTTGTACATACCTTTGCTACATGGCCACCAGGCCTTGGTATTTTCACTTCAACTGTCATGGACGGCGACCGACTTACGGAAGACGCTCAGAAAGTCAGGGGTGAGTGGCTAAATCCCCGGTGATGCCGTAACGGTAAATGTCCAAGCCAGTGACTCGAGAATTTGTGCGCCCAATTCCTAATATGACTTAGGGTGGGATTCTTTCATCTCTCATCCCCTTCATTAAATAAGGAACTGTTGGCAGTAGAGGATCAGTCAATTTGTATAGGGGTGGAAGTTGTAAGTGTAGATCGAGGACACCATGCATCCATAATGCTAGAGGGTCTGTGGGAGTGCCCCCCCCCTCCCGTAAACCCTTAAATGAAAAAAAAAAATGCCGCAAATCTGTGCAATCCGACTGAAACCCAATGCCATATCAAAAAGAATGGAACCATGGATATATGCTTTTTCTTCTCATAAGCTGGAGAGGGTGCACGAGCGCTGAGAGCCCCTGCCTCGTCCACCTCTGAACATAGCTATTGCGCGCAGCACATATACGTTTATAAACACGTGGCCGCGCATGTGAAAAAGTGAGAGAAAGGGAGGGGGGAGAGGTGGGGAGTGGAGAGTGAGAGAGGGGACCATGAGGAAGAATATGAAAACGAAGAAGAAATAGAGAAAGAGAAAGAAAGAAAGAAAAAGAGAGAGAAGAAGAAGTGTCTGTGTGTGTGTGCGTGTGTGTGTGTGTGTGTGTGTGTGACATTTGACATGCGATAGGAACGAATGATTGCTAGGGAGCGGAGAGTTTTTGTGGCCCGTCATCACGTTCTGACATCATGTGCATTACCAGTCAGGGCCAGAGGCGATATTGTCTCCCATTCAGATTGTCCTTGACCTGTTTCACGTGAAAGCAAACAAAACACCCCCACCTCAGCCAAAACAAATCCCAACAGAATGAAATCATCATGAAATAAAATCTACGGGTGAAACGAAACCGTTTTTCCCTCATTCTCCAAAATAGCAACACAAAAAGAGAAACCCTGAAACAAACGTCTCCTTTTCATTCTGCGAAATTGCTTTTCTCTTCACCTTTCGTGTTAAAGTGGGTGAAGACATTCTCTTCTATAGCTTTGACAGAGAGGACGGAGAATTATGGAGATGTAGTTATCATCGGTGTTTTCAAGATAATTAAATTCATATCTATACGTTTTGTGTGTGTGTGTGTGTGTGTGTGTGTGTGTGTGTGTGTTATATAAAAAGAGGAAAAGAGAACTCTGAAAGGGTTTTCCGCCATACATCAAACCCTAATGCTGAAAATTGTGAGCAAGTGATTGACCCTTGGTGTGTATTTAATCCGCCAGGAATGAAGTGCTCTCCCTTGTTTTCCTTTTAACTGGCACCCTTTCTCAGGCGAGAAAAGCAAAGGGGTGGGAAGGGGATAGAATCGATTCGATCTTGGCCGCTCTGTATTGGTTGTTCGGTTCTCTCTCTCTCTCTCTCTCTCTCTCTCTCTCTCTCTCTCTCTCTCTCTCTCTCCCCCCCCCCCACAATATATATATATATATATATATATATATACATATATATATATATTGTTCATAGGCTTTGGCTACTTTCGTCTCTAAAATCGGTTTACAACATAAAAAGGGAAGGGAAGGCGAAATAAGTGTGTATGGATGATGCAAAAAGATTTACAATAAACGACCAGCTGGACCTGTAAAAAAATGACTGACGAGTTATAGAATAACACTGTGCGATAAAACATTCGTTTTTGAGACCGGCATCACGTTTATAACGAATTCTACAGGCAAAACCCCGTCCTGTTTCATCACATTGAACTAAACTGAGCTGATCTGTCAGCTTTGTGCTTTTATACGACTAATTTCTTTGCAATAGTTACTCTATCAAGACGGTGTTAGGCGTCCCCTTTCACACAAAGGAATCGCACAGGTTAAGAGAAAAACTATATCGGTAAACCATTTTTTTTTTTCCTAGAGTAAGTCCAAGAGCAAATTGTAGTTGAACGGAGTTTGAGATAAAATTTGACCCGAACTTTACAAAAGGCGCAAAACATGAAACTATATACAAACGATGCCACCTATAGTTTTTATATATCTTTGGGGGGGAAATCATGTTAATCCATGGAGTGGCATTCTAGTTTTGAACACTACGCTCTTACATCATGGGAATTAACAGGAGTTTAGCCTTGATAGGCATCATACTGATTTTTAAAAGATGTAAAAAAAATTTAAAAAAAAATGAAATATCATGACTACGTCGGTCAACAGTTCAATCATTTTCAGATTTACACGGATAGTTCTGAACCAGAAGATTGGTGTGCAGGTTCCGCGGTTATCGTGCATTCCTACAAGTTAAGAAATCTTATCTCGAATGAGGCTTGTCGAGTTTCACGGCAAAACCCATTGCGAATCTATGGTTTTGTCGTTTTTTGTTTGTTTGTTGATCTACCTCGGAATCTGCACAATGTTTGATTTTGTGTAAACTCTTGTAATTGAATTAATCAGTATTTCATGAATCTTTCCAATAATTTTTCATAGGTATGTGATCCAGAGCATTCAAAGTAAAAAAAAAAGAAAATGTTGGATTTCTTCCATCGTGGGATTATGTACATTGTATACGCTCATCGTCGTGCGAAACAGGGTGCAGAAGATATTTCAAACGCAGTGGAACTAACTTGTAGGTTAATTGCTAACGGCAAAAAAAGAACAACCGAAAAAACAATAGAATGGCAGCCTTTTCTCATTCTGACACATGTAAATCCGTTTTCTTTATATATTCGACGTCCTATTAAATTTAGCAGAAGTTTAGCGGTTAGATCACATTTACATCCTCTCGCGTCTATGTGTGAGCGTTTAGATCATATCACATTCTCTTGCGTCTGTGTGTATGTGCGTGCGCGCGCGCGTGTGTGTATGTGTGTCTCGGAACTCGAGTAAGGTAGGCATCAGAAATACAATTGTGCAAATAAATTCCAGAAGACCATTCGGTCTCTTTCATAGTAGCAAGTCACTTTTCACGTAGGCAGGCTAATCGTCCCGCCAAACACTCGACTGTCGACATGGCTTTTCTATCCTTCTTCTAGCCGCAATTTCTACCCATCGTATATAAATCTGCCAACACCCGCACATAAAGCTTCAGAACCGGAAAAAGGAAACGTTCTTTGCTTAAGAAAGCTGACTGAAGTACGGTAAAATGTTAGGCACTTTCTGTCAGGAAGCACAGCCACGGGCATGTGCCTTTAGTGTACAAACTTCGATTTACGATAAAATGCCTGGAAATGGTCCAGTGCACTGTCGCCTCCTTTGAGCCTCTTTCATACTGTAAATGGAAATTTGCTGTTACTGTATGACAAAGTGCTTAGAAGTATGCGTACACGCACGTACGCCCGCGCTCACACACACACACACGCACACACACACACACACACACACACACACACACACACACACACACACACACACACACACACATGCGCGCGCACATTGTTAACGACTTTTACAGGAAACGAAAGTCCTCTAATTTGTTCACAGTAAAGTGAGCCGAGTTCGCCTGTCAGCTTTGTGTTACATAATAGTAGCAGGCGTTCCATTTTACACAAAGACAGTGGAGTCTCACAGATAAACAGGAGTTTCACCCCTTGATCAAATGAGAAAATTAGCATCATCAAAACGTGATTTTTGTCAGAATAAGACCGGTAGAAGATTGTAGTAAAATGGAGTTAAAGATTAATTTTGTCCAGGACTTTTCAAAAAGCGCAAAGAATGATAAGAAAAATTAGCAAACGGTCCCACTCATATCACTGGCATTTGGGGGAAAGTCATATTCATCCTTAGAATGTTGCTCTTGTTATGAACACTGCGCCCTTACCGTCATGGGAATTAATAGGAGTTAGAATCAATAGGAGTTAGCTTTGAAAGACATCATACTGACTTAAGAAAAGGTGCAAGTCTGAATACCTCAATTATATTAGTGAAAATACGCTTAGCATGTTCCAATCCTCTTCACACTAACACGGATAGTTCTGTACCAGGAGATTGGCGTGCAAGTTCCGGTTTTATTATGCAGTCCTTAAAGGTTAAAGAAATCTTACCATCTCGATCAAGGCTTGTAAAGGTTCATAGCAAAAATCGATTACAAATCTGTGGCTTTGTCATTTTTGCTTAATCTACC
This sequence comes from Conus canariensis, assembly GCA_033310375.1. Taxonomy (NCBI): domain Eukaryota; kingdom Metazoa; phylum Mollusca; class Gastropoda; order Neogastropoda; family Conidae; genus Conus; species Conus canariensis. Next base: position 24,952,479 of record CM065721.1, read on the forward strand.
GCTGAATGTGCTCAGTGTTTAAATTTGTCGTGACTCTAAATCCGTTTTATAATGTATTTCATCAGAATTTCGCGCATCTAATACATTTTTTGATAAATCCTATTTTAATCTTTTGATAAGTTTAATAACCCACTGCATTCAAATGAAAGAAAAACAATGATTTTATTGGATTCCTTCCATTGTGGGATTATTCGTGAAGAACATGCTTATCGTCTTGCGAAAGAGTGTGCAGAAGACATTTCAAACTCTCTCGAGCTGCCTCGAATGTAAACAGCGGAGGGAAATCTGCAATATCATAAAAAAGACACATTGGCAACCTTTTCCCTTTCTGGCACAAGTAACTCATCTTCAGTAAATGTAAAATTAACCAAAGTGTAGCGTTCAGATTACATTCTCCTGTTGTAATGTTTTACACCAAGTACGCGCGCCAGAGAGAGAGAGAGAGAGAGAGAGAGAGAGAGAGAGAGAGAGAGAGAGAGAGAGAGATTTTACTGTGTCATTCCGTGTGCAGATAATAAATGTTTTATATGTAATTGGTTTTAAAATATCGGCACGAATATTAAAACGCCTATGTGATCATAATGTTTCACTATTTTTTAATTGACACCTTTGTCAAGAAAGAGATCTAAGACATCTTTCTAAGAAATGGATATGTAGTATTTTGCGTGCACTATTACAAAACCTATCTAAAGAATGCAAAAAACTACACTTCTCCCTTCTTAGTTCAGGGTGAAAATTGGAAGAAAAAAAAAACATGCCTTGATTTTCCTATGCATCATAAGGGCAGTGAAGTTGATTCAGTCACCCGGAATTCGGGAGAGGGGGGCGTCAGAGATGCAATCGTGCAGATAAATCCTCACCCATTGGTCTGTTTTATAGTAGGAAGTCACTTTTCACGCACATAAATATCTCAACAAACGCACGATTGCCGACATGGCTTTCCCATCTTTTCCCAGCCTCAACTTCTCCCCAAAGCCTGTAAATCTGCCGACACCCTTTAAAAATAACCCTGCAGAACCGGAAGTGGAGCACTTCTTTGCTTTTAAAAAAGCTGATTGAAATATGGTCCAGTGTTACCCACTTCCTTTCAGGAAAGACAACCGTGGGTCTGCGACTACAGTGCGTAAACTTCGGTTTACGATGATGTGCCTGCAAATGGCCCTGTGTACCGTCAGCTCTATTGAGCCTTTTTTCATACCGCAAATGGAAAATTGCTGTTGCTGCATGATGAAGTGCATGGAGGTACGCACACACACACACACACACACACATACACACACGCGCGCGCGCGCGCGCGCATGCACGCACGCATGCACACGTGCATGCACGCACGCGCACACGCTCTCTCTGTCTCTCTCTCTCTCTCTGATGATCGCGATTATTTCAGATCAACAGAGGAGGGGGAGAAAGAGTATGTTCCCGGGCCTAATTTTAGGCACCATACAAAAGAAACTACCCTATCTTTTATGATCTTTCTGTTTGTTTTCTTTTGCTTTAGTCTTTTTTCCCTTTGTACCTTCCTTTTTTTCCTTTCAAAAATATACACGACCAAAAGCAAACGTGCCAAAATCTGGAACCTGGTTTTACCTTCTTTTCTACCATTCCTTCCCCTTTAATTTCCCTCTCATCCCCAGCCTCCGCACCCCCATCCCCGTCCCATTTTGGACCATCCCCACGTCTCTCCTGCCTTTCCCATCTTCAGCCTTTATAATCAGCTGGGTGTAACTAAAACAAACTCTGACCCTGTCTCACTCACTATCTCTCTCTCTCTCCCCCCCTCTCTCTCTCCCTCTCTCTCTCTCTCTCTCCCTCTCTCTCTCTCTCTGTCGGCCTGCCTGCCTGCCTGTTAGTCTGTCTCCCTCCTTCCCTCTTTCCTTCTGCTTCTACTACTTGTCATCACCTTTATTCTTCGTTTCAGTAGTGTCCCTTTCGATTCATTTTTTCTTCTTAGCAATCGTATTGGAGGCAATGGGGTAGATGACGGTGAAGTACCAGTGTTGCACTGCGTCCAAAATTCACTCTGAGCGAAGGTCTGCCATTTTCAAGAAAGGATTACACGTGAAAGAAGGGGCGCTGTGGCCACGTTGAAACGCCATGCAATGATGTAGGACGATTTCAAGCGGAGGGAAAGGTGGGGGGTGTTGGTCGTGAAGAACCAGAAAGCGGAGTGGAGGGGGGGGGGGGGGGTAATGGATGTGTGTGTACAGGTAAAGGTGTCAATAGAAAGAAGTCATATGAGTGCTGAAAAAGACAGAAATTTGGTTCAAATGATTAGTTCACGCAGGGGTAGTCTTTATACTAATAGAGGGTAGGATGGGTTGGTCTCGGTTAATGCCAGGGCTAAGGGCTGTTTCTGCCTCAGTAATGTTCAGGTGCAGCGCCCTGGTGATAAAGTCTGGGGAGCATTTAAAACGAAAAGCTAAATGTTGGAGTTGCACTGGAGGTGTCTCCCGGAAAACAAAACGGTGCCTACACAATGAATAGGCAGATCTGAATCTACCGTCACTTAAAAAGAGGATTCTGGGTACCCAGTACCCGCCATCTCCACAGCCACGCCTCTCTGCGTGAAAATGCAGCTTGTCACAGACACAGATGTGATCTGCAGCGCGTTCATACTATCTGTGTGCCTCTTAAGATACCGAAGGTACATGCTATGTTTGACTCTTTCTTGAACGTGGCTAGCTTTTTTCTGTTCGTGACAGCGACAATTAATTGAGACAAATGGGGACTATCAATGAGCTTGAAACAAAGGGGGACTGTCAATGAGCTTGAGACAAAGGGGGACTGTCAATGAGTTTGAGACAAAGGGGGACTGTCAATGAGCTTAAGACAAAGGGGGACTGTCAATCAGCTTGAGACAAAGGGGGACTATCAATGAGCTTGAGACAAAGTGTGACTGTCAATGCGCTTAAGACAAAGGGGGACTGTCAATGGGCTTGAGGCAAAGGGGGACTATCAATGAGCTTGAGACAAAGGGGGACTATCAGTGAGCTTGAGATAAAGGGGGACTATCAATGAGCTTGAGACAAAGAGGGACTATCAATGAGCATGAGACAAAGGGGGACTGTCAATGAGTTTAAAACAAAGGGAGACTGTGAATGAGCTGGAAACAAAGGGGACTGTCAATGAGCTTGAGACAAAGGGGACTGTCAATGAGCTTGAGACAAAGGGGGACTGTCAATGAGTTTAAAACAAAGGGAGACTGTCAATTAGCTGGAAAAAGCGGACTGTCAATGAGTTGAGACAAGGGGACTGTCAATGAGCAAGAGACAGGGGACTGTCAATGAGCTGGAGACAAAGGGGGACTGTCAATGAGCTGGAGACAAAGGGGGACTGTCAATGAGTTTGAGACAAAGGGGACTGTCAATGAGCTGGAGACAAAGGGGGACTGTCAATGAGTAGAGACAGGGGACTGTCAATGAGCTGGAGACAAAGGGGGACTGTCAATGAGCTGGAGACAAAGGGGGACTGTCAATGAGCTGAGACAAAGGGGACTGTCAATGAGCTGGAGACAAAGGGGGACTGTCAATGAGCTGGAGACAAAGGGGGACTGTCAATGAGTTTGAGACAAAGGGGGACTGTCAATGAGTGGAGACAAAGGGGACCATCATGAGTGGAGACAAAGGGGACTGTCAATGAGCTTGAGACAAAGGGACTGTCATGAGCTGAGACAAGGGAGACTGTCAATGAGCTTAGACAAAGGGGATGCTAGTCTATGTTTATGGAAGGTCTTGTTGTGGTTGCTAGTGTCCCAGACATTGCATGTACAGCTAGAACAGTTTGTCAAGGAGGGTAGGATTTGTTCATACGACACTGGACAAGAAAGGGAAGGAAAGAGGCAGAAAGATACGTTCGCCCCCCTTCTCTCCTTCCCTTCCTCCAATTTGCTTCAATGCTGTGTTGCCACATTACAGCCCCCCCCCCCCCCCCCCCGCCCTTCTTCCCCTACTCTTAAAAAAATCCTCCATCTGAAAATCGATATTCGTAGCAAATTGAACAAAGGAAAATAAAAAGGCTGACTGTCCCCCTGGAATTGTAACTGGAAACACGAGAGATGTCATCAATGTTAGAGAGAGTGGCGAAAAACACTAACCAGGAAGCACTCTGAAATGTCAGGAGTGGGGGGAGGGGGGGGGGGGAGGGGAGGGGGGGGGAAGGGAGATATGTCTTCTCACGGGGTCCTGAATCAGTCTTCCAGTAAGAATACCCATGAGGAAAAGGTACACAGCTGAAACTGCGTACGCATGTACATGCATACTGACAGACATTGACACTTGGAGATGGCATGAACACACACACACACACACACACACACACACACACACACACACACACACACACACACACACACACACGTGCGCACCTACACACACACACACGCACACACACACGCGCGCGCGCGCGCACGTACACACACACACATGTGGCAAGCATACGCATACACACACACGCTCGCACACACACATACACACAGAGACACACACACAAACACACAAACACACACACAACACACACACACACACGCTCGCGCACACACATATACACATACACTATTCCGATTTCTGGTCTAAAATTACTTGTAGGTGAACAGACATTTACCCCCCCCCCCCCCCAACACACACACAACACACACACACACACACACACACACACACACACACACACACACACAAAACTGTAGAGCGGGATGGAAAAAAGCTGTAAATCTTATTCTTTAACCCTCAATAAAGATAATTTTGACTTGACTTGCCAACACATGCATGCAGAGGGAGAGAGAGGCAGACAACACAGGCACAGAGAAAGAGACAGAGACAGAATGAGAGAGAGGAGAGAAGAGAAGAGGCTGTTCTGGGAGTCGATTTAAAACACATCTCCACTGTAACCATTCCCAGTCATGTCCAACGCTAGTCGTGTCCCACCAGTGTTTCGTGCCGACTGGTAAGAACCAGTCAACCTGATCGAGTCAGCAGATTCGCAGGTCACAGGAGCCATGTCAAAAGAAGTGGGGATATTGTCTTCAGCACTGGCCTGTGTGCTCACACGGGACCCCTTGCACAAACAGCTAGTTTGTGTGATGGAGTCTGGGCACGCGAACTGGATCACGGCTGAAAGGCGACGCCTTTGTGGAAAGTCTTTGAAATGTCTTATAGGTGAATATTATGCATTACTTTGTGGTTATTAATCTGTCTTCTTGGCTGACTCTCTCTCTCTCTCTGTGTGTCTCTGCTCTGTCTCTGTCTCTGTCTCTCTCTCTCTCTCTCTCTCTCGCTCTCTGTCTGTCTGTCTGTCTGTCTGTCTGTCTGTCTGTCTCTCTCTCTCTCTCTCTCTCTCTCTCTCTCTCTCTCTCTCTCTCTCTCAAAATAACGTATGCAAGATGGTCTCAAAATACCTTTTTCTGTTATCTCAATTAAAGCGCTACGTCAACAGTAATATGCTTAAACTTTTCTTCAATGCACATATAATGTCACGTATCAATTACGCTTCAACAGCGTGGGACGGGAGTAGTGACGTCCACAAAAAAGGCTGAATTCTCTCCATAGACATGCAGCAAAGCTACTTCATCCAGCTGTATCTCTAACAACAGACGAAAAACTATAAAAGCGCTGAACATACTTCCTCTGAGTAAGCAGTTGGAATTCAACAAGGCATCATTTATGTTTACAATCTTGACAGATACTATGCCATGTTATATCAATGCCCTTTTTACAAGATCGAACAGCTTTTCCGGCTCGACAAAATTCCTTCGTCCCTACCCACCCATTGGGTAGGGACAAGCCTACCTTACTCTGGACCACATGTCTGGAACTCACTTCTACCGAATCTACAAAATACGAATGCTTTAAAACTTTTCAAGAAACATTTGCATAAACATTTTATGTCTCAGTAAATTAATTAAATGATTAATTAAAATGATTAGCGCCCATTCGCAAAGTCTTCTGTGAACCATACTTTGAATACATCGTCTACATATGAAACCTACTCCGTTAAAATCGCTCATCCCCACTCCCACTCTGTCTACCATCCCTTTTCTCCTCCCCCTACCTACCATTTAGATTACGATGTTGCTATGTTGAATAGTCAGTCAATCAATCTCTCTCTCCTTCTCTCTCTCGCTCTGTCTCTGTCTCTGTCTCTCTCTCTCTCTCTCTCTCTCTCTCTCTCTCTCTCTCTCTCTCTCTCTCTCTCTGCCTTAATATCTTCCACTCTCTGTCTCTGAGTCTCTCGTTCTTTTCCATCACCAGCCACACACACACACACACACACACACACACACACACACACACACACACACACACACACACACACACAGTGCTTACATACACATTCACACACATACACACACACTCATGCACACACACATACACACACACACGCATACATGCACGCGCACACACACACACACACACACACACACACACAACACACACGCACGCACGCACGCACGCACACACACACACACACACACACACACACACACACACACACACACACACACGTTCTCTCGACACCCTCTCTCCCTCTCTCATCCTATCTCCCTGTCTCAGCATGTTTGTCGGTCTGACCCCCCCCCCCCCCCTCCCATCTGCCTGCCTGTCTATGTCTCTGTCTTTCTCTCTGTTTCTCTTTCTCTCTGTCTCCCTACCTTCCTCCCCCATCTCTCCCTTCCCCTGTCTCTCTTCCTCCCCACATACACACAAATTCTCTCTCTCTCTCTCTCTCTCTCTCTGTTTTCTCTCTCTCATATACATTCCCATGGACAGGCACATAGACAGGCAGACAGACACACAAATACACATACACACAAGCACACACGCACGTACACTCACACATACACACTCACACGCGTGCACGCGTGCGCGCGCACACACAGACACACAGATACACAGACACACACACACACACACACACACACACTCGCACACCCACACACACACACGCACACACACACACACACACACAGCGATCAAGACAGGTATGCAAGCCAAGAGATCAGACTCAGCCACCCTCGTGCCGTGTACTGACCTCTACTCGTAACATGAAGATGAAACTTCCCCTCAGTACCTTTAGCCTCATAATGCGAACACTCAGACACACTGCAGAACAATGTGGTGTAATTGTCCTCGATTACATGCAGCGATTCCTTACTCAGTAGTATGGCATGTGACTCTGCATGGTGTTATGTGGTTACAGAACCATAGAAAGGACCAAACTTGTGGTAGAAGGTCAACGTTCAAGTACTGTTAAGACATAGTTTTATCTCTTCATGCATGGACGTGAATGGCGACCTGTGTTTTACAGTTTCGATTTGTTCCTGCATGCAGTTCAGATTTGTTTTATATCTGCACAGAAATGTTCATGTCGGTGATGTGAAATGTAAAACAAATATGAATTTGATCAAACAAAAATGATAGCATGGGCAAAGAGGCTTGAAACAGAATATATGTATACGTATGTGTGTGTGTATATATATATATATATTGTGTGTGTGTGTGTGTGTGTGTGTGTGTGTGTGAGAGAGAGAGAGAGAGAGAGAGAGAGAGAGAGAGAGAGAGAGAGAGAGAGAGAGAGACTGTATCGATATATTGAGTTTAGATATTGCGAAAGGATTGGTTCAAGGGGGTCGTGATGGGGGAAGGGCAGGAAATGTTTATTTGATGGGCACTCGGTTGTGAAGGTCACTGGAAATATAAGGAGTGGGGTCAGGGGAAGGTGTGAAAAGGGCATGATAACCTTTCGGGAATATCCAGTGACACTTACATAAAGGAGTTATGCATAAACTAACCATCGTTTAGCCAATGATCTCAGATAAAGTCAAAACTACAACAAAACCCAGTGTAAAATCATTTAACACTACCTGCTCCTTGAAAGAAGGACATAACTGACACTTTTAAGCAAAGATGTTTTAAACGAAGACTTTCACTCTGCTTCGTCAGCACTGAATGTATTGCGTTCTCCAGCAGTCCTGTCCTCTCCTTACCAGACTATGAGTTACGTGTAGAGCTGCAACATTTTGCAGCAATCTTCCCATGATACAAACGTCTTTTCATTCCAGTTCTTCTTCAAGTAGCTTTTATTGTTGCTACGATCCTCCTCATGTGGTAGTCTTGTAAAATGCATTTGTTAAGGAAAAATATACATATCAGCAAATAACACAGTCTGAATCAAGAAATGAATTTGAAAATGTGGAGTTCAGTTCACAGTGTCTCAAACGCAGCAATCCCCTTAAGCCATGACAGGACGGGTACAAATGAAAGTTGTCGTGGAATTGCAAAGGGAAACATTACATCAGTAGCACTGAGCCACAGCATGCAACGTTTTGGCCACACGTGCAACGCGAGGGTTTTGTATACGAT
>CM065721.1:24970832-24995832 GCA_033310375.1 Conus canariensis
GCGGACAAAATAACTTTGTCAAAAGAAAACAAAAGGTCCCTACCCCCCACTTTACCCCCACCTCTATGCCTGTCTGTCTGTCTGTCTGTCTGTCTCTCTCTCTCTCTCTCTCTCTCGCAGTGATTTTGGTAAGAAAAATAAGTGGATTAATAATGATATACAATGATTGTCAGTGTTGTTATTATTATCATTGTTATTATTATTATTGTTGTTGTTATCGTTACAATTATTGCTACTACTACTACTATTACGATTATGATGATGATCATGATGGTCGTGGTTTTTAACATTATAACTACTGTTGTTGTTAATATTATGATTATTATTAACGATAATTCGAATAGATGCAAAACAATATACTTATGAATTGTATGAGAGAGAGAGAGAGAGAGAGAGAGAGAGAGAGAGAGAGAGAGAGAGAGTTCATTGCTGTGTTGAACTGAGCAGCCTACTTAGTCGGCGTGATGCACAGTGACAAACCGAAATACGATCCCCTCTCCCTCCCCCCCGCCCCCCTCCCCACGGGATCAACAGCTACCAGCTACCTCTAGTTCTCTCTCACATCGCACGGTCTAATCGTGAACAACACACTGTCATTTGCACAGCTAGACATGGGGAATGGTGGGAGTGCGGAGGGGGGGGGGGGGGGGGGGGGGAGGGGGGGGGGGAGCAGTCACCTCAGGGCGGAACTGGACCAGTCATGGCCTTCGTGAAAGCCACGGTCAGTGTGGGGAGAGCGCGCAATCGTCGAGAGCACGTGCTTGAGGAGGGGGGGGTGGGGGGGGGGGGGGGGGGGGGGATTAATGATGCATGCAGCAAGCAGATACTGACCCCGACATCTGACAACACAAAGACGGAACGAAATGTCACATTGAAATATTGAAATATTCATTGAAGTCTTCATTGTTAAATCTCGACACACAAGATAAAACACGGTATAGTTAAGGACGGTGTGTTAGCGTAGAAAACGACAGAGGGTGTTGGTGGTGTTGGTGGTGAAGAATCATTCATTTAATCAGTGGCTGAAGTTATATCGACGTAGCGTACCCCATCGTACCTGAAATCACCTGCATCAATAAATATGACATTTCCCATGAAAACCGAAACACACTGCCGCGTCCCTGAACAAAAGATTTCCAATGATAGATATCTCTTCTTAATTTGGAACTGTTACGTTATGCTTTATCGCAGTGAAAAGTGGTAATTCGTTTATTACCAGACCACCTGTACTGAGAACAGATCATATTCCCTTAAGGTCTGATGAGGTGCCCAAACAAAATGGGGAGAAGCAAACTTAATGATAGAATAAAATTGAATTTTTTTTTTCATTCTGCTGAACTCCATAAAGAGACACAGAGGCAATCATATTCATCGAGAACTTATGTCAGAATCACATTTAAACAAAAATAGGATCAGTACAACGATGGTATTGATGTCTAAAGAGACAAGGGGTCCGATAGGGTGATTTGGGGATTAATAACTACATGCATATGCGTATAGGCACTCACGCGAACGTCATGATAATTACTTTTTTTGTTTTCAGCAAGTATTGAGGTTTTATAACGTTACAAATGTTACAAAATACCCTCACGAAATCACCAGTATATCAGCACACTTCCTTTCAATGTCTTCAAAATGATAAATCTACGTCTTTTGACGCGAAACGAGGAGCATAGTTAACTTGACATAGGCACAGCTGTAGCTGGCGAGGACAAAAAACTCGGATTGGTTCAAGAGATAGCCATTCCCATGTGTCAAGGGACGGCAGGGAAAATTGAAATGGTCTCCCAGCCTTCCCCGAGTCCACTCACGGTTTGCTGCTGTGGTGGTGGCTGCCGATGCGGACATTGTGTGTGTGTCAGCGTGGGAGTAGATCTGTGGGGAGCCGGAGATGGTGGAGATGATAGCGCTCCGTCCATGACAGCATGGCTGGGAAATCAAAGGGAAGCGGCTTTAATGATAGGAGTTCTCAAAAAGCAGGAAATGTTGTGCCGACTCAGTGACTTGCTTTTCGTGGTTCTGAATCTCATTCAGTTTTAGAAGAAAAATCAATATTCTTTGCCGGACAAGAGAGACAAACAAATTACACGGCCTGTTGGGTCTTCTACAGGCAAGATAAAAACATTCAGGACAATGAAAACGAAGGAGCAATCACTCAGCCTCTCAAATTGAATGCCAAAAGGACGCTGTTCTCAATCGGACGCAAAATAACTTATCTTCTCAAATTAGGCGAAAAATGGACGTTGCTCGTTGTTCGCTGTCATTGTCCTGAATGTTGTTTATCTTGTCTGAAGGAGACCAAAGAGGTCAAAACGTGTCCTGTTTTCTCCTGTGATTTGTTTGTCCGACGGAACAGTGATTTTTCTTTTTAAGTTTGTTTTAATTTCCGCCTGCAGTCACCTCACTTTAATACTGATTGACTAGGTTTGACAGCATTATTGCAGTCAACAACATATGATAAAGAGAAAAGCATTATAACATACGCACCGTGTATGTCAGTTATTTCATTTGTGCGCTTTTCATTAAAAAAAAAAAAAAAAAAGTTGCACAATTTCCCGCCTGGTGTTTCCGCTGTGTCGATAGTTTTTGGAAACGTACAGCATCGTTTCACGTCACGATTTGAGTAATTATGGTTGACCACATTGTTTGAGTGTTACGAAACATGGTCGTTATCATCCTCATCAGTGTTACCTTCGTTGTTGCTGACGCGTTGGTGGACACGAAGGACTGCTCCAACCGCTCATTCTTCCGTTTTATGTATGACTATAATTCTGGCAAACCCGCATCTAGCCGTTCTTTCATGATGTGAAGATCTTCTGTGTGTGCCTCTTCCTCTGCCACACACAGGAATTCCCTGCAGGACCGGACCGTTTGAGGCAGCGCCATTGTGATGCCAGCGAAGGAGTCAGACCCTCGCAGCCAAACAGGAGATCGGAAATAACGTTGTCCCAGAACGGTTTGAGCGGCGTCAAAGCTGACCTTTCCTGTCTGTAAAGGCTGTTGAGTTTGGGCTTGGCTACTGTTGCTAAAACCATCCTGGTCATGATATCTGTAATAGAGCGCCTGTGGTTTATTGTATTGTAGCGCGTCATCAGTGGCCATGATCCGTTCCATTGTCCGATCTCTGTAGCAAAGCACGTGTCGTGATTTATACTATGCACAAAAAGAAACGCATATTTTTATTTCAGTCATTTCATGCGTCATTTAGCATTCGAAATATTACAACCACAGAAGAAAAAAGACATCAGTCTACTGTTATGTCTATTCATTATGTCTGACTATTCACACTGGACAGAGTTCCCTGCTATACGGGGCATGTTTCTGTCAAAATTTTCCTTAATATTTTCGGCGAAAAAAAATATGCCTTTCTTTTTGTGCACAGTATATTATATTGTAGCGCTTTATCACTAGTCACGATCCATTCTATGGTCAAGGACTTGGATTCTTTTCCCCGCGGAAATCACTGCCATATAGAAGCTGACAATATTGCTTTCTCTTCAGATTTGTTCTGATTTGTTTTCCCACCACAGCGGATTTGGTCAGGTGCAACTCTCTTTTCCTGTATTATTTTACGTACACTAAATGTCTGTCAAACTCGAGACCTGGGTTTGTCGTCTCACCCGAAAGACTAGCACCCAGGCCCCCAATTTTATCTATTATTATTATTATCATTATCGATTTATCTATTCATGAATTTTATCTATTTGTTTATTTGTTTATTTCTTCATTCATTTAACTATTACTGTTGTTAACTATTACCCAAACATAAGAAACATCAGTTTAAAACATTGCATGACATTTAATGGTTACAGGAGCCGACATGTGTCGCGGAAGACTTCACGGTACGTGTGTCATGTGGGCCTGCAGTGTCTCGGTGTCGATTCGCCACATGACACGCCTTTCTGTGCTTTCCACTTGACCTCTCTTACTCGGGTGTACTGAAAACCAGGTCGTCCCGATCATGGTTTCTTGTTGAATTGATTCCTTCAGATATCCGTGAGTTGTGTCCGTTTCTTTTCATTTTGATGACTTTCTGGACTGGAAGGTGTTGCTGTCAGTCAGTGTCGGTACAAACCATGAACGTTCGTGGCGACTAAGCAGGCTGGCTTGAGACCGTGTCGAAATGGGTGCAAGTCTGGAATAGATGACATCGGAGGTGCGGGTTTTCTGGATCATCAGAAACGTGAGCTTAGCGCCAGCTGTAACTGTTATCAAATGAATGGAAGAAAGTTGGTCCATAGCTTCAGTCTCCAAAAGCTCCATCTCTTTTTCACTCTCTGTGTCTCAGATGTATGAATATATGTTGAGCTGATTTGTTTGGCGTGTAAACTCCGTTCTTCATTCAGTCAACACGGCGAAGCGTAGAGATTTGAAGTCTCCCGTTTTCTTACGGCGTGATAATCAACTGCGAAACGGGAAGTACTGAGTCAGGAAATGGGGAAACCGCGAAACGGCGAAAGCACCCCCCCCCCCCCCCCCGCCTGTACCCCCTCCCCCCCCCCACACACACACACACACACGCATTTCCTCCCTCCACTTCTTCATTACTGCTCTTCCGCCCCTTGTTTTTCACTTTTGATTGTGATAATTGACTTCAGCGCCTGTTCCACTGTGTAATAAGAGGTGTGACTATCAGGTCTGTGACAATGTAAACATCGGCGCTCCAAGACTGTCTCTGCACTCGCAGACACGAAAACGCACATGATGTTCTTTGACACATCAAAGATGCACTTGTCGGTTTGTTTAGTATTGAATTTCATGACACTGAAAGCTAAAGATAGCTGTCTTTACCATTCAAATCCATATCTGTTGAAAGTGTGGTTGCATGAGAAGAATTGAACATATACACAAACGTGATGAACACGGCCGTACACGCACACACATACAAATTTTCACACTCATACAAGTGCAAAAACACACATACTAACACACAAATATATATTCACACAATCATCGCGAGTGTACACATAAGCACATAAACTCACGCGCGCTCACTCACTCACTCACTCACACACACACACACACACACACACACACACGCACACGCGCGCGCGCACGCGCGCGCATCAAACACAATCTTTTCGCACATACGCGTATTACATTCAGCATCGGCATTTGCATGAGTTTGTCTAGACACTTATTAGAAATAGAAGAAAACAGTGCGAGACAGAATACTCAGAAGTGAAGTGAAATGACGTGTGTGTGTGTGTGTGTGTGTGTGTGTGTGTGTGTGTGTGTGCGTGCGTGCGTGCGTGCGTGCGTGCGTGCGCGTGCGTGCGTGCGTGCACATGTGTGTGTGTGTGTGTGTGTGTGTGTGTGTGTGTGTGTGTGCCTGCGTGTTTTTGTATCTATTTGTGTGTGTGTGTGTGTACATGCACACATGTGCGCACATGTATGTGTGTGGCACTTGTGTATACATGCTCGCATGTGTGCCTGCGTGTAGTGCACATGCGCGCCTGAATGTGTGTGTGTGTGTGCGCGCGCGCGTGTGTGGACTGTGTGTGTGCGTGCACGTGCGTGTGTGTGTGTTCGTGCGTGTGTTCGCGCGCCCGCTCGGCATCCGTATGTGTTTTCTTTTATGATCACACGGATCGCAAGACGCATCTCGCCCGTGTTATATGAGTTATGAGTGACGGGGAAAACGTCTCCGGTGAAATAGCCGAGGCTTTCCATTATTCATTTCGAGTCTCACGGCTCTCTGGCCAATGAGATCTGGCCACGAAAGAAAAACGCGTTTTCTCTGTGACGCTGGTAGGCACGTGAACACTTGGACAGTCCATCGTGTCCGTTTTGTTGCCTTGCTACTGTGAAACAGCGTGAAATATCACGATGCAGCTGTCTCTGCAAAAATGCTACACTGTCATAATTTTCGGGCTGGCAACCCACCCAAAATGTCACTTTTCTGCGTAGTCCATGAAAATGGAAGAACTGTTACACTTTTGTGCATGAAGCTCGAAAATGTAACAAATCGTTTTTTGATTTTTTTTCCTCTTGTTTTGCTGCATTAGCGTTCTTCGGCGCAGATAGTTTTTAAAAACGAAAAGGCAGTATCTGGCAGCAACTCAATTTTAAAGAGGTGGAAAAAATACACTGGCCGATAGTCATGGGAGGTTGAGGGAGGGATTAATTAGAAATGATCATCCCAAAGGAGTCACAGGGAGTCAACCGCTGACAAGGTTTCTGTTATCCAGGTGGATAGCAAAAAAAAAATGTCTACAAATTCAAGTGCTGCTGAAGAGTTCATATTGATGGAACTAGTGCTGCTGAAGAGTTCATATTGATGGAACTAATGTCATCAATAGCCCATCAGCAGCCATTGATGAAGGTCTCAAAATTCCATCATGACACTGCAAATCGGTCCATAAGGCTACAGAAAACAGCAGGCTCGACTAAAAAAAATGTCACACTTGCTGTATTGCTGATTATCCTTCGCGAAAAATGTCCCAGTTATTACACTGTCCATGCAACATGCACAAAAAATGTCACATTTGTTACATGAATGTCCATACATCATGCACGAGAAATGTAACAACTGTTATGTTTTACGTCCACACTGCTGCGTTGTCACGTTTTTCGTGTTGAGATACCTGCATAGTTTCACTTCTATGCTTGTATGCGACGAATACTGCTGTGGAGATGGACATTGTGCTTTTATACAAGTAGAGCCGTGTGGTCAGATAGACGGAGCGTTTGCCCGTGGAGCTAATGGTCATGTATGTTGGAACCACTGCTGGGGTCGAAATTTATCAGATTGAAAATCCTCTGTGTCCACTCAGTGGCAAATAGGTACCTGATTCTGTTTAGGGAAGGTTCAAGGCGGGGGAGAGAGAGAGAGAGAGAGAGAGAGAGAGAGAGAGAGCACCGCCCTCTGTCGTGCCGTGACCTAGGCATGAAGAACCTTTGACAGTTCACTGACCCAACGGCCAATGAGCAACGTTTACAACAACTACTAGACGACTTGTCTAGATATAAACAGCAATGGCATTTAACAGTATATTCACTAAAGACTATAAACTGTTTGCTTTCCAGAAGAAGAAGAGAAGAGACAAAGTGAAATTTTATTATGGAAATAATAAATTTGAGATGGTCGATTCTTTCAGGTACTCAAGCTCCGAGTTCAGTCAGAATGAGCGGGGACAAAATGTCATTTTTTCATCTGTCAAAAGTTTCCAGAATGGACAATCTCGCTATCGCAACACTCCTAGATTTATTGGGTAAACTTTGTTGAACCAGCCCCGCTATATGGAAGTGAAATTTGGGGAATCCGCAGCTTTGCGTTAAACGGCAACTTAGTTTGATGAAACATGTCTTTTGTTTAAACTGAAGTACTATGAAATCATTTGTTCATGGCAATACAGGCAAGCTTCCTTTAGCTATGATATCAACGTGAGAATAATCAAATTATGTGCCAACTTAATCCCTTCCAAATATGACCGATGTACTTGTCTGAGTCGAAAAGTATCGCGCTGACTGTCTTGATGAATCAGCTACGTCATTGCGATGGCTTGACGGCATTGAAGCAATTTTAACAGAAACTGCTGACGAATGCCTTTGGGATTCATAGGGTTAAGTGTAACTTCTCTGTGTGGTAGTGTAGAAAACAGTATGAAAGACTGGTTCAGTCAAATTCCGCATCAGTCTTCGAAAGTCGTTTTGTAAGGAAAGCTACATTGCCCAGCTACCGCATCAGGATCTTACCGCGGTGGTGAAATTGCTGTTTTTAATCATTCCCTTAAAATAGAAACGGGACGACAATATGGATTTGGGGAGGACAATGGGTAGATATTGAAATATGAATGAAACAGGTGATGAATTCCGTTTGCCTTTGGCTGACCAAACAGGCAGCCTTACGTCATCAGCTTCACCCCATGTGACATCAGAGAGTACATTTTATCTTTATTCTTGTCATTTGTCGAGTTGGTGTTCGAGAAAATGTCTGCTGAATTCAGTTAATGAAAATTGGCAAGGTACTTGGATTAAGCCTACTCGTAGGTGATATAATATCTTGCTTTATACACACGACTATTGTCTTCATCTTTTCAACAATGTATCATAATGACGAAGTGTGGCCGTTTGTTTCTCTAAAGCTTAAACTCATAGCCTTCTGCCTCAAGTTTTTATCCTCCATCCCCCAAAATGTCGTGAAAAAAAATATGATATTGCTCATCGTTGCTGCACCCCCCCCCCCCCCCGTCTGTGTGTGTGTGTGTGAGTGTGTGTGTGTGTGTGTGTGTGTGTGTGTGTGTGTGTGTACAAGGGGGACAGGAGAAGGGAAGCAGTCTAGGAGTGCTTGCATTCATCTTACATTCCACCATGTAAGAGTGATTTTAAAAAGGACATACTTGGTGCAAGGGCGAGGAAGGGGGAGTAGGGGAGAGCGAGGAGGCGGGAGGTGAGGGAGAGGAAGGGGAGCCCATTCACTCGCGCGTGCTTGTGAAGCGGCCGTCCCATCCATTGCACAGAGTCGTCCCATCCATTGCACAGAGTCGTCCCATCCATTGCACAGAGTGTACTTTCACTCCGCAATTGTCGGTCCCCTCTTCAGAGGGAAACAGCGCGGACTGAGAGCTCCTGGCATTTACCATCCATCCCACAAGATGTAAAACTTTTCAACGATCAGTATCGCCCCAACATATAGGGTTTCAGTGCATGTCTGAGGGGGAAGACGATGAGGGGGCTTAGGGTGGGAGGAGGGTTCATTCGGTAACGAGATGGAAAGATAAGAGAACTGTGTGTTTCTGATCACTGTCTCCGAGAGTGAGACCATTGCAAGGGCTGGCTTTCAATTATTAACAACAAGCATAAACCATCCGTGCGATGACGATCTGCAAAGCCCCCCCCCCCCCCCCCCCCTCCCGTCCCTTCCATCTCTCCACTCCCCGCCAACCCCGTCCCCGCCAATCCATCTCATCCCATTCATAATTTTATGGCGCTATTGTTGACGACGGGAGGAGAACGGGAGGTTTGGGAAGAGGAGGGTGGCTTGTTCATTGTCTGTGTTATGTACAACTATCACGAAAGCTCGGATTAACGTCTGAAAGGAAAGAGATGTATTTGTACCTTCACAGTACACCACAGAGTAATGAACCGAAATTATGAATGACTCCACAAACCAGTTCAAGAATAAGTGATTAGTAGATGAATAATTCTCGTTCAAATGAAGCCATGAAGCTGAAAAAAAATAATAAGCACACACACACACACACACACACACACACACACACACACACACACACACACACGCAGGCACGCGCTCGCGGGCGCACGCGCGCGCGCGCACACACACACACACACACACACACGCGCGCGCGCACGCGCGCACACACACACACACACACACACACACACACATGAGCGTTCATGCGCGCATGAGCATGTGCACCCACGCACGCACACAAACACGCGCGTTGGCAAGTGATAGAGTATGCTAACGGTCAGTGTACTAACAAAAGCAAACACATTTTGCAACTGCATAACATGAGTACAGTAAATGTTCACTACAAGAGCAGACCAGCCGTAACAATGATATGACGGGTGAGGGCGGGAAAGGGGGAAGGGCGAGGGGAGGAGAGCGAGCGAGGGGCATTTTGTCATTTATTTCGCAAGAAAATCAGACTGTCATCTCCGACGTGCCCAAGACCACAGTGAAGAGCAAACAGAAGGGTGAATGATCTAAAGCATTGTTCCAGCTGGAACAGCAAGGACGGCCACTCTCTCCTGTCTTGGAAAGATCATGGCCCGGAGCCGTGTCAGATTGGATAGCGAACATAGAGCCCGACAACATCTCACGACCAGATCATAGACCATGGACTGTCGTCACCATCTGTTCATAGAGCGAACATAGAGCCCGACAACATCTCACGACCAGATCATAAACCATGGGCTGTCGTCACTGTCTGTTCATAGAGCGAACATAGAGCCTGACAACATCTCATGACCAGATCAGAAACCATGCTGGATAGCGAACATAGAGCCCGACAACATCTCACGACCAGATCATAGACCATGGACTGTCGTCACCATCTGTTCATAGAGCGAACATAGAGCCCGACATCTCACGACCAGATCATAAACCATGGGCTGTCGTCACTGTCTGTTCATAGAGCGAACATAGAGCCCGACAACATCTCACGACCAGATCAGAAACCATGCTGGATAGCGAACATAGAGCCCGATAACATCTCACGACCAGATCATGAACCATGCCGGATAGCGAACATAGAGCCCGACAACATCTCACGACCAGATCATGAACCATGCCGGATAGCGAACATAGAGCCCGACAACATCTCACGACCAGATCAGAAACCATGCCGGATAGCGAACATAGAGCCCGACAACATCTCACGACCAGATCAGAAACCATGCCGCATAGCGAACATAGAGCCCGACACCATCTCACGACCAGACCATAAATCATGCCGGATAGCGAACATAGAGCCCGACACCATCTCACGACCAGACCATAAACCATGCTGGATAGCGAACATAGAGCCCGACAACATCTCACGACCAGATCAGAAACCATGCCGGATAGAGAACATAGAGCCCGACAACATCTCACGACCAGATCATGAACCATGCCGGATAGCGAACATAGAGCCCGACAACATCTCACGACCAGATCATAAACCATGGGCTGTCGTCACTGTCTGTTCATAGAGCGAACATAGAGCCCGACAACATCTCACGACCAGATCATAAACCGTGGGCTGTCGTCACTATCTGTTCTAGCTGTTAGGTCGACAGATCATAAATCATGGGCTGTCATCACTATCTGTTCTAGCTGTTAGGTCGACAGATCATAAATCATGGGCTGTCGTTACTATCTCTTCTAGCTGTTAGGTCGACAGATCATAAATCATGGGCTGTCGTTACTATCTCTTCTAGCTGTTAAGTCGACAGATTATAAATCATGGGCTGTCGTCACTGTCTGTTCTAGCTATTAGGTCGTGGGCTGTCATCACTATCTGTTTTAGCTGTTAGGTCGAACAATCAGCACTGTCAGGTCAGCGTGACTTCCAGCACTGGTGATGGTCGTAAGGTTGGGAAGTGGACACTGCACACCAACAGGGGAGTTGTTGGTTAACCGACACCACTGAAACCACACTGTGTTTTTGCCTGAAACTACGATGTTGCTCGACATTGTCCAAAACCCGCGGGCAGTTTTCTCCGCCTGTGCCAAGCGAGAAATGGACCAGGGACCGTTGGAAGAGGGACAGCTGACTGTGGTATGCACGCTCCATTAGGCCTTGTGTGAACATGCGGGCAAACCTGTTGGAACAGGTGTGTGGGAAGTTTCCTTCAGGGCACTAGATTTGCGGTATGCAGTATGTTGAACATCTAGCCGAGGAAGGTAAAATTCTTGTTATCGAAGAACACACAGAACAGTGTTGATATATGTTGTCCTTCCAAAACGTGTGATTTTGTGTGCGATTGATACCTATTGTAAATAAGATCATGACAAGAATGTTGAAAATGCAGTATTGCTGAAAAGAAGCTAAATCATGAATAAGCATGCACGATGCAAAGCATATATTTCATGCCTGCAGTGGGGGGAAAAAGTAATAAAGATTTTTTTTTTACAAATGTTGGGGGTTTTTTTCAGACGTCGATGCGACTTATTCAAACGTCAGTGAAGAGAAAAAGAAAAACGCTGACGCATTCAGTGCGATTGGCTCCCCCACCCTCACCCCGCTTAATTGAACGTGTTATAGTTGTGATAGCAGATGTTACTATCGGAAGCTGTGTTCCAGTGGCCACAGTACAGAGTGCAGAGTCTATTCCGATCAGCCAATGATACATTTCTTTCGGGACAACTGAGGCTTCTTTAGCAGACGACACATCTTCCGTATCAGTGTGTCCGTCTGTTTATCGTTTCTTCCGTTGGCATCTGGTGTAAGGACATGTCTCTGTCTTCTGAGTGGTGCAATCAAGACCAACGCGGCAAGAGACTGCCTTCTACCCCCCCCCCCCCCCTCTCCGCAGGCATGTTGAAATTAATTAACCTCGAGCAATATTCGATTTCATTGACAAAAAAGTCGACGTTGAACCGGAAGTAAATGTCCACAACGAACACCCGCCACAGCTGTCCTCAACACACTGGGTGGACAGTGGAACCTGCGTGTCCCTCCCACCGCGTCCCCTTCATGGGCCTAGATCTTCGGTTCAAGTTTGTGACAAGCAATTGTGACTACATAGCGCTGCAGTGGGCTGTTCAAACGATTCAAGGGGAAAGAATTGTAGAGATTAGGTCACTCACTTGCACTAATAGCGCTCCTCTTACGCCTCACTTTCGCTGTGACAAAACGTGACATCACTAATCCCAGTGAAGTCCGCTTTGCTGACTCCCACGTGAAAGAGTTTTCGCTGCGGCGGAACCGGCGACTCGAAAGTCACTACATTTTCCGTATATCGGTAACGCTGTTGCGTGCCCCTGCAAACCTCCCACCCCTCAGGCCTCCCTCCTGCCCCGTCCCACCCTCTTTCCCCCTCCACATCAGGCGGAACAGTTCCTTCAGGACTGTCCCCTCCGGCAGAAGAGTAGGAGCTGAAACTCAGTCTGCAGACAGAGCGCTGAGGGAGAATCTGCTTCAACCTGTGGAGGGGTTCCTTGGAATTGCAGCGTTTGTCCGAGGCTCTGACGCTCCTGCCTGATGCAACAGAGAATTTGTTCTGTGTAGGCATTGTCAAATGCGAGCCACGCTAAAGAAGTTGTCAAGTTTTGAACAACGTGACATTACTGTAAACAACACCTGAGACCGTTTCAAGCGTACAGTTGTTCAAACCTGAAGGGATTCAAGTTTTAACGTCAGTTAGCCGAACCCTCGAGTACGGATATTTAGATATGAAAGACTACATCTTCAGCATCAGTAAGTTGTAACGTCAGTAGCCTGAACAATCCAGTACCGACATCATAATATAAAGAGATTACATTTTGAACATCAGTAAGCTGCAACGTCAGCGAGCTGAACAACCGAGTTTACATTAAAATATAAAGGAATTAAAATCTAGTAAACTTGAATACAATCGAGTGTGTGAATGTACGTGAATGCATTTTCAGCAGTGTCTTCCGCAGTAGTTAGCAGTGAGTGACCTTCGCGACAGTTGAAAGACTTCTGCTCCCTGTGTAAACAATCCTGGTCAGTTTGATTAAACCATAGCCCCCTTCATCATCCCCTCTCCTTCTCCTTCCCTCCCCACGCCTCCTTCCCTGTCTGTCGTCTGCCCACGGCCCTCCGTCTCGCCCCCCCCCCCCCCCCCCCCTTTGTTAGTTTTTGGACACCTGGCGATTTGGGAATGTTGATACCATACCCCCCACCAACACTGGTTAACAAGTTCTGCTAACGATCAAGTGTTGTGCCCCCCCCTCCCCATCCCCATCCCCCTTCCTCCAGCGGTTTTCTCCCCGTCCCCTCGCCTCCCATCTTCCTCAACTGGCCGTATGTTGTTTCCGGGTTTGACCAGTTAGTTCACACACATCCCCAGCGGGGCGGCATTGACGTTTTCGCCGTGTTCCGGATCGCCGTGATGGCAACGTGTCGCCGTACATGTGGTGATTTTTTTCATAATGTGAACTCGCGTCAAACACTACTTACTTTCTATTGCATGTGGCCGTACAGTACAACGGAAACAGCTGCGGCAGCAGCTGGAGCGTCTGGAGGTGTTGGACACTTCAGTCCGCTTTAGTCCGTGTCATACAGGGGGCGATTTCTGTTGCCTTTAAATCACGATTTTTGGAATTATTCTTAGATGTGTGTGCTAGGTGGGAACCAACCCTTGGCTTTTAAAAATGCCTGTGGCGGTGATCATTTAAGGTGTTAAAGCATGGTGTGACCAGTGATCTGATACAGATTAAGAAATGTCTAATGACTAACTGGGCATCGCCGATGTGGGATTCGGCGAATAGGGCACTTGCACCGGATTCGCCTCCTCCATCTACTGACAAATTTAGTGTGTTTATCCCTTGGTCACTCTCCATCTTTTAATGAAATTTGATCGAAAAAGTTTCCGAAATGTGTGTGTGTGTGTGTGTGTGTGTGGTGTGTGTGTGTGTGTGTGTGTGTGTGTGCGCGCGTGTGTGCGTGTGTGTGTGCGTGCGTGCGTGCGTGCATGCGTGCGTGTGTGTGCGTGTGTAATCCTGCTGATAGATAACCAAGCCAAACCAACCGACAAACGAGGCTGAGAGTATACATCGCTTTGGTGTAGGCACTAACCCACCAAAAAGGAACCGAAATGGACAACCCCCCAACAGAAGAGGAACGGATCCGCCCCTCAGCCTGAAAAAAACTCCCTTACAAACTTGTCCCAGACTTTGAAACCCTCCTTCCCCGCTCCCCTCCCTGTTCCCGCTCTGTTCCTAATTTAAATGTGGAGTGTGTGTTAATAATGCATTGAAAAAGGCTATTTGCCGCGTCGCCTCGGTTAATTACCTCCACTGCTGTCTGTCGGTGTGTCTGTCCGTCTGTCTGTCTTTGTCTGTCTATCTGTCTGTCTGTCTGTCTGTTCAGTCTGTGTCCAAGCCGTGGCCACCGTGCTGGTCGCCATCTGCTGCGAGACAGAGGGGTGGGGGTCATCAACTATGGATGAGACTGGCGGGGGCGAGGTGGGCAGCAGGAAAACGCTTTGTTTCTGTTCTCTGTGTGGTTTTCGGGTTATCTGCCTCTTTGGATTGGTCGGAACTTGGCACGTGTTGCTGGCTCGCTCTGTCTGTCTGTCCGTCCGTCCGTCCGTCCGTCGGTCGGTCTGTCTGTCATTTATTCTGCCCGTCCGTCCGTCAGTCAGTCTCTCTCTCTGTACGTCCTTCCGTCTATCTATCTGTCAATCTATCTATCTATCTATCTATCTATCTGTCTATCTATTTATCTATCTGTCAGTCAGTCAGTCAGTCAGCTGTCTGTCTGTCTGTCTCTCTGTCTGTTTCTGTTTTCTCTGTCTCTGTCTGCATGCATGCTTGTCTGTCTGTCTGTCTGTCTGCCTCTTTCTTCCTCTGTTTCTGTTTTCTCTGTCTCTGTCTGCATGCATGCTTGTCTGTCTGTCTGTATGTCTGTCTGTCCGCCTGTCAGCCTGTATCTGTCTCTCTCTCTCTCTGGTTGTCTGTCTGTCTGACTGTCACCTCCCCCCCCCCCCATCTCTCCCCGTCTCCCAATCTGTTTTCTGTATGTTGGTCTCTCTATCTGTCTGTCTGTCAATCTGTCTCTCTGTCTCTGTTTGTCTGTCTGTCTGTCTGTCTGTCTGTCTGTCTGTCTCTCTCTCTCTCTCTTTGTCTTTCTCTGTCTGTCTATCTCTTTCCATCTGTCTCTCTTTCTCTGTCTGTCTGTCTGTCTCTCTTCAAATGTTGATCAGCACACACACACGCACGCACGCGCGCGCGCGCGCGCGCGCGCGCGCGCGCGACACACACACACACACACACACACACACACACACACACACAACACACACACACACACACACTTCGCACCTTGCCAGATCTTCCCTAAAATCGCTAATCAAATCGCAATGTTCTGGCTCTAGACACCATTCGGCTTGTGTGTGTATGTGTGTGTGTGTGTGTGTGTGTGTGTGTGTGTGTGTGTGTGTGTGTGTGTGTGTGTGTGTTTGAAGCATTTGCATTGCCTGTCCGTTGTTAAATCGGTTAATGATGGAAAATATAACAGCTGCAGATTTTTTTCTCATCTTGCCATTCAAACTTCCAGGAAATAGAAATGCTTGTAAACAAACTTGTCCGTCATTATATAGTGCTTTACTGATGATGTATTAAAGATGGCAAGAGATGAAAGAAACCATAATTGCGACATAGAGCTTGTTGCGACGTTCCAAACATGATAATTAATAATTAAGGGATGAAGGCAGTGATCATTGTCAATAAATCATTTATTGTCAAAAGAGGAAATGAAAAAGTAATATCAAAATGATTTCAAATCAGGACATGTCATCATATTCCAGTAACAAATAGAATACTGAATAAAATGAGATTCACACATAATTAATACTGAGAAAGATGCAATACGACATATTTCTAACAAGGTTATTTAACTCGGCGTTTTTGAGAGATGTGGAAAATGTTACTTAAAAAATGTGAAAACTGTAAGAAGGGTAACATATGAGTTTAACTGGGTTGGTCTGAGTGTAATGAAAACGCAAACGTTTTTGATCAGATCATGTTGTATGAAAAACATTTATATTTCTCAGGATAAATAAAACTGAGCCACGTATACAAAATCTTCCGTAAGAACTCAAGAACACGTTTGAAAGTGAGACGCATCTTTTTGTTATACATGATGAACATTGACTGTTGCAGCAGAAAATGGGTTATATATATATATATATATATATATATATATATATATATATACACACACATTTTTTTTTAAAAACTGAGAATTAATAACACTGACGTCACGGTCCATGTCTGAAGTCTCTTCGTTTGTGGTCTCACTGTAAAGGCATTGTGCTGAATTGCAGTGTTCATTGTTTACAGTACTCACTGTAAAGGCATTGTGCTGAATTGCAGTGTTCATTGTTTACAGTACTCACCGTAAAGGCATTGTGCTGAATTGCAGTGTTCATTGTTTACAGTACTCACC
The DNA here is from genome assembly GCA_033310375.1 of Conus canariensis. Taxonomy (NCBI): domain Eukaryota; kingdom Metazoa; phylum Mollusca; class Gastropoda; order Neogastropoda; family Conidae; genus Conus; species Conus canariensis. The sequence continues at coordinate 24,987,422 of CM065721.1, forward strand.
GTAAAGGCATTGTGCTGAATTGCAGTGTTCATTGTTTACAGTACTCACTGTAAAGGCATTGTGCTGAATTGCAGTGTTCATTGTTTACAGTACTCACTGTAAAGGCATTGTGCTGAATTGCAGTGTTCATTGTTTACAGTACTCACTGTAAAGGCATTGTGCTGAATTGCAGTGTTCATTGTTTACAGTACTCACCGTAAAGGCATTGTGCTGAATTTCAGTGTTCATTGTTTACATTCATCACATGTTGCACGCTTATGCCAAGTGCTGCAGATATTAACGATTGAGCTGTAATGTTTCCACTGTGCTGAAAAAATATTGTAAAAAGAAAATAGATCCAGTTGCAAAGTGAGACGACTGCAGGCGGACATCTAAACAAATCTGAAATAAATGTTGGCGAACCTCAAAAAAAAAAAAAAAAGAAAACCCAAACAAACAAACCAAAAAAAAAAAAAAACGTGGACAAACGAATCACAAGACAAAACAACGCGTTTCGACCTCTTAGGTCTTCTTTAGGCAAGATGCAAAATAATTAGGACAACGAAAATGAACGAGCAATCACTTATCTTCAAAAAAAAAAAAAAAAAAAATTATAACGACTTTACACTGTTGGTTGTGACGTGAAAATCGCCGTTCCTTTCAGGGGAACATGTTTTCTGTGAAAACTGCCACTTATTTCAAGCGGCACTCCGTGAAAAGTCATCTCTTTTAAGCGGAACATATTTTCCGTGTAAACGGTCATTTCTTTCAAGCGGAACACATACAGTGAAAATAGTCATTTCCGGTATACGGAGAATTATTTCTAATGAAAAACTGTCGTTTTCCACGGTTTTGACGCAAGTAAGGTATGAAATAAGTCAATAGAAAAACAAAACGTCATCACCAGACACCGTTAGCAGTGAAAACAGTTAATTATGCCAGTGGTTTCCGGTATCCGGTGTAACGCGCTTTAAATCAGTCCATGTTCAAAAGATCTCCCCGGCGGGAGAGAACGGGCGCATGCCTAACTTCACCCTCGCGAAGTAAACCCATGTCGACCTCACCCTTTGATCCAAAATCACTCCCCTCCTTCAAAATTCATAAAGTGTTTCCAACAACAAAATCAGTCAATCTATATTACACCGGAATTTCAGAGGGGGCAGGGCTAAGGGACGAGGAGGGGGGGAGCGTGTGTGTGTGTGTGTGTGTGTGTGTGTGTGTGTGTGTGTGTGTGTGTGTGTGTGTGTTGTGATTTGTTGTGATTCTGGATCCCAGCCAGATCTATCCTCCACCCTGTCCCCAAACCACTCCGCAGTCAGTGATTTATGGCCTCGTCCCAACCCACCCCAAGGAGTGGATACAGGCACGTGCTCTCCTTCACCTGCTGCTGGGCAGTGATCTTGGGCGTGGAGTAATGACGACACGTTACACCGGCAATTTGCCACTCTGTCAAGCAGTCTCTGAAAGGCCAACAGTGCGAAGTGATACCAGTACACTTGCACTTGAGTCGTAGTGACCTGTTTTTATGAGTCACGATTATCCGCTTTCGTGAGTCATTGTCTATTTTCATGAGTCAAAACTACGTGTTTCCATGTCAAGGTTACCTGCTTTCGTGAGTCCTGATTGTCTGTTTTCCTATGTCATAATTGTCTGTTTTCATTGATCATGATTATTTGTTTTCATGAGTCATAATTGCCTGTTTTCATGTCATGATTATCTGTCTTCTTTGGTCATAATTATAAAAATACGTTTATCATCATAGGACCACATCTTCATGTTATGAAAATGTGGTCCTATGACGATAAACGTACTTTTTGCACACATGTATGGAGAAAGGCATGGCAATTATTGAAAAAATGAGACAGAGAGCCGACTCTAAAATGACTATGTTGAAAGATGTTGGAGAAAAAAAATCTCCCCGGCGGGGAATTGAACCGGTGTCTTCCGCGTGACAGGTGGGGATACTAACCATTATACCACCGAGGAGCAGCAGTTTATCTGTATCAAAACACTATCCAACAAAAATGGCTTACGTGCCTTCCAAGGACAACAAAACTAAAAATGTTTTCCCACTGAGGCACCATCTAAGAGATATAGCTGTGAACTTTAGGGCTTGATTCTATCTCTGTCTCCGTCATTCTCTGTTTCAGTCTCCGTCTGTCTGTCTGTCTCTCTGTCTGTCTGTCTGTCTCACTAACTAACTGCCTAAACAACTTTCGAACTAACTAACTAACGGCTGACTGACTAACGAACTAACTAACTAATTAAGTAATCAACTATTTTTTTTTTCAGTTACCCACTAGGCAGACTTTGGGGTTTTGTTTTCCATTTTGTTTATCTCTCTTGCTTTTTTTGTTTCTTTTCCTTCCTTCCTTTCTTTCTTTCTTCCTTTCTGTCTTTCTTTCTTTCTTTCTCTCTTTCTTTCTTTCTTTCTTTCTTTCTCTCTTTCTTTCTTCTTCTTCCTTTTTTTGTGTGCATCATATGCTCTTGTGGTATAATTGTGACAACGTCTATGTTATCCTCAATGACGTTTTAATCATTTTCTAAAATCGTGCCGGTATGTCAAATCTTCCTTTCTTTTTTCTCATTTAGTTATTTGTTTATCTTTTTATTCATATATTCATTTATTTATTTATTCATCATTTACTTGTTTACTTATTAAGGCATTAATGCTTTCATAAGTTATGATTACCTTGTTTCATTCATCATGATTGTTTTCATGAGTCAGAAGTTATGTTTTTCAAGAATCTTGGTTATCTTTGAGTCAAGACTATCTCTTTACATTAGTATAAACGTTGTATTTTTACAACGATAGCTGTTATCTGTTTTGTTAGTTCGGGGCCGTAGTTGAAGGGATAGCCAGCTGCGACAAGCACGCTTCACTGGGTCTTTGTGAACATACAGACAGGGCCGTTTGGACCAGCGTCGGGGAAACTTATTTCCGGTCATGTAGTTCGCATTGGGATTGTGTCGATTTACTTTTTCATTAGAGTTGAATAGTGGCAAACTGGGAATGAAAATGGTTGTTGATAAATTAGGCCTACATGTGAGGTTTTGAGAGACGTTCCTTCAAATGGACATTTTTTTTTTTTTTTGGTATGTGACTGTTAGCGATGAGAAGTAAAACCATAACAGGGAGACTGAAGTCGACGGCATCATTGCCGAAAACAAACCACAATATAAACAAGGCACAAAAAGCAGTATTTGAGAATGAACGTGTGAAATGGTGCCAGCATGTCGTTGCTCTGCTTCGGATGAGCGTTTCATCAATACACCGATCTCTCAAAATTGCTGAATGTGATGTGTGTGTGTGTGTGTACGTGCGTCTGTCTGTCTGTCTGTCTGTCTGTGTCTTTGTCTGTTTGTCTGTTTGTCTGTCTGTCTGTCTGTCTGTCCTCTCTCTCTCTCTCTCTCTCTCTCTCTCTCTCTCTCTCTCTCTCTCTCTGTGTTTTAAATCAACATTGAACATATCATGATTGTGGTAGCAGATGTTTATGAGCCATTCCGCATCTACACTAAAGTACGTTTCGATTGGTCAGTATGGCGAATCTATTCCGATTGGCTAATAATATTGTCTCTAAATCGATCGGGGCCTGCATGTGTTTTTAACAAAGCAGACGACACATTACTCTACAGATCTGCCGTACAATTATGTTAGTCCATTCACCATATCTTCTTCGTCTGTCTCCTTCTGAGTCGTTCGGCAAGGCTGTCCCAGCAAGACGCTCTACGTACGTTAGAATGAAGCACGAGCAGTTCTCGGTGTTCTGAACCTCGGTAGTAAATTTTCTGCATGCTTGTCAACCATCCTTGACCGTCCTGAGCGTAGTGGACGTGCAGCGGAACCTGCGTACTCCTTCTCTCCTTCCCCGCTCCTGTCCTTGATTAGTCACGATTGTCTGTTCTCCCGAGTCAGGATGATGTGCATGAGTCAAAGCAAACTGTTGACACGAGTCACAGTTATCTGTATTCATGAATCGTGACTGTCTGTTTTTAATGTGTGATCATCCTCTGTTTTCATGAGTCATAAGATTTGGTTGTCTGGTCATAATTATCTGTTTACCTTAGTCCTAACTGTATATTTCAATAAAGCCATAATTTCCTGTTTTCGTGAGTTATAGATATCTGTTCGCATGAGTTGTCATCATCTGTTGGCTTGAGTCATTTCTGTTTGCGTAAGTTATGATCATCTGTTTTCATACCTGATTTTTTGAGTCATACTCTTCTGGTTTGCACGAGCGAGATATGACTATATGTTTGCATTATCAGTAATTATCTGTTTTAATAAGTCGTAAGTATTTGTTTGCATTTGTCATAATTATCTGGGTTTTTTTATGATTCATCTAGGCTGTCTATTTTCATGTGTCGTGATGATGATCTGTTTTTATGCATCATGATTACCAGTTTATATGCGTTATAATTTTCTGTGTTCATGGTCAAAATAATTTGTTTGCAGGAATCATGATTGATTTTTCATTAATCATTATTAGACTGTCCGTTTACATGACATGCAATTATCTGTTTTTCATGTGTCACGATTATCTATTTTCAAGAGTCATAATCATCTTCTGGCATGAGCCATGAGTGCCTGTTTTCATTACTCTTGATCTTTCCGTTTTCACCAGTCAGTTATCTGTTTGCATGGAATATAGTTATCTGTTTTCTTGATTCTTAATTATTAATAATCGCAGAGTCATGATTTCCGTTTTAAGCCGATCAAGGCTAACCAGATATTAGGATAAAGAGCAAGAAATCGAGTTACGAGCAAGGAGCGACATTAATGACAATGACTGCTTTCATCTGATAACAATAATATAGTAGTCTGCTCGCCTCATGGAAGCATGAAAGAGGAGGGGGGAGCTGCAAGGGGCTTGGGGGGGGGGGGAGTGGTGTGAGACAGAATCTCAATCCAACAGCTTTCCTAAACCTGCCCACGACATACGGTACCGGAAAATCGGGTGCAAAGACAATACGGATTTCTATCGAAGACACCAGGCATGTAGATCTTCGGCGATGACCTGTGTCTCGTGGACAGTTAGCATACATCATCCTCATCGTGTACAATTTGGCTTATCTCGCCGATGGGAAACAAGTAGAAAATAAGTGCAGGGAACAGCAGACCGTCTACTGGAACAGTGGCACGACGAAATACCACGCCAGCGCCTGACTAAGACAACGGATGTTCAGCTGTTTGATTTATTGAACCCAGCTCTAACCGCAACCTCTCTCTCTCCCTCTCTCTCTCTCTCTCTCTCTCTCTGAGGGGGAAGCCTCTAATCCCATAACACTTCCGCCACAAAAGAAAAACTTCCGCCGCCGCGTTCCTTGCGCTGTCAGTGTAAAGAATTTGAAAGTAGGGTTTGGCGAAGTATTTACGCAGGGAGCCTGGCCCTAAAGGGCAGACTGCGGATTCATATATAACACATTGTAACGAGATGGGAGTCGCCGGCGATCAAGATAAAAGCGGGAGGAGCACCCCGAGCGCCCCCTGTCTCATCCCCCGGAATTGCCGTCTGCTTCGTGCGCCATGATGGTATCAGGGGAGGTAAACAGCACTCTCGCCTCGGCTGGAATTGTAAGCGCGGGCCGGCGACGGGACGATAAAATTCATAACCCCCGGTACTTATGCTTTTGATGTTGACGAACTTGGCGCGTCGTAATATAAACTATGAGGGGATTATTCCGGTGCGTGGCAGTTTCCCCGCCCCTCCCCCCACTTCAGCGAACCCCATTCTTCATCTCCCTCTCACTTCTCGACAACCAAGGTGCATGTTCTCAGCTGTGTTTTGTTGGTTGAAAACCAAGGACAGCGGTTGGGGCGTAGGCGCAGGTTCCACTGCGGATCCAGTATGTTCAGGACAGCCGTGAGGTGGCGTGCGTATGGGGAAAATTGCTTCCGGTTACCAGATACCAGAACGTGGACTCGGTTTACATTAGTGACATCGAAAACTGTTCGCGCTTAACACGCCGGTAAAGGAAGGGGGGGGGGGGGGAGGTTGTCTCTTTCTGCGCCATTCTTGGTTACATAACTAGGAAGGCCACAATGGCCTTTCTTTCTATAAAAGAACAAAGAAGGAAAGAAATGATGGACAGACGCACTGATGCGGAAGACACGTTGTGTGTAGTCTGCTGACAGCGCCTCACTCATTCTATGATCACTATCAATAGCTAATCAGAGTAGACTGTTTAAACTGACCAATGGGTACGCAGCTTCAATAGACTTCGGATGATTCTTTAAAGTTTGCTACCGTAATCATAAAACATTCAACACAGGTGTAATTATACATATTTGGCCAATCCTACAGATCAATAGTATCGATGACTTGCTGAACCCTGGCAGTGAAACGGCTTGCTGGCATCCTTTCACACGATCAGTTCTGTTTCACATCATGATTTGTTTGTTTATCTATATTTTGGCTGGCTTTTAGCAATGCCGCAGTCTGTTTCAGTCTTGTTAGAATCTTTACTTACCACTACACACACACACACACACACACACACACACACACACACACACACACACACACACACACACACGCACGCGCGCACACACACACACATGCACGCACGCACACACGCACACGCGCGTGCGCACACACACACACACACACACACACACACACACACACACACACACACACACATTAGGAAGGACGCCATCTATTGACATTTTTTTTCCCGTTGACCTGTTATGAAAACAATGGTACTATTTTCTTCTTTTGATTCGCAAATTTCGACTTGCCTCACCAAGGTGATCGACACTCCATATCGCAAAGTTCGTGACCAGAAGTGAAGTTCACCGATGCCTGTAGAAACGTTCCTGTCCGCAAGTTCACAGCAGACCCGGTGAAGCGTGCTTGAGGGAGCTGCTTACCCCCCAGCTACGTTCCCTTGCTTTGACACATTCTTAAACCAGAAGGAGCAATCTGGAGAGTGCTGACCTCTGGTATGATTGCACCGTTCTAAGTTAAAAGAAAAGTTGCATATTCACGTCATCTAGAGCTACAATTTAAAATTCTTAGCCGGTGTCTTGTGACGTCAACTTGCATGACTGTGTCGTCACCGAGGGTCAGTTTGTGAGTTGAGCTTTTTGTGTCACTACGACGTCATACCTTTAATATGACGTATTTGACCGAACTGTAACCTCAGAGTCTGTGATAGGTCCCCAGAAATAACCATGACTTTGACTCTGTTGGTTGGTCAGGATCCATTCCACAGATCCGCCCCAGAGTTGAGTGGGTCCGTCCTTCGGCCAACATCCGACTGGTGGCGAAGTTTGGGTAAAGCGGGTTCAGCAGATTTCAGTGCAATCCTTCAAAAAGACAAATTAACAAACCAATAGACGCGGGTGAAAACGATATCTCTTCGGCGGAGTTGTCACTATCACCACAGTAAGTACACAGCACACTAAGGGCATTGAGAAGCCGAGAGCTTAGGGGCCTCCACGCTGTGCTATAGTTCTGCAGCATTCCAGTTAGCTACTGACTGACTTGACCGCCGGTGAAGCACAGCTCTTTCTTTGTTGTTGAACAGTACGAGGTCATTCGGGACGAACTGCGTTCTTCCCTGGCTGGATACCCATCAATTATGACAGATGAAAACCCCCTACCCCCGTCAGAATTACGTAATACATGTCATTACGACACGTTCACAGAAACACGAGTAGCAATCATTCTTGTCACATCATTACGACCATTTTATCAGAGCACAAGCAGCAGTTACCATCGTCAGAAGAGAGCTTGGTATGTTTGCTGTCTCAGAAGAGCCAACACTGAACATCACTGGACTGACTCGGCAGCAGTGCAGTGACTACACTGGTGGGTTGCTTCATTAAAATCTGACATGGATTGCTCTCTGTGGACTGCTGGTGATGGGTCTTCGATGGAACGAATGGGCTGTGTATGAGGGGAGCAGCATGGGAATGATGCCACTGATGGGCACAACAAATGAGACCAAAAAAAGGTGAAAAAAAGAAGAAAATTTGAATATTTGAAGATTTGAATCTCCCCCCGCTGGCTGATCGTCGCAGACAGGCACGACTAGGCCTGATGTTCAAGATAGCGGGAAATCTCATCCCCGCCATTCCCCCCTCCAAAAAAAAACAAACAAACTTCCTGACCCCTGTGAGTGCTGGCCGCAGACGGACACGATCCCCCAAGTATGAGGACTTTCGAAGTCTCCAATATTACCGAATACCGCGTGGTCAGAAACATTCGCGGCTTCAAACTACCTGTCTGTAACACAAGTCAGTACACTCACTCCTTCTTCGTGCAGACAGTTATGGACTGGAATCATCTAGGGGAGGATATCGTCTGTGCAGGCTCTGCCAGTGCATTTACATCAGCATTTGGCAGATCAACATCGCCTGCCTACTAGCATCTTGACAGCAGTAGAGTTTTTAGCCAGCTTAAAAAAAAAAAAACCCTGCAGAT
>CM065721.1:25018332-25030832 GCA_033310375.1 Conus canariensis
TCCCGGCATCAGTCAGGCCTGGGACACGTAGGCACGTGCAGTGTTGGAGAGGAAATTTGAACAGCACTTTCAGAGATGCATCCATTAAGTGGATGTAAATGGATAAAACTTAACCGTGTAGTTCCAGCCTCCCCAACTGAGTGCATAAGACATTCAACTTTGACTAGGAGCCAGTTGGGGCAGAAGAACCAATCAAGAACTTAGAACTGTGTACATGGGTGTGCACAATTCTTCCCAGCTTGATTCTGTGGCCTTGGATCCTTTGGTGTTGTGATGTGACAGGCAAAGGACAAGGACTTTCGGAATTCAGTATTACGTATATCGTCTTCTGCCATGATGATCCAGTGTCACTAAAAAGAAAAATCTGTATTTGTTGAAAAAAACAACTAATACTTAAAAAAGCACAACAAACTTTTCAGTTTGTTTTTAAATGGTTTTCGAGCTTAAGAGCTAGGCAAAAAAAAAAAAAAAACCCTGACAGCATTTAGATCAGAAAGTTTGAATAACAAAAAAAAAAAAAACTGAAAAAAAAAGTATCTAGTGCTGTATTTGGCATGAGAGCATCTTTCCAGTGTGAGCCCACTTTGAGTGGTAAGGGTTGGTCCCATAGTGACGTGAGAGGTTCTGTTCAGAGGGTGGAGTCCTGCCGTGACTGCAGACACCATGCTGACGATTGTCACCCACATTGGTCGTCGTGATGGATTTGTCCAGCATTTCAATGCGGTCATAGTCGTCCGTTTTCTTAGAAACTGGTCGCTCCCCAGCGTCCAGCTTTTTGTCAGCAGTCTGCATTGCGTATAGCAGGAAACTATTTGCTTTGTGGCAGCTGTCCGAAGGGCTTGAGAACATCCGCTTAGGAGAGCGAGCTATTCAAAGGGGCTGAATATGGGAGAGAAAGAGAGAGAGAGAGAGAGAGGGAGAGAGAGAGCTTGTGCTAACACAACACATACACACACAACAACAGCATAATTATCATGATAATGACTACAATGAAGATAATAATAGTATTATCATTATTTTATTCAGTTTAATGATGATAATAATGACAACAACAACAATAATCATGATGATGATAATGATGACATCAACAAAATAGCAAGAACAACAACAACAATAATAATGAAATGTAATTAAAAACAGATAATAATGATGACACTGATATCGATGATGATAACGATGACACACACATAGGGGAGCATGGATTTTATGAAATATAGCGTCTAATTCATTTAAGCGAACGCTTAATCGTTGTTTAGATTGGAATAGTGACAGGAGGGACAGATGATTCTCTCTCTCTCTAACACCAACGCACACACAAACTCACAAGAACCTATCTTCATGCGTTCGTACCAGTAACGGCTGAACCACTCTCTCTGTATACTTGCCATGTATGTATGTATATGCATATATATATATATATAGCTGAACAATTAAGTAGTGGGGAAAACAAGTGCAGGCTAACAATTCTTCCATCATTATAATAATGACTTGGCAAAGATTTGAAATTAAAAAGAAAAAACAAAATGTTGAAAATGAAGAGAATGGGAAAATATATGTTATAAATATGAAAACCCTTCACTAGCTGCATGAGGGAACCATCACAATCCCTCTTGAAAGCAGATTTATATTTATTGACTGCTCCTAGGCCTTTTGTCCGCTGGATCGGACTCATCAGGGAGACACGGCTGATAGTGTCTGTGCTCTTGGTGTCAAATAGAGACACACCACAGTCCGTAATTCTGTGGTGTTCTCACCACTAAGGGTTCAAAAAAGAATCCAACAGCACCACCAAAGCAGCCAGCGAAAGGTAGAAAATAAATCAAAACGAAAGTGTGGAGAGGAAAAAAGTTGCTGAAAAACTAAAAACATTATGCAAACAGAATAAAATGTAGGGGACAATCTTTGAGCCTATGCTTGAGGATCCATTTAAGGATGCAAGGGAGATCAAAAGATATGGAACAGTTTGAGTGGTCAGCTCTGCTGTTCAATAACCCAAGCATTGTCAGCGGCTAAGAATTGTGCAGAACAACCTTTACTTGGATCTCCTAAGAGATGCAATCGCCCACTGATTGACCAAACAATATAATGCTGAACAATTAAGTAGTGGGGGAAAACAAGTGCAGGCTAACAATTATATATATGTATATATATATATATATATATATATATATATATATATATATATATATTCAGTTATAAACAAAGCTTGCTCTTATGTCTTAGACTGAAGAAATAGGGGGAGATAAACATTCATATCTGCAGTGGTAGATCATTCTGCCTAACTAACAGTATGTGCTTGAGTGGGTGAATGGGGAAAAATAAAATAAATGCTTCTCAAAATGAGCCTTCAGCAAGCTTATAGTCTCCAAGGGGGAGACAATCTCCAATGGGGAGGAAACTCACTAACATATAACTCCTGGTCAGATACCGATATTTCGAAACCTGATTGTTTCTCCTCAGTGACCGCAGAAAGTGGTAATTTGACTCCTCTGCCTTTTCGGTTTTAAGAAGAATGCTATCCCAGACATATATATATATATATATATATATATATATATATATATATATATATATATATATATATATATATGCATATATATGTATATATATATATATATATATATATATATATATTCGTATATCCATATTTGCATGTGTGTGTGTGTGTGTGTGTGTGTGTGTGTGTGTTTGCGTGTGTGCGTATGCGTGCGTGCGTGCTCAGAGACAGAGAGAGAGACTGCCCTCACGCATGTACGTGTTTCAGCTCTGTCATGAGTACCTTCCAAAACGGACCAGTCGAAGAAATCCTCAATCACAAGCTTCTGTCAGCCAGTCACGTAACAAACAGATCGGATTCCAGCAGACATTCAGAGCCACTTCCAGACAGGACAGGAAGTTTCCTGCTCCATGTCCTCCCCGTTCTCCCCATTTTCCACCCTTCTCTCTTTCCCGGTACCGCCGTAGTTCCCCTCCCAAACAACTTCTCCCTCCCCTCCCCAACCCCTGATTCTCTCCCCTCTGCCAACATTTCCATCTCTTTTGATCAATGACAGGATGGCTGTACACTTGTGGAATAGTAGTCTGCACACCCAGACTTCCCCAGATATGAAGTGAGACAATGCTACGATCCTATCCGTATCGGAAAGGGATGCCAACTACCCTCACTCCCCCCCCTCCGTCCCCCCCCTCCCCCCGTCCCTCCCTCAACCCTTTCCTTATCCTCTGCTACACTTTCAAACGAAATGAGAGAGGTGATCTGGGCGGTAGTTTTTCGAATAAGACAATGAAGTCGAGGTCACACGTGTAGCTTGTTTATCGCCTGTAAAAGATTCAAAGGCAACATAAGCTTTTGTGGTGATATTTCTGTAGAAAAGTCTGAATTGATAGTGAATAGAATTACATACATAGATTTTAAAAAGGAAAGACGTCGTCCTGTTATGTCGTTTCGCCCTTAACAGGGAGAACAACCCGGATTTTACTCAGACAAAGTTGTAACACAATACGATACAAAAGTGCACTTCGGGTGATATATTTGATGTCCGCTTGACACAGTCTGTTCTTCAGAATGTTTTGTCTATGTATCCCGTCTATACAAAATGTTTTCTGTGTGTTTGACGGTGAAACTAATCTGATGTAGACACAATGATGATGACATACCTCAACAGTCGCTAAAAGCCACAAGGAAGAGCGCTTTACGATTTTTGTTTCATGTTGACACATCTCAACAGTTCATGGAATTGATTTAAGAATTCTCTCTCTCATCGTTGTTCAGCATGATACAAATTCAACATTCTGGAGATACCGACTTAAGAATTCTTCAATTTATTTTGCTTTATTTGACATGCCTCAGTAATCTTAGATGCCACCCTGAAGAGTTCTCTACCATCTTTGTTCTCTTTGACATACCACTACAGTCTCTAGACGTTGACCTCAAGAGAGAGAGAGAGAGGAGAGAGAGAGAGAGATAGAGAGAGAGAGAGAGAGAGAGAGAGAGAGAGAGAGAGAGAGATGCTGACATACGCTTGCGTGTAAAAAGCACATGAAGGTTTATGTGTCCAGACAAAACAACAAAATCCCATCAACGACCTTTTCGCAGCTGGTCATTTAATGGCGGGCCATATCCAATGCAGATGAACTTCCGGTTACACAAGAGAGAGAGAGAGAGAGAGAGAGAGCTGCTGATATATGTGTGCGTGTATAATGCACATAAATGTTGAAATGGCGAGACAGAACAACAAAATCCCATCGACGACCTTTCGCCAGCTGGTCATTTAATGGTGGGCCAACCCAATGCAGACGAACTTTCGCACAGCGCGGCTGGTGTTTTGATATTTCATGAAAAGATGTTCCTTCAAGGGAAGTTTTCATCCGTAAACAGTAACTTCCTATCGTCTGCGTACTGTGAAAATTTTGCATTTATTTATATTAGTGTACGGATCCTGTACACACCTTTTGATCCGGATTTGTATCATGGATTCGTACCAAAATTTGCAAGGGTTGTTCCATTGACCATAGCTCATATACCCACCGACTGTCTTGCTGACAGACAAAATAGCCAACCAGCAGACATGGTGGAAAACACAACCTCCTCGGCGGCGTGGAAACCAAGTGGATGACAAACACGGCCATTGCTAAGTTGGACGTCTGCTATTCGTTATCCCCGACGGGTGCGCAGTGGTATAGTGTCAAGGGACATCATCTGCACTCCTGGAAGGGAGACAACCTTTCGGTCTGAGAACGGTATAACAAATGCTTTGTCAGCGCTGTATTAAAAAATCAGCCTGCTACCTGTGTGATGTTCCCAACGCCGGTCCAAGCACTTCTCTCCCACCCTATTCTTTTCGCTTCTTTTGCTAGCCAGCCAGCTTTGAGTTTTGCTCAGTGGGTCAGTTTGAGTTTGTGAAGCAATGTTACTTTCCAGGATTGTGACAAATGGCGAGATTACATCCTTCTTAACAATCTTTGGTTCCAGACAACGAGGTTGAGACATTGTCTGTCGTCTGTGTTTAAAGCCGCGTGTGTAGGGATGAATTCTGTGGGATTTCATGAATAACCAGTAACACATTGCCGTCTCTGTTTTTAAGCTGTTGCCTTTACACTGTTCTCCCCGTATGTGTGTGTGTGGTGTGTGTGTGTGTGTGTGTGTGTGTGTGTGTGTGTGTCGTGCGTGCGTGCTTTGTGTGTGTGTGTGTGTGTGTGTGTTCTGGAAAGAGAAGAAGAGAGAGAGAGAGAGGAGAGAGAGAGAGAGAGAGAGAGAGAGAGTATAGCGAGGATAAGTGGAGGCGGACGGTGATGGGGCGGGGGCAGGGATAGAAAGTGTGGAGGAAGTTGGACAGTGTTTGGGATGGTGGTGGTGGTGAGGCTGGCGGTCGGAAGTACAAGGAGTTGCACATGTCCAGAGATACACATTTTCCTCTCCTCGTTCACAGTTTGATTCCCACTGACATTTAGGCCCGCCTTGGTTCAAAGTTTGCATATGAAAGCAATAGTTGTTTTACTATGGCAACTTTAACAGAAGTAGTTGCAGTATGAAACCTATGACTTCAACCTTTAGCTATAAACTCATCGACGACTAGAGCCGGTTACTTGGATGTGTGAAAACCCATTCCATCTCGACTCAGTGGGGCAGGATGTAGCGCTGTGGTGTTGTGGAGTGTAAGAGGGACTTCAAAGGACAGAAAACATGGCCAGCACGTCCTTCCTAGAAAGCCTTCTGCTGTAATAGTCCATTGTAAAAAAAATCAATAATTTGCTGAATGATGAAAACAACCAACACTTCAAAATGATACCAAATTTTTGGTTGATTTTGAAAATCGTTTTCAAGCTTGAACGGAAAGCCAAAAATGACAGCTTGTAGAACAGAAAGTTTGAATTTCAGAGAACGGAAAAAAAAAAACCCAATGCTCTTTCTGGCATGAGAGCGTCCTTCCAGTGTGACCCCGCTGTGAAGTGCCAAGTGTTAGTTCTGTACTAACTTGATTGGATAAGAAGGGTGGAGCCCCGTCGTGACTGCTGACACCATGCTGATAGGTCTCTCCCAGATTGGTCCAGTCGTGATGGATATGTCCAGCCTTTCAATACGGTCATAGTCATCCGTTTTCCTTAGAAACTGGTCGCTACGCCGCGCCAAACTTTTGTCAGTTTGCATTGCAGATAGTAGGAAACTATTCGCTTTGTGTCTGTTGTCTGAAAGGTTTGAGAACATCCGCTTGTGAAGATGAGCCATTCAATCAGGCTGCACACACACACACACACACACACACACACACACACACACACACACACACACACACACACACACACACACACAGAACAACATTAATAATCATGATGATATGATATTATAATGATGAAGACAATGATAACAATTATTATCATCATTATTGTTATCATGTATATAGAAATGATAATAATGATAATGATGATGAAGATAATAATTATCAACAACAACAGTAACAATAATAATAATGATAATAATGACAACAATAATGATAATAATAATGATGATGATGACAACAATGATAATAATGATAATGATAGTTATAATAATGATAATGATGATGATGATATAAGAATAATAATAATGGTGGATGATTGATGATGATGATGATGATAACAATAACAATATAATAATGATAATAATAATATTAATAATAGTAATAATTCTTTATCACCTTTCTTTCATTGGACACGCCACAATAATTTCTTGTTACCACCATGAAGAGTTCTTTACCTTCTCTTTTCTGTTTTATTTGACATACCAGAGAGAGAGAGAGAGAGAGAGAGAGAGAGAGAGAGAGGAGAGGAGGATGTGTGTGTGTGGTGCTGGTGTGTGTGTGTGTGTGTGTGTGTGTGTGTGTGTGTGTGGGTGTGTGTGTGTGGTGTGTATAAAGCACATGAAGGTTGATGTGTCCAGACAAAACAACACAATCCCATCGACGACCTTTTCCCAGCTGGTCATTAAATGGCGAGACATATCTAACGTAGAAGAACTTCCTGTTATACAAGAGAGAGAGAGAGAGAGAGAGAGAGAGAGAGAGAGAGAGAGAGAGAGAGAGAGAGAGAGTATTTTATCCAAGGTCTTATGTAGCCATTGAACCAGACATCTTAATGTGTCTGAGAATGGATCGCCGTTTAAACACATCTGAACAGTTCTCTAATATCGTTTTGAAGACTTCTTTATCTTCTGGTTTCACGCTATGAAGTAACTTGAATGGCGCGTGCGTGCGTGCGTGCGTGCGTGCGTGCGTGCGTGCGTGCGTGTGTGTGTGTGTGTGTGTGTGTGTGTGTGTGGTGCTGTGTGCCGTGCGCGCGCGCGCGAGCAGCTTAGGAGAAATTAGGGAATAGGTAATAGGGTGTGGGCTGGGAGGGGAGGGAGTTGGAATAGGGTGAGAAAGTGGCTGGTTTGGAGATGTGTGTGTGTGTGTGTGTGTGTGTGGGGGGGGGGTGGGGGGGGGTGGGGGTGGGGGAGATGACGAGGGTGGGGTGGGTTGAGTAGGGGAGTTTGGTTTCGAATTGCTAAGTTTTGTATGTGTTGCTAAGATATGTGCTCTTTCCATACTTGACATGCGATTTACCTCTACATATCCATCCCTCACCAGTGATTCCAAGTGTGTGTATAAATGCAGAAGAGGTCACGCTTAAAATGCTTCACCAGGAGGTTCAAACCAGTGATATAAGCAGCAGACTCAACCTATGGCCATTTTTTGTGTCTGATCGTGGCACTGCACCTACGCCATTCATTCCGGCTCCTGGTCCACTGCCACTGTCTGACTTGTCTGACGTGCCAGTGTCGTGTATAATACTGTCGCCATAGGATTGTGTCACAGAGATAGTATTTCCTGTGAAACACTGTGCAGCAACATCATTTGCGGACAAAATTTGTCAACACCTTTTGACGAAAGTTGTCCTATGAAATATGGTTGCTGTTCGTGAAATACTGTCACAGCTCATTTTGTTGCAGTGTTTTGCGACAGGACACTGTGAAATGTAGTCACTGACTGCTGTCACTTGCGACAATTTTCCACAAAAAAATGTAGTCGGGCTTTTCATCGTGTGGCATGTTGCTGCCAGAGTTGTTATTTTCTGTGGAATAAGATCTAGCGATAATATTTCATAGCGGCGCTTTTTGCTGCAAAATGGAAAATTGTCGCCGTATCTAAGCGTCAAAATTTCAGTAAATAATGCCGCTTTGCATGGAACAAGTGTAGCGTGTATGTTTGCATTTTTGACAGAAAGTGTAAAGTCAATAAGTAGGTAGGGGATGTGTGTGGTGTGGTGTGTGTGTTGTGTGTGTGTGTGTGTGTGTGTGTGTGTGTGTGTGTGTGTGTACGCACGCATGCATGTGTGTATGCGTTCGTTGTGTGTGTGCGTGTGTGAGTGATTATTAAGCCCTGATCAGTCAGTGCTGCGGGAAATAAATGTTGCAGTAATAGTAATTGAATATTGTCTATTTTCATATTTCTTGATCTTATTAGACACATGAAATATTCCACAATATAAGGACATAATGAAAAAGATGGCTCCATCTGGAGCCCATAACTCAAATAGTCTTATTAAAATCAATATCATTGACTACTTTACATTACAAACTGTGCAATATTTTGCTTCAATGGTAATCAATATACTTATTAAAACAAAAATGAAGTCTGTTTTCCTTTTCACATGCCTTCCCCCAGCCTCACCACACACTCAACATATAAAACATATTTATTCTATACAAGAATGTTTAATGCAAATATTCACAGCCAGTTTCAAGCCATTTTCAAACTCATGTCAGCTATAAACCCAAATAACAGTTCTTTGTATGGTGTTTCACAAAAAAGTACAAGGACTGCTTCCGAAAAAAAAACCCGCTGTTTTTGTTTCCTTCCTGTATTTTCTTTTAAGAAAAAGATCAGTGCAGCCTCCTATGCAAAACATGTCAGTTAAAGTTAGGGGCAAAGTACCACGTTTTAATTAATGCATGCGTACATAGGCGTATATACACTTGTGTATATGCGTACTTGTTTATAGCTATATTTGAGCCGAACAAAACCAAAATCATTCTAATTTTGTGCTAATATAAAAGATAAGCAGAGAAAAAAATGACTAGTCAATTATAAACAGTTCCTCGAAATACCTAATTCAAACAAACATAAGATTAGATTTTCAAGTCAAATGAAAATAAACCGGTTTTAGATTCAGTTCAGGTTAGACTGAAGACGAAAAGCACCCGTTTTCAGCTTTGAACGTAAAAACAATAAAAGAAGCAACAAGAATCTTGACTGTCTAGGAACGTTTATTATTCAGCCAATACACACACACACACACACACACACACACACACACACACACACACACACACACACACACACACACTCATACATGCACACGTGAGCGCGCACTCACACACACACACACACACACACACACACACACACACACACACACACACACACACACACACATATACACACGCACAGCACGCACGCACCCACGCACGCGCGCACGCCTATAGATGCACTGGCGACTGCTGCGACGGATTTGCAAAATTTTTCGTAAAATCCTGTCGTGCTTCACTATTTCACGGGAAATACTGTCGCACAGCAATATTTTTCATACCAATTTACGCACATTTCCCATGAAATTCTGTCGCGCTTCACTGTTTCATGGAAAATACTGTCGCACAGCAACATCTTTTCATGATCAGCTGCAGTATTTCACAAGAAATACTGTCGCTGCGACACTATTTTATGGGCACGTAATTACATACGACACCGGCGCTGGCAATCTGCAGGACGCAGTCCGTGTCAAGTCATCATGACGCAGAGGAGACACTACACTTCTGCCGAGTCACCTCGGTGGTGTTCAGTGGTGCCTGTTTTGATCCAACTTAAGGAGTAAAACACTTACTAGCCCCGCCGTTCATCCCCTGCTCCCCGCCACCCCCTACTCCTACTGAAGATAGTAATTGTCTAATCGTGGAGCCGGCGTGAGTGATCTGTGCCTCCAGAGGGCGCCACCATGTCCTTCCAACGACAGTCACCCATAAATTTGCGATAGCTGTGACCCCAACACAATGTCACCAAGAGCAAAGTCGTGGAGAGGACATCGAAACTGAGGTCACATGAGAGCAACGCACGAAGGGCCACAGAATTTGAGCCATTTTAATGCTGATCGCAGGAGGATGAGAATGATGACGATGGTGCTACGATTTTCCACTATGGTGTGAGGCTGCATCATAGGGCTGTGCTCTATGTTTGTTTCATTATACGTCCCAGCGTCAGCCATGCCCGAGACCTACAGACCCCTGCAGTGTTAATAAGATACTTTGAGCAACACTCTCAGAGATGCATCCATTTAAGTGGCCGAAACTCGCCTGTGTAATACCAGTCTTCCCAGTTGAGCCTGTTGCAAACTCAACGCTGGGTAGGAGCCGTTGGGGCAGAAACATCCCACAACCAAATAGTGCTGATGGGAATCGAACCCACGACCTCCAAGCTGGGAATCTGCATCGCTGAGCACTACGTCATGGCAACTGGTTACTTATTATGTCTTCTGCCTTAATGATCTGTTTCCAACACAAATTCTGATTTTGTTACATAGTAAACACAACCAACAGCCCAAAGCTATAGCGACTGTTCATTATTTTTTAAACACTCTTTTATCAAGGTTAAATTTATGGCCAACAAATGACACATGAAGATCAGAAAGTTTGAATTTCACAGACCTGATTAAAAAAAAAAAAAGATACCCAGTACTCTATTTCGCATGGGGACGCTTTTTCAGTGTGATCCCGAAGTGTTGGTTCCATACTAACTTGATGGGTTTCGTTCAGCGGTGCCGCCCGGTCGTGACTGCAGACGCCATGCTGACTATTCTCTCCCAGATTGGTCCAGTCGTGATGGATATGTCCAGCATTTCCGTACGGTCATAGTCATCCGTTTCCCTTGGAAACTGGTTGCACCACCGCGCCAAACGTTTGTCAGTCTGCATTGCAAATAGTAGGAAACTGTTTGTTCTGTGACAGCTGTCCAAAAGGTTTGAGGACATCCGCTTGTAAGGGTGAGCTATTCAAATGAGCTAACAATGGCACAACAGAGAGAGAGAGAGAGAGAGAGACAGACAGACAGACAGACAGACAGACAGACAGACAGACAACAGACAGACAGAGAAACAGAGAGAAAAACAAAGACAGAAACTGGGAAAGAGAAAGAGAGAGAGAGAGCTTATGCACACACAACACATACACGCACAATAACAAAATTGACAATAATAACGATAATGAAAATAGTAGTAGTAGTAGTAATAGTAGTAGTAGTAGCAGAAGTAGTAGTAGTAGTAGTAGTATCATTATTGTTGCTATCATTGTAATAATGATGATGATGATGATGATGACAATGATGATGATGAAGATGATGAAAACAACATAATTGTTATCATTTTTATCGTCGTCATCGTCGTCATCATTACTTTATTATCATTATCATCATTTATTATCATTGTTATTATTATTAGTATGATTATTATCATCATCATCATTATTATTATTATTGCCATTATTATTATTTGAACATGCTGCATCTTTCCACCTCTTCTTCATTGCGATGCATTTCAAATGGACCATGTAAGCAGACTTCAATTAAAACTTCTTTTTAACTATGAGCAATACCTATTTGCCTAATTGATCTCTCTCTCTCTCTCTCTCTCTCTCTCTCTCTCTCTCTCTCTCTCTCTCTCTCTCTCTTCTCTCTCTCTCTCTCTCTTGTACCTCTCTGGGTCTCTCTCTGTCTGTCTGTTTCTATCTGTCTCTCGGCCACTGTCTGTCTGTCTGTCACTTCTCTCTCTCTCTCTCTCTCTCTCTCTCTCTCTCTCTCTCTCTCTCTCTCTCTCTCTCTCTCTCTCTAACCTTGATGCATACACAGATTCAAATCCATGCATATTAATGTGCACTAACCAATGCGACTGAACTACTCACTCTGTGCCCACGCTAGCCAGTGTGTGTGTGTGTGTGTGTGTGTGTGTGTGTGTGTGTGTGTGTGTGTGTGTGTGTTGTATGTGTGTGTGTGATGGGAGAGAGAGAGAGAGAGAGAGAGAGAGAGGAGAGAGAGAGAGAGAGAGAGAGACTGCCCTCACGCATGTACGTGTTTCAGCTCTGCCATGAGCACCTCTAAAAGGGACCAGTCCAGGAAATCCTCAATCACAGGATTCTCTCCGCTGGTCACGTGACAAAAGATCGCATTGTAGAGAGACATTCAGAAAAAAAAAACTTTCAGACAAGACAGGAAGTTTTCTGCCTCCCCCCCCCTCCTCTCCACTGCCCACCTTCCTAGTCTTCCCAGTCCTGCTGTAGTCCCCCTACCTCACCACATCTCCCTCTTCCACACTTCAGACCCTCTCCCCTCTGCCAATATTTCAATCACTCTGTACACTGGTGGCACAGTAGATAGCACATTCAGACTTCCCTACATATCAGATCAGAAAATCCTCCGATCCTATTCATGTCTGAAAAGGTGCCT
>CM065721.1:25033332-25048332 GCA_033310375.1 Conus canariensis
GCCGGACCTGAATTTAGAGTTTCACCTGTAGGAATTGGCTAGAACATTGGTGTCCGCGCAGATGTCGACCTCCTAAAGGGAAAACTTCCTTGAACCGGGATGTCTGAAGCTGAGCATAGAATGCACGACCCTCGGATGACGCGAAGAATGCTTTACCCGCGGGGCCAACAAGATCCCCTGGAGAGAGAGTACCGAGGGCCTTCGTGCCACGCACCGGTCGGCGCCATGTGTACCACAGCCATATATCTTGTCCCAGCGCTCACTATACCCCCTTTCCTCAGACCCCCATCCAGCGCCACCCCACTGACAAGAATGTTACAAAGAACAGTAAGGAAACTAGACAACTCAGGAACGTGAGGACAACAGGCCTTATCCGCATTACAAATCCCCACGAATATTTTAAGGATCAGTCATTGACTGCATTTCATATTTCTACCAAGTATTGATAGAATAAGCTTGCTAATTTGGGCATAAACTTGCTGGCAGATAAACCTGTTAAGAACAGACGTGGCGGAAACATAATCTCGTGCGTGGCGGGAAAACTAACTGGGTGAAAAACAAGGGAAATTGGTGCAAGTTGGACGTCTGTAATTCGTTATCTCTGATAGGTATGCAGTGGCTTGGGGTGAAGGGACACCATCTGTCGTCCTTAGAGGGAGACAACCTTTTGGTCTGGGGACGGAAGAACCAACGCTTTGTCAAAGTTGTATAAGAAAACAGTCTGCTACTTGTCTGACCTTCCTGACGCCATGCTTAACCCTTCTCTGCCTCCGTGTTCTTTTTCTTTCTCTTGTAAAGCAACCACTTGTGTGTTTTGCTCCGTTTGGGGTTTTCGGTCACTTTGAGTTTGCGAAGCAATTTTACTTTCCAGGGCCGTGACAATGGCCAGGGCCGTGACAAATGGCCGGATTGTACATTTCTTTACCGTTTTGGGATTTCAAACAACGGGGTTGAGACATAGTGTGTCGTTTGTATTGGACGTCCGTGTGTATGGATGAAGTCGATGGGATTTCCTGAATGACCAATTGGCGTGGCCTCGCCTGCTTTAAAGCTATTATCTTAACCCTGTTTTCCCTCTGTGTGTGTGTGTGTGTGTGTGTGTGTGTGTGTGTGTGTGTGTGTGTGTGGAGAGAGAGAGAGAGAGAGAGAGAGAGAGAGAGAGAGAGAGTGGGGTAAGGATGAGGGGAGGAAGACGGCACGGTGGCAGAGCAGAAATGTGAGGGAGTAGAGGATGAAGTAGTTTGGCATGGTGGTGATGGTAAGGCTGGTGGTGGAATTGCAAGGAGTTGCACATATTCTGAGTTCCACTTGTTTCCCTTCTTGTCTGCAACTGGTTTCCCCCGACAATTATGCCTGTCTGTGGTTCCAAGTCTGTATATGAAAGCAACAATGGTCACGTCTTGTCAGCTTTAACAGGCGGATGAAACCCATGACTCCAGCTTATAAATATCGAGTCATCAACGACTCACAGCTGTTTACTTTGATATGTGAAAGCTGCTTCTGTCTCGACTCGGTGGTCTAGGCTGCTGCGCTGTCGTGTTGTGGAATTAAAGAGGCACATTAAAGAGTTGAAGTCTTAGCCATCACTGTTCTCCTTGTGAAGTAATCAGCAATGCAGATCTATTGCAACAAATGTACGTATTTTGTTGAATGCGTGAAAACAAACCAACACATACAAATGATAACATATTTCTCGTTTATTCTAAATGTTTTTCATATTTAGAAGCAAGCCAACACATGTCTGCTTATGAAAAGAAAGTTTGAATTTAAAGAACCTTATTTTTAAAAAAATACTCAGTATTCAATTTTGCATGGGGACACCTTTCCAGTGTGAGTCTACGTAGAGTCGAGTGCCAAGTGTTGTTTCCATACCAACTTGGTAGGTTCCATTCAGAGGTGCCGCCCGGTCGTGACTGCAGACACCAGGCTGACGATTCTCACCCAGATTGGTCCAGCCGTGATGGATATGTCCAGCGTTTCAATACGGTCATAGTCATCCGTTTTCCTTAGAAACTGGTCGCTCCACCGCGCCAAACCTTTGTCAGTTTGTACTGCAGATAGTAGGAAACTATTCGTTTTATGGCAGCTGTCTGAAGGGTTTGGGAATATCCGCTCGTAAGGATGAGCCAGAAAAAAGGGCTGATTATTGGAGAGAGAGAGAGAGAGAGAGAGAGAGAGAGAGAGAGAGAGAGAGAGAGAGAGAGAGAGAGAGGAGGAGGGAAGGACGGATGGACAGAGACCAACCGACTGACCAACCGATCGACCGGCCGACTGATCGACTGACCAACAGACAGACAGACAGACAGACTGACAGACAAACAGACAGACAAACAAAGCTCACCACACATCGTACATACCACTACTACTACTACTACTACTACTACTACTACTACTACTACTAACAATAACACCAATAAGATGATTTGTGATTCAGTATTGTTATTATTGTCAGTACTTATATTGTTGTTATTGTTATCATCGTCATCATCATTATCATAATCAGCACATACTTGCTACATTAACGACAAATGCGGTTCCTGTTGCTTTGTTTTCTTTCTTTCTTTTTTCTTTTCTTTTTCATATGCCAAATCGATCTTTAATTCTCTCCACCATTGAGTTATGTTTTTATTGTAAATGTAATGGGATTTTAATCACGCTTCTTTTGGACCGTATCCACAGCTACATTTCTTGTATAAATCGCATACGGGCTCCTCAGTTTTACAACTGGTCATTAAAAAAGCTCGAGCGTTTTCACTCAGACTTTGTTTTCTTATCAAACATTAAGAATGCAGTGTGTCCATCAGTTGATGGTGATAATGACAAAGCAATTTCTATCTGATTAAATATCAAGAGATTCCTCACGCTACCAGTTTCAAAACAGAGTGTTGCACTAAATTCTGTAGCATCTTAAGAGAGCATGTTGATAGCATCAGACGGTGGACAGCGAACAGAGTTATACTCTTTTTTTTCATTTCTTAGGAATTTGTACTCACAACTGACTGTGGAGTCGGTGATTATAGTTGAACCTTGGGCTCACAAGAACCATCACAAAGCACAGACACATAGCACGTATGATACATTCAACTAAAAAGCCGGTAGTTTTTCCTACCAATCACAAGAATCACTATATCTGGTGCATGGGGACAAGCACAATGGCTGAACATAATTTGAAAAGACATTCCTAATGACTTGTGTTCCTTTTGTCCCTTCAGGACAAGATTTATCTTTTTTCCATCGGATATGAAATGGGTTTGTAATGTAAAAAAAAACAACAACTAAAAACTTGCTCGTTGAAAAGTTGTCTGTTTTTCATCTGTGTCTCCTTTCACCATGGCGAAGAATGATGGCTGCAGAGTTCTGTTTCAGCCTGTTCAGTTGTGTCCCCTTTTTCTGTCTCGTTTTCCATGCCCACCTCACGGGCATTTCTCCCATGCCGCTGATTACAACCACCCTTTATACAGCAGCATCTGTCCCGTCACAGACCCGGCTACGGAAATCCACACAGCAATCAACATCATGAAGCCATCATGAAGCAACCTACCGAAGGAGACACCGCACAGCTGCTATGTCACAGCTGTGGTATTCAGTAGTGCATCTTCTGATCAAGCATAGCTTCTCCTTTTCGTATCAGTCTGTTTGTACGTCTGTCTCAAACGCCAAGTTTCAACCCACTTTACGATGAAACCTGGTTGCTTGGGGTTTGATTATGTTCTCCCGACAATTTGTTCCATCAAGCTCCAGAAATCAATGCTCCCACTCCCCCCCCCCCCCCCTCCCCCGCTGTGACATGTGCCGACTTCAGCCATCTCTTAAATAAGCATGAATCATGCTTTCAGGTTTATTGCCCGCGTCTAAACAAATAAAGGATCGATAAAGCTTTAAAAGAATTCACCTTCTTGTTTTGGTTTTCAGGAGACCGTTACTGTCATTCGGTTTTCTATTAATCTTTCACCGCTATCGTGAATAAGCGTAAAATAATGTGCACGAGCTTCTGAAAGAACAGAAACAAGTTACGAAAGCCATTGTGGTCAAATGACATATTCCAATATTTTCTGCTCTGCTATTCAGAATATGTGAGTTCTGTCATTCTGCCTATTTCAATGTTAGTGCAGTTCTTAAAATTTTACATCAAAAAAGAAAACATTCAGTTGATGGACTTTATGATCTGCATCACGATTGTACAGTTAATTAAAACAATCGACATCAGTTGATGGACTTCATGACTTGCATCATGATTGTACAGTTACCTCCGTCAAGCAGGTTGTTTTTTTTAACCATCGTCAGTTGGTTTGTTTGTCTGTCTATCAGCATGATTAGGCAAAGACTCGTGGACTGTGGTGCGCAGGCAAACCTGTTTCATTTTGGTGCGTACCTGTGTACGAATTAAGATCAAAAGGGCAGATCCAGAATCCGTTCGACAGTAGAGGTCTTTGCTCTCCCGGTTGCTCCTCTCGTTTGTTGTTCATTGAGGTGTGCGGACGGTTCCAGCTGGCATAACCCCATGGTTATTTTTTACAACTTCAGACTCGCCAAGCCACTTGCCCCCTCCCTCATACCCCAGCCCCATCCATCGATCTCAATGTTGTCACCTTTTAGTTACGTTGTTGTTTGGGAATCACATCTTTTAGTCTGTCCCTTCTTCCTTGCCACCCCAGAGGCATTCATTCCACGCCAGTGATTCCTGCTTCTGGTGCATAGCCATACCAAGGTGTGTCCTGTCACCGTCCCGGCACCGATAGTCCAAAGGAAGCTGTGCCTTCTCTGTGTCTCTTCTCGCTATTTGTGCTGAGTGGATAGGAAGCGGCACCAGGCTGGAACTATGTACGTTTACATGTGATTCTCCGCGTCTGTCACTGACTTCCTATAGCTCACTCAAGATTCCCTTTCACATCACCCCACGTCATTGTGACTTGTATTTACATTTTTTGTAGTTGTTCAGTGTCTGAAAGTGTTCTGTGTAAGAACATTCGAACGGAAAAGGCGTATCAGCTATGGATGAAAGCTGATACGTTTTCTTCTAAATGTCCTCTGCCATTGTTGCAGTATAGTTATACTGTTAATCATTGCGACAGAAACATATGTCTCCAGTCCCTGTTCATGCTAATCAGATCCTTCAGTCTGGATGGCTACGTCACAAGAAACTGCTTTAGATACGACACATACACAACAAATATATACACACATACAAACATACATACATGCATACATAAGTAATACATGCATGCATACATACATAATACATAAATAGATACATACATGCATACATAAGTAATACATACATACATACACACATACGTACGTGCATACACACATACGTACGTACGCACGCACTGCGTGTATGAACGTGCGTACCTACGTACGTACGTACATGCGTGCATACGTATGTACCAGCATACATACATACACACATGCAGACAGAAAGACTGACAGACTGAAACACCAGCACACTGGCACACACACGCACACCTACCAACACACAGAGACACGTATATACGCACACTCACATATATACACTTGCACATTCGCACGCGCACATACATGCACACACGCACGCGCGTGCGCGCGCAACATGCACGTACGCAGAGAGAGAGAGAGAGAGAGAGAGAGAGACAGACAGACAGACAGACAGACAGACAGACAGACACAGACACAGATACAGAGAGCCAGAGAGAGAGAGAGAGAGAGAGAGAGAAGAGATCAACGTTGGGAAAAGATGTTGTGTATAGCTTTGATCAGTAGGAAAGCGATTTCCAGTAGCTTAGAAGTTTAATCTTTCATCCAAAAAAACAAAACAAAAACAAAAAACAAAAAAGAACCAGATCGCTTCGACATTTGTCGCGAAAAGGGTGATGAAATAATCATCTTTTTTTGCGACAATTTTTGGAACGAGGTCTCCAAAATTTCTCGCCAGAGACAATTAATTTTTTTTTTTTTTTTTTTATTTTTTTTTTTTTTTTTATAGTTTTGTGTCATGTTGGAAGTAACTGGGCAAGACGGGTCTTCCTTTTACATTGTTGATGGATTTCTCTGCCTGTCATCTGTTGAAACACTGTTCTCCAGCACACTCTTTTCCACACATAGCTGCAGGCGCGGCAACGTGATGGTGGAAGATACAAGGGTAGGTTATGGATATGTTCAGTCCAGATTATCACAAAAGTCAGGCGGACAGAGGATGAGGGCAATGATGATGATGATATTGATGATGATGATGACGATGATGACAAGATGACGTTTTCAGTTGTCTGTCTGTCTCGGTCTGTCTGTCTGTCTGTCTGTCTGTCTGTCTGTCTCTCTCTCTCTCTGACTGGCTGTCTGACTGTCTGCTCATCTGTCTTGTTTGTCTGTTTCTTTGTCTGTCTCTCTGCCTGTGTATCTGTCTGTTTGTCTGCCTGTCTGTCTGTCCATCTGTGTGTGTGTGTGTGTGTGTGTGTGTGTGTGTGTGTTGTGTGTGTGTGTTCTGTCTGTCTGTCTGTCTCTCTCTCTCTCTCTCTCTCTCTCTCTCTCTCTCTCCCTCCCTCTGTGACTGTCTGTCTGTCCCTCTCTCACTCTGTCTCTGCTTGTCTGTCTGTCTGTCTGTCTGTCTCTCTCTCTCTCTCTCTCCCTCTCTCTCTCTCTCTTTCTCTCTCTCTCTCCCTCTCTCTTTTGCTCCGATGAAAATAACCTCTGAATGTCGCCGAAATCGTAACTGCCCTTAAAAGCCTTGAAGATAAACAATCCCTCACAATCGTTCTCACAATGAACCTGATTACAGAGCAAATCGCACTTTGCGTCTGTTTAACGAAAACGGATGGGAAAATGGCGAGATGAAGAGAGAGAGAGATGGGCGATGGGGTTTGGGCGGGGAAAAAGGAGTGAGAAGGGAGGGGGGAGGGGGGGGGAGTGGAGGAGAAAGGTCAGGGGCAGTTCCCTGTGTGTCTGTTCCCTCATTAAGAATTTTCTCACGGCCTTTTTTTTATTTCCTCCTTCACTTTAGAAATACCGAACCATTATTGTGAATGTTTTTGAATTGTATTTCATGGAACTGCACTGAAGTATAGTCCGACGTCGTGTTGCGGGGAATAGCCTTGCACATTTTAGTGTAATGAGGAGGTTTGCAGCGCGAAAGAGCGTGGTGAAGTACAGCAATGTTGAGTGCAATGCAGCATTGTTATTATTGTCACTACTACCGCTACTACTACTACTACTACTACTACTACTACTACTACTACTACTGTTATTATTATCATTATTGATATCATCATCAACACCATCACCATCATCATCATCGTCATCATCATCATCATCATCATTATCGTTATTGTTATTTATTTGCAAAGTGAGGCGACTGCAGGCGGAAATTTAAACCAATTTGAAAAGTTATTGACAAAGCACCGAAAAATAAAACCGTATACAAACGAATCACGAGACAAAACACGAGGCGTTTCGACCTGAAGAAGACCTAAGAGGTCGAAACGCGTCGTGCTTTGTCTTGTGATTCGTTTGTCTACCTTTTTTTGGCAGCGCTTTATCAACAACTTTTCAAATTTATCATCATCATCATCATCATCATCATCATCATCATCATCATCATTCTTCTTATTATCATTATCATTATTATTATTACTACTATTATATATTATTATTATGATAGCGATGGTCAATGAAGTACAGTGCTGTGTAAAGTAAGAAAAGTGATATATAAACCCTTAACCTGAGCAAGAGACGAAATTGAGAAAATGACTGAAGAACTTGACCTGGCCGACGTCTGGACAGAAAACAATGCACAATGTAAACGTCTTACATGGCAAAGAACAACACCAACAGAACAAAGTCGATTCGATTTTTCGTTAGTATCTGATCATTTCTATTGGAGCTTTGAAAAGACACCAGATTTTTCAAACATACCGTTCTGATTATTGAATGATCACAATGATGTTAAGATCGGAAATTTTTTTTTTTTCTTTTTTTTTTTCCAATTCTCAAAGACAAGAAATATGCATAAGAAATGCTGTCTTTTTGTCTGTCTGTCTGGTGTTTCTTGAACAAAAAAATGTGTTTCTTACAATTCTGGATCAGAAATGCCAAACTGAAATGGCTACAAGGAAGAATCCGATATAGCATCAAAGCCACAAACGCTATCTTGTGAGACGTGGATGTGGGACCACAAAATCTATATGGTATAAAGATTCAAGGGACTCCATTGCGCATTTTAAATGGAACTGTTCTCCTGTACGGAATTTTGTAACCTTTTTAAAATGCACCTTGAATGAAAGATATGAACATGATTTCAATTTTCCTGTTTCTCATAATCTTGTGCTTTTTGTATAGACGGGTGTACAAAAGCAGGTAAGGTATTTGACTTGATGGAAACACTTGCTAAACATTATATTTTATAGGTGTAAAATTGCGATAAGTGTTCCAGTTGCATATATTTTCAAAAACAATAGCATGATGCAAAGATCAACAGTAATTTGTTCAAATTGAATATGAATAGGATTTGTAAAAACCTCGGATCCTCTCTCTCTCTCTCTCTCTTCTCTCTCTCTCTCTCTCTCTCTCTCTCTCTCTCTCTTTTGTGAATTTTGTTTGTAAGGGTGAGCTTTCCTTTAAATCTTGGTTTTTATCGTCAGCGTTATGGGTTTTGTTGTTATCGTTCTTGTTTTGCATCCGTGGGAATGATGTGTTGTGTTGTTTCTCTGTCAATGTTTTTCAGTTCTTTGTAAATTACTGAAATGAATAAGAAAAAAAAAAAGATATCGGGACAAAACCCTGAACCTCGTTAATACCACTGAGCACTATTTAATCTGTACGAACTAGTGTATAAAAGACATTTCAAACATACTTTTCATCTTCTGCGGAACGTTCTTACTTCGCCCACAATACAGTGAATTGGAGGTGAAGGAAGTATTCCTATATACATTTTGCAGGTGAAGCTTTTATGATTTAAGAATGCTACTCTTCTTTCTGGCTGTGGGGTTGCAAGCGGGACCACCTGGTTCATGGTGACCTCACGTTTAAGTGCACTAGTCTGGCGTCACGTCAAATAGAGATCAACTCACAAAAAAGGTAGTTCATTTCTGTTAAGACATCGATTTAAAAACGATGAAATAGATCTAGGTATATAGAAATTTATAACTCAAAAGTGAAGTCAAGACATAGAACACAAAATGATTACTCCCAGGTTTTACGGTGTGAATCAGCCCGTTTTGATCTAAGGAGAGATTCCGTGTTCTGGCAGGAGATACAGATGGCCCAGGCTTTACCACTATAAGCAGCAGTCCACAGGCCTTACGCCATATGATTACTTGGTATGTTTGTTGAGCGTTTCGGCTTGCTTTGTATTTAAGATGGAACTCGTCAGTATCCAGCATGTTAGTTCTGACGGTTGTTCTCACAAATCACATGTATCTTTACAGAATTTTTAGAATCACATTGCCCAGCACATATGAAAGTGTATGTGAAACTATGTTGAAGTTTAAACAACCTAGTAAACGGTTCAGCTTCTAGCTACTGTCCGCTTAAAATCCAATTCATCTTCCATAAAAAGCAGATAAAAGCTAAGTTGTCTTTAAGTGACAAAGATTAAAAAAAGGAAATCTTTTCTCATTTTGCTCGACCATTACTTTCTCGCTTGGCACAAAAGTCTCACCGTCTTCTGTTAGGTAGGAAGAATGCATAGAATTTTGGTTTACTCTCAACAGCACATCCGTGGCATTGAATAGGGGAGGGCGTCACTTCTAAAGCCTAACACCTATCTTAGCTCCTTTTTACAGCTCGTCTTCCTCCTTCTCCTCCTCCTTCTCCTTCCCTTCCTGGATCTTTCGGTCTGGCTTTGATTCAGCCGTAGAAAGAAAGGGAGAACGAACCATCGCCGAAACGCGTCGATAACATCGGAAGATACCGGCGCAGCGAGATTCGTCTCTCGTTCCCGGAGCTGTGCAGATTACCTGGTTATGATGATGGGGGTGCGCAGCTGAGCGCTTATCTCCCTTGTTTGATTGGCGAATATGAAGGCCGCGCGGCCCCAAATAAACCATTGCGTGGCAGGTTGGCTCACTGGTAAAGAGCACCAAGGTTCTCTTCAGACATTGGAAGTTCGAATCCTCGAACCGAAATTGTGATGTATTGTGATTGTCAGTGCCCATATACATTGTTGTTGTTCTGGCACTATCAGTGTAGTGTAAGGTTCCCACCCTCCCCCTTTACCCTAACCCCACACCAACCCTTTCTCTCTCTCCTCTCTTTATAAACGCACATCGAGTTTACTCATCATCGTTTGTAGATTCGGATGACGTTTGTGCAGATGACGTAATAATCCGTGAAGTTTCTTTAGAATTCCCAACTTGTACCGACAGTGCAAGAAGCTTTCAGAAAATTCCAGAAATAGTTTCTAGATATTTTCCACGCTTTTTCATTGATTGTACTGGGTCATGGTTCTCAACTTTTTCTTTTTTTAAGTTCCGAGCGTTCTGATTGGCTGTAACATGTCATCGTTACGGAACGTTCTTACAAGTTCCATGTATTTTCATTGGCTATACTGCGCCGTGTCTTGATTCTTACTTTTGTAGAATATTCCATGTTTCTTGAATGGCAATGTGCCACGCCATGTTTCCCGAACTTTCGACTTTATAAACGATAAATAATCGGAGATTTGGGTGGGGAAGAATGGGATGTTCTATGAATATTGTTTGAGTTGAAAGAAATGCTTCCACTTCGGGGCCGTTGCGAAGAAAGGTAAAATCTATGAATATTGTTACAATTGAAAGAAATGTCTCTGTTTTGGGATCGTTGGAACGGTCATATAAAGATTGTATCCTCTGCTGGAGTAAAGTCTTTGCACTTGTTACCAGAATCGACTGCCCTCTATATGGTTCTGATTCACCGAGAGAATACAACCAGCGTTCGTCAATCAACTCGGTAAGTATCCTACATCCACTGAAATGTCTCGGTACAGGAACTCCATTCCTTGCCACAACACCACCTTAGGATGGTTATTTCCATCCGCCATATCGTCCTAGGAAGGTGTGGATATTAAACCCGAATGTTACAAACTTTTAAAATAAACCTGTCTGCTCTGCTTTGCTCGGTTCTCTACATTTCCTCGGAAGGAGTTTCCTCTGTTTCTTTCTGTAACTACACAGTGTGTTTGATGACAGGAATGGTTTTGATACAGTCAGGAGGAAAGGCTTCATGTTTGGGAGCGGGTTGGGGGATCGAATCTTGTTGATAATACTGAAATAATTTGAGACAAGCTTTCTCTTTAAAAGAAAAAGAAGAGTGTAGTTTAAAATGCTTATACAATTCATTTTAGGCATTTCTACCCCATTACTCACACAAGCTCACAAATCACACTCACACACACACACACACACACACACACACACACACACACACACACACGCACGCACGCACGCACGCACGCACGCACGCACACGCCTGCATATGCACTTCTGCATACGCGCGCGCGCGCGCACGCACACACACACACACACACACACACACACACACACACACACACACATGCACACGCATACGCACACGCATACACACACATCATACACACGCACATACGCTCGCGCATCGCAGATACTGGCACTCACACATGGGCCCGTGCCCACACACCCCATACACACACACACACACGCACACACACACACATACACACACACGCGCGCGCGCGCGCACACTCACATACATGTACACTCATCTCACACACACACACACACACACACTTACAACGATGATAATGGCACAGCCAGTGTTAGGAAGGTACTAAAGGTCTTACCAGAGCGTTGTGTTAATGCGTAGGTCAGACATCTACTAAGTCATAGCCACGAGACCCTCCTCTAAAATTCTTTGACGTTAGTCATAAATTCACTATTCACCGCAGTGCAGGGACGACCCCCCCCCCTTCCTATTCTAAGAGTCATAGTGCAGGGTAATCCCAATGGTAAGACACCGTTTGAACCATAGTACATAGACATCTCCCATTGTAAGAGTCATTGTGCAGAGACAACCCCCATTGTAAGAGTCATAGTGCAGAGACAACACCCCATTGTAAGAGTCATAGTGCATAGACATCTCCCATTGTAAGAGTCATTGTACAGAGACAACCCCCATTGTAAGAGTCATAGTGCAGAGACAACCCTCATTGTAAGAGTCATAGTGCAGAGACAACCCTCATTGTAAGAGTCATAGTGCAGAGACAACTCCCATTCTAAGAGTCATAGTGCAGAGACAACCCCCATTTTAAGAGTCATAATGCAGAGACAACCCCCATTCTAAGAGTCATAGTGCAGGGGTAGTCCAAATGGTAAGACACCTTTTGAACCATACTGCAGAGACAACCCCCATTGTAGGAGTCATAGTGCAGAGACAACCCCCATTGTAAGAGTCATGGTGCAGAGCTATCCACCATTGTAAGAGTGATAGTGCAGAGCTATCCACCATTGTAAGAGTCATAGTGCCATTGTAGGAGTCATAGTGCAGAAACAACCCCCATTGTAAGAGTCATAGTGCAGAGACAACCCCCATTGTAGGAGTCATAGTGCAGAGACAACCCCATTGTAAGAGTCATAGTGCAGAGACAACCCCCATTGTAAGAGTCATAGTGCAGAGACAAGCCCCATTGTAAGAGTCATGGTGCAGAGCTATCCACCATTGTAAGAGTGATAGTGCAGAGCTATCCACCATTGTAAGAGTCATAGTGCAGAGATAACATCCCATTGTAAGAGTCATAGTGCATAGATATCTCCCATTGTAAGAGTCATTGTGCAGAGACAAACCCCATTGTAAGAGTCATAGTGCAGAGACAACCCCCATTCTAAGAGTCATAGTGCAGAGACAACCCCCATTGTAAGAGTTATAGTGTAGGGGTAGTCCAAATGGTAAGACACCTTTTGAACCATACTGCAGAGACAACCCCCATTGTAGGAGTCATAGTGCAGAGACAACCCCCATTGTAGGAGTCATAGTGCAGAGACAACCCCCATTGTAGGAGTCATAGTGCAGAGACAACCCCCATTGTAGGAGTCATAGTGCAGAGACAACCCCCATTGTAGGAGTCATAGTGCAGAGACAACCCCCATTGTAGCAGTCATAGTGCAGAGACAACCCCCATTGTAAGAGTCATGGTGCAGAGCTATCCACCATTGTAAGAGTCATAGTGCAGAGCTATCCATCATTGTAAGAGTCATAGTGCCATTGTAGGAGTCATAGTGCAGAGACAACCCCCATTGTAAGAGTCACAGTGCAGAGACAACCCCATTGTAGGAGTCATAGTGCAGAGACAACCCCCATTGTAAGAGTCATGTGCAGAGCTATCCCCATTGTAAGAGTGATAGTGCAGAGCTATCCACATTGTAAGAGGTCATAGTGCAGAGACAACCCTCATTTTTAAGAGTCATAGTGCAGAGACAACCCCCCATTGTAAGAGTCATAGTGCAGGGACAACCCCCATTTTAAGAGTCTATCAGGGACAACCCCCATTGTAAGAGTATACGTGTAGAGACAACCCCCATTGTAAGAGTCATAGTGCAGAGACAACCCCCGTTGTAAGAGTCATAGTGCAGAGACAACCCCCCATGGTAAGAGTCACTGTGCAGAGACATCCCCCATTGGAAGAGCCATAGTCTTGGGAGGGGTGGCGCCATAGTATGACACAACTGGGTCATACATGATAGGAACCTTTACCTCAAAGTCGTGATTTTTGGGGGGGAAACCAAAATGAACAAACCATGAAGCAATGTGTGGTCATGTCTGCTAGGCGATTCGGTGTCGTAAGCAGCATTCCTTTGGAGTTACGGGCGTGCATTTGTTTTATCGTGGGAGCAAGGGTTACCCTACTCTTTGTGTTTACTCTTTATTGTTCCCTGCCTGATTTTATATTTACTTTCAAAAAAGTAATATCAAAATCAAACACTAACGTTAAGAATGTCTGTGAGTTATGAATGTAAAAAAAAAAAAAGCAAACTTACATTTGGAAGAGAAGAGAGAGAGAAGAGAGAAGAGAGAGAGAGAGAGAGAGAGAGACAGACAGACAGACAGACAGACAGACAGAGAGGGGGGCAGAGAGAAGAGGAAAAGGAAGCAGAAGCAGAAGAAGAAGAAGAAGAAGAAGAGAAGAAGAAAAGAAAAGAAGAGAAAAGGGACAAGACAGACGGAAAGCGAAAAACACGGAGAGAAAGGATGGGATGGAGGGACAGAGGATAGGGAGACACAGATAAAAGAAAGAGATGATTTTTTTTATTGCGAGGAAGGGGGGGGGGGGGGGGGGGGGGGGGGGGGCTTCCTTCTTTCATTTTAGCTCAATGCAGGCTTTATTTCTTTTTCAACAAGTCCATCCCCGAGAAATGACACAGTTTGTGTCACAATGGGGTATTAAGTCATACCGAGTTGGAACAAGTCCAACCGATACACTAAATTGTGTTCTTTGTCTGGTTTTGTTGCTGTTGTTGCTTTTTTTTTTATCTGTTTGCTTTTTTTTTCAAGAAAAAGAAGAGAATAAATAAGCGGTGACGGAGACAGTTTCAAGAATCAGATGTAAACGTTAATCTAAAGCAACACGTGGCTGTGTTTAAGGATAGTACCAGCGGGGCGGTACGCAGCAGTTATGAATATGGAAACTAACATGAAGCGGGACAGCGAGACAGGCCATGATTTTTCTTCTCTTTTATTGTCCGTCGTCTGGCTGCCGGGCGCTCTATCCTCAATCTGTCTGTGTTTCAGGCTGTTTGTCTGTCTATTTGGGTGTCTGGCTATCTGTTTGTATGTCTGTATGCTGTATCTCTCTCTCTCTCTCTCTCTCTCTCTCTCTCTCTCTCTCTCTCTCTCTCTCTCTCTCTTTCGCTCTCTGTCTGTCTCTCGTTCTCTCTCTCTCTCTCGTTCTCTCTCTCAGTATCTCCCCTCCCTCCCTCTTCCTCTGTATGTGAGTGAGTGCGTGCATGTGTGCCTGCGTAGGCGCGCGCGCGCGCGCGCGCGCGCGTGTGTGTGTATGTGGTTCTCTCCTCTCTCTCTCTCTCT
>CM065721.1:25053332-25058332 GCA_033310375.1 Conus canariensis
TTACAGGTTAAGTTAACGCTTGAATTATTTCTTTTAAATTCAACAACAAAGCATCTTAACCTTAAAGTTGAGGATAATGTTAATTTCTAAAATTACTATCGATTTTACAGGATAATGTTAATTTCTAAAATGACTATCGATTTTACAGTCACACTTTTGACGAACCTACTTGAACCTTATTCCCTACTCCAACACCCTACTCTTCACCACCCAGCTCCCACCCCTTTAAGGCAAACGTCCCTACAACATAAGATTGCATAAATGATGCATTTAGATCAATGCTGTCAAAACATGAACGGAAACACACACACACACACACACACACACACACACACACACACACACACACACAGAGAGAGAGAGAGAGAGGGAGAGAGAGAGAGAGAGAGAGAGAGAGAGAGAGAGAGAGAGAGAGAGAGAGAGAGAGAGAGAGCTGGAAACACGAACTACTGATTTTACGAAGTTCAAGACTGGTGATTTAAAGTTACCATGGATGTGTCAAGTCAACACACTGGGGCGAGCAGTAGGGGCGACATGGGGCGACAGTGATGATGGGAATGAGTTTGTTGACTCTCTAAGGGGCTTTTGTCACACGCTGCAGTGCGCAACAGTCATTTGAGAGATCATTGTATGGTCAATTATGTCACCGTCAGTACCATGTCATTGCTTTGAAATATTCCGTGGAGACACTTTTAAAGCCCGACTGATCGCCAGCAGCTCTGCCAATGACGTCTGCTGTGTGTGTGTGTGTGTGTGTGTGTGTGTGTGTGTGTGTGTGTGTGTGTGTGTGTGTGTGTTCATATACAACCGCCCTATTTCCATTTGGAGCTGTACCTCAGGCCAGTCATTTCATCTTCCTTCACAGTCTTGACCCAGGAACACTGCGCTACGGTTCCAGTGCTAGAGATAGAAACAGACCATTGTCAACCGATCATTGTGGGTCCACCTGCCGTAAGGAGACCTAGATCCTCCTCTCTGTATGTGAATCACAAAGGAAAGTTGTTGGGGTTTTCCCCCTCACGTGTTATATTTGAACGTTTTATTCACGCCTCTTTTGGGGTCATCGATTTGTTCCGAGTGTCCATATGAAATGTGAGTGGTCATGTTTAGAACAACACAAAGAGGGGCTGAAATCGACTGAATGAACGAGTCCCCTCAAGGGGAGGTCAGAAACTGTCAGTATGTCCCCTTGGCTTCCCTCCTCCTGCCCCTCTCCTCTCTCTCCCTCTCTCTCTCTCTCTCTCTCTCTCTCTGTGCTAACAAATGCACCAACACCAGCACAGACCCTTTGAATCTTCCAAAATTCAGAATTTCATGGAACAAGTACACAGTGGATAACAAACAACAACAACAACAACAATAACCTTACTACAAGTAAGAAATTGACTCCCTTCTTTTGAGTGAAGTGATCCGTACCTGAGTATTATCACAACAGAAAACAGTCATCACCATCGATTGCCACCACCCATCTCTCTCTCTCTCTCTCTCTGGCTGGCTGTCGGACTGTCTCTCTTTGTGTCCGTCCATCTGTCTGTTTGTCTGTCTATCTGTTTATCTATTTATTCAGAACAGTAAGTAGCGGGGAAAACAATTTCCCCCGTCTTTAGAGCAATGACCTGGCAAAGATTAGAGAAATAAAGGTAATGCACGAAGACAAAGAGGACGGAAAGTTGTGAGAACGTTAGTATTAAACGCTTTATTAGCAGCATATGGGAACAATCGGGGGTTGGTTCTGTCAAATTATCAATCGATCAATCAATTAATCAATCAGTCTATTATTATCTGTCTATATATCTATCTGTCTGTCTATATACCTATCTATCTAATTATCTATCTCTCTATCTATTTGTCTGTCTGTCTATCTATCTGTCCATCAGCCTGTCTTTCTGTCCGTCTGCCTGTCTCTCTGTCTGCCTCTGTCTGTCTGTCTATCTACATATCTGTCTGTATGTCTATCCATTTATCAGTCTGTCTGTCCAAATGCTTACCTATCTATTTATCTATCTATGTATCTGTCTGTATCTATCCATCTATCTGTCTACCTGTCTGTCTGTCTGTCCGTCTGTCTGTCTGTCTACATATTTGTCTATATGTCTATCCATTTGTCAGTCTGTCCAAATGCTTACCTCTCTATTTATCTATATGTATATGTCTGTCTGTCTATCTATCCATCTATCTGTCTACCTGTCTGTCTCTCTGTCCGTCTGTCTGTCTATCTACATATCTGTCTATATGTCTATCCATTTGTCAGTCTGTCCAAATGCTTATCAATCTGTTTATCTATGTATCTGTCTGTCTGTCTATCTATCCATCTATCTGTCTACCTGTCCGTCTGTCTATCTGTCTGTCTGTCTAACTATCTACATATCTGTCTATATTCTGTCCATGTGTCCGTCTATCCATCTGCTTATCTCTCTATCTATCTACATATCTGTCTACATGTCTATTCATTTGTCAGTCTATCCATCTGCTTATCTATCTGTCTATCTATCAACCTGTCCGTCTGTCTGTTTCACTGTCTGCCTCTCTCTGTCTGTCTGTCTGTCTGTCTGTTTAACTATCTACATATCTGTCTAATGTCTGTCCATTCGTCAGTCAGTCTGTCCATCTGCTTATCTATCTGTCTATCTATTTATCTATCCGTCTATCTATCTACTATTTATCCATCTACCTGATTACCTGTCCGTCTGTCTCACTGTCTGACTCTCTCTGTCTATCTGTCTAACTACATATCTGTCTATATGTCTATCCATTTGTCAGCCTGTTTGTCCATCTGTTCATCTATCTGTCTATCTATCTGTCTCTCTCTCTGTGCCTGTCTGTCTGTCTGTCCATCCATCTGTCTATCTAGCTAAAGTGTTTGTCAGGCCATGGTATATCTGGAACCAGTGAGTCACACCTTTGGTGCCGCCTACGAATAGGCCACCCATCCATGCAGCAGCAGAAGCGGTGTAAATGATACTGTTCTTGTCCCGTGACCGTAGATCGTAGGTCAGAGGTGCAGGAGGCAGTGATGAAGATCTTAGCGATATAGCCCTGCTCACTGAGGCAGGCGCTGAGACTGAGGTCGCCTCAGACCACACACGTGCAGCGTGGCGCCTCTCTTCTCGTTCTGCGACAGCCTGTTCAGATTTTACTCGGGATGAGTCAGTTGTTACTCACGCATAGAGATGCAGTACGCTTTGAGCACACAGACAGACGGACAGAGCTTAGAACTCAAGTCTCAAACCGAGAATAGGCGCTGCACAGGTTATTGATAGTAACAGTAGCAGTAGTAGTAGTAGTAGTAGTAGTAGTAGTAGTCGTAGTAGTAGTCGTAGTAGTAGTAGTAGTAGTAGTAGTAGTAGTAGAGGAGTAGTAACAGTAATATATTAATAACAATGATGAAAATGATGATGATGATGATGATGATTGATGAAATTTTGATGATGATGACGATAATGACGGTAACGATGACTAAAATGATGATGATTGTGATAATGATAAGAAGAAAGAACAAGAACTTTAAATTTTGGATTCTGAGAGAGAGGAGAGAGAGGAGAGAGAGAGGATAGAGAGAAGATGAGACGAGAGAGACGGAGACGATGAATGAAAAGAAGAGAGACGGAGTAAGACGCATAGTGAAAGAACGACGAAAACGATTCAAATTTCTGGACATGAGGCTGAAGAGAGAGAGCGCCATAATAGAATGCAGAAGATTGAAGGACGCCATTAAGATGCGGAGCGCCTGTGTATAATAGACTCGGATTGTTGAGGGGTCCGCCTCTTTACAATGAATGCGGATTGTAGGGGTCCGCCTCTTTACAATGAATGCGAAATTGTTGAAGGGTCGCCTCTTTACAATAGAATGCGGATTGTGTAGGGGTCCGCCTCTTTACAATGGAATGCGGATTGTGAGGGGTCCGCCTCTTTACAATGGAATGCGGATTGTGAGGGTCTGCCTCTTTACAAAGGAATGCGGATTGTGAGGGGTCCGCCTCTTTACAATGGAATGCGGATTGTGAGGGGTCGCCTCTTTACAATGGAATGCGGATTGTGAGGGGTCTGCCTCTTTACAATGGAATGCGGATTGTGAGGGGTCCGCCTCTTTACAAAGGCATGTGGATTGTGAGGGGTCGGCCTCTTTACAATGGAATGCGGATTGTGAGGGGTCGGCCTCTTTACAATGGAATGCGGATTGTGAGGGGTCGGCCTCTTTACAAAGGCATGTGGATTGTGAGGGGTCGGCCTCTTTACAATGGAATGCGGATTGTGAGGGGTCGGCCTCTTTACAAAGGCATGTGGATTGTGAGGGGTCGGCCTCTTTACAAAGGCATGTGGATTGTGAGGGGTCTGCCTCTTTACAATGGAATGCGGATTGTGAGGGGTCTACCTCTTTACAATGGAATGTGGATTGCGAGGGGTCTGCCTCTTTACAATGGAATGCGGATTGTGAGGGGTCTGCCTCTTTACAATGGAATGCGGATTGTGAGGGGTCTGCCTCTTTACAATGGAATGCGGATTGTGAGGGGTCTGCCTCTTTACAATGGAATGCGGATTGTGAGGGGTCTGCCTCTTTACAATGGAATGCGGATTGTGAGGGGTCTGCCTCTTTACAATGGAATGCGGATTGTGAGGGGTCTGCCTCTTTACAATGGAATGCGGATTGTGAGGGGTCTGCCTCTTTACAATGGAATGTGGATTGTGAGGGGTCTGCCTCTTTACAATGGAATGCGGATTGCGAGGGGTCTGCCTCTTTACAATGGAATGCGGATTGTGAGGGGTTACCTCTTTACAATGGAATGCGGATTGTGAGGGGTCTGCCTCTTTACAATGGAATGCAGATTGTGAGGGGTCTGCCTCTTTACAATGGAATACAGCCAACCTTCAATATTTGCGGAATATTTTTTATGTTTGTGTGTGTCTACGTGCTTGCGAGCGTGCTGGTGCATGCATGCATGCATGCTTGCGCGTGCGCATGTGTGTGTGTGTGCCGTGTGGTGTGTGTGTGTGTGTGTGTG
>CM065721.1:25063332-25068332 GCA_033310375.1 Conus canariensis
CTTGGCTCAATTACCTGTGAAGTAACCGTCGATGTCTCCTCACATTATCTCCACTTATTAATGTGAAATCAAATCGTTAATCTTTCCTTTCAAATCATGGTTAAACACCAAAAAACAAATAAACGTAGCAGAAGCATCTGGAAATGCGAACGGTTAATTTCGTTAAGTTCGTGGCTGGCTATGCAAAAGCGACCTGGATATGTTAATTCAAACACTGTGTGGCGACACGGAGGCGACAGTGGAGACGACATGGGGCGACAGTGATGATGTGAACGAGTTCCATCACCATCTGGGGACCGTTTGTCGTTCGATCGTTGCGCGGCAGTTATCCATTGAAGAAAAAAAAAACTTCTAGAAAAACATGCCTCCGTCTGTAAAATGTTACTTTGAAATTGTCCATTGGGAAACATTTATGCGCCCGAAAATGGCTGCCAGTCGGGTGACAACATAATAACTGCTTCCTGTCCGTCTGTGTCTGTGTCCATGTGCATGCACATCCTGTTGACACTAAAATCAATGGGATTGCTAATCAGAGTCTTCTACCCTCATACCCTCTCCTATGGCTGTCGTAGAAAACTCATTGCTGTCAGGCTGCCAAGCGTCCACCTGCCATAGGAGACTCAGATCCAACGTTTGCATTCGTCTATGATATGGTGCATGTGTGTGAGTGTGTGTGTGTGTGTGTGTGTGTGTGTGTGTGTGTGTGTGTGTTATATGTGTGTGTTGTGTGTGTGTGTGTGTGTGTGTGTGTGTGTGTGTTTGTGCGTGTGTGTGTGCGTGTGTGTGTGTGATGTGTGTGTGTTGTGTGTGTGTGTGTTTTGTGAAACAGTGTGTGTTGCATATATGTGTATATATTTGTGTGTGTGTGTGTGTGTGTGTGTGTGTGTGTGTGTCGTGCATTCGTGCACGTGCGGCTGCACATGCCTACGTATGCAAATGTGTGTTCCACGGAAGTCACTGCTTTTGTTCTCTTCATTAATTCATCGGCAAAAGAGCCTAATCCTGAGTTTACGGGGCTCGCTAATTGCTGAAAAAGGTTCTGCTCGTCCATTTACCATCCACTTTGCACAGTCATATATTTGACAAACAATTTAGCACCCTTTTCCCTACCACGACACCCTGTGCACAAAAACAACCCAACACCAGTCTCCACTACCACAACACCCTATGCACAAACAACCCAACACCTGTCTCCCCTCCACTATACTACGACACCCTATGCACAAACAACCCAACACCTGTCTCCCCTCCACTATACCACGACACCCTATGCACAAACAACCCAACACCTGTCTCCCCTCCACTATACCACGACACCCTATGCACAAACAACCCAACACCTGTCTCCCCTACCACGACACCCTATGCACAAACAACCCAACACCTGTCTCCCCTCCACTATACCACGACACCCTATGCACAAACAACCCAACACCTGTCTCCCCTACTACGACACCCTATGCACAAACAACCTAACACCTGTCTCCCCTCCACTATACCACGACACCCTATGCACAAACAACCCAACACCTGTCTCCCCTCCACTATACCACGACACCCTATGCACAAACAACCCAATACTGTCCCCCTACTACGACACCCTATGCACAAACAACCTAACACCTGTCTTCCCTCCACTATACCACGACACCCTATGCACAAACAACCCAACACCTGTCTCCCCTCCACTATACCACGACACCCTATGCACAAACAACCCAACATCTGTCTCCCCTCCACTATACCACGACACCCTATGCACAAACAACCCAACACCTGTCTCCCCTCCACTATACCACGACATCGACACCCTATGCACAAACAACCCAACATCTGTCTTCCCTCCACTATACCACGACACCCTATGCACAAACAACCCAACACCTGTCTCCCCTCCACTATACCACGACACCCTATGCACAAACAACCCAACACCTGTCTCCCCTCCACTATACCACGACACCCTATGCACAAACAACCCAACACCTGTCTCCCCTCCACTATACCACGACACCCTATGCACAAACAACCCAACACCTGTCTCCACTCCCCTATCCCACTCCCACGCTTTCAGGCAAATCTCTCTTGCAACATGAAACTACACAATACTTCTTCATATCTGCATTTAGATCAAAAGAATAATAAATTTATGAGCGGATTAAAAAAGAAATAAGCCAGGGAAAAAACGAACGACTAATTTCACAAAGTTCGTGACTGGTGATTTAGAGGTACCATGGATATATCAAGCCAAACACTCTGGGGCGAAAGTAGAGGCGACATGGGGTGACAGTGATGATGGGAATGAGTTCTGTGACCGTCTGGGGAGCTTTTGTCACACGCTTCGTTGCACGACAGTCCTTCATGAGATCATTGTGTGGTGAATTATGTCACCGTCAATACCCCGTCGCCGCTTTGAACTATTCCGTAGAGACACTTTTATGGCCCGACTGATTGCCGGCAGCTCTGCTAACGACGTCGTCATAGCTGATGCATGTGTGTGTGTGTGTGTGTGTGTGTGTGTGTGTGTGTGTGTGTGTGTGTGTGTGTGTGTGTGTGTGTGTGCACGCGCGCAGGCGCCCATGTGTTAATATGCAAGCATCCCACTTCCAGTTTAGACCTTTACCTCAGGCCAGTCAGTTCCTCTTTTTTCACTGCCTCAACCCTACGACACTACTCTGCAGTTCCAATGCTAGAAGCAGAAACAGGCCGTTGCCGTCCGATATTCGTGGGCCCACCTTCCAGAGGAAACTTGGATCCTTTGGCTTCTGTGTCTGTAAGTAAAGCTTTTTTCAGGGCTGTCATCACATAGACAAAAACTGTCATGTTCTCGAAAACAAGACAAAAAACAAAAAACAACAAACACAGAAGTATCTGCAAACTAAATATATCAAATGTACAACATGATAACCCTTATACACTGATATCGTTGGGGCTGATGACCGAACGTCGTGCTGCCGGCACCCCTTCAATATCTACCTCTAGCTGAAATACATTATAAGAAAAATCGCTGAAAAGCATTTGAACCCCAGCATTAATCAGTACAGGGGGATACAGATACATGCAGGGTTTGTTAGGAAGTTGCAGCATAGAGGAGGACCCCCTGCTCCATTTACGCCCGTAGCACTGTGTGAAAGAACAGCCTGGGGCTGAGCATCCTCACAATGATAATTATGGGAGTGATAGGGTCCCTCTCTCTCTCTCTCTCTCTCTCTCACCCACCAGTCGACAGTCCTGGTGCAGACTACAGCGACACGACTGTTGCACTGTTAGTGAGGTGATTTTTGCTTTCCTTTATCCTTACAATCAAATTGCGTCCAAAGCTAGGCAAAGTGACGTACACACTGTTCAAGGAAGGAATCTCGGAGTAAGAATGGCTTGTATGCAGTTCATGAGCTATTATGCAATATACGCAGTGAGGCGGAAGGAGAGGAGTGTAAGGGTGGGTTTTCCATAGGTTCCGAAATCCGAAACACACACACACACACACACACACACACACACACACACACAACACACACGCACGCACGCACGCACGCACGCACGCACCACGCACGCACGCACGCACGCACGCACGCACACGCACGCACGCACGCACGCACACACACACACACACACACACACACACACCACTTCCTCCCAAAGACCCCCCCCCCCCCCCCCCACCAACAGTAACTTATTGGTGAATGTACTCTTTTTGATAAACGAGAGAAACAAAAGCGAAACAAAATGCTTTGGTTTCCTACCACCACCATCACTCGCTCAACAACTCTTTATCCTCTGTGGACCTGAAGTAAGAAACGCTCCCCCCTCCCCCCCCCCCCCTCCTTCTTAGCTGACGATCCGCCTCTGAATATTACTTGGCAAGAAAACAGTCATCATCAACAGT
Source organism: Conus canariensis (assembly GCA_033310375.1). Lineage (NCBI taxonomy): Eukaryota > Metazoa > Mollusca > Gastropoda > Neogastropoda > Conidae > Conus > Conus canariensis. The sequence continues at coordinate 25,067,219 of CM065721.1, forward strand.
TGCATCTCTCTGTCTGTCTGTTTCTCTCTCTCTCTCTCTCTCTCTCTCTCTCTCTCTTCTCTCTCTCTCCTCTCTCTCTCTCTCTCTCTCTCTCTCCATCGTTTTCTTCTGTCCACCACACTTGTCGCTTGATTCGCTATTGAATTTCTTCCACCAGCCCCTCCCTGGCTATCACAGAACAAGTCCTACTACGATGGACTACCCCCCTCCCCACCTTGCATCGACAGAGGGGGAAAACAATAACACTACCTTCCCTCCCGCGTCGTCACGCCGTTCGGCCCAGAGCAACATATCGTAGGTCACAATCGGAGCCGGTCCCACAGGACCGGCGAGCAATAACGCCAACACACCCTCACACAGGCGCACACACAAAAAAGCGCAAGACAGATAATTCTCTCAGCAGCGCCAGGGTTGTCTCTCCTATCGATCACCATGGTATCTTTTACTGTCGTGTCACGGAAACGAGGCTTGGCAGATAGTGCCCCCTGGCGAGAGAGTCGGGGGTGGGGGGGGGGGGGGGGGGGGGAGGGGGAAAACGAGAAGACGAGGCGCCACAAATCATGTAAAGATGGTGGGCCCTTCGACTGTACATCTCGGCGAGAAATCGCACAAATCATTTCCACCCTGACGGCTAATCAATGGGGGAAACTGTCTCCACTTTATGGAGCTGAATAATACAGCAATAGGACATATCCGGGGAGGGAGTCAGTTTCTCCCCCCTCCCCCACCTCCACCTCCCTTCCCCATCAGTCACGGGCCCGCCACGCCACTCAAACCTCCCCCCCCCCCATTCCCCCCTCCATCACCCCCGACCCAGCTTCCTTTTTACCTTGAAACCATGACAACGAACACGGGCCTATTCACGCAGAAACAATGAGCTTACCCACTTCCGCTGTGTTCTTGCGCGTGTCACGTCATTGCCGGCGAGGAAACTTTTTTTTTATCCGCCAGGTTTTACGACCCACTGAAATATTCCGCCATGGAGAACATCAAAACGCAATCGGGCGGAGGGAGAGCTTTGAAAGAGAATTGTCAATATGTTTGTCTTGGCAGTGCGGATGTGCAGTGGGCCGTGCACCGCTGAGGTTATAAAAACCGATCTCGATTGCTTTTA
>CM065721.1:25075832-25088332 GCA_033310375.1 Conus canariensis
AATTATTTGTAAAACCAGCTGTAAAATTTACAAGACAGGGACGGGCCTCGGGAGGATTAGTTTGTATGGTTCGTAAAAGTCTTGTCCCGTATGTGCACCAGGTGGATTGTGACAGTCTGTATACAATGTTATTTAGATTTGATAAAGAATTATTTTGCTCTGATAAGCCTGTCTTACTTGTGTGTACATATGTCCCTCCAGAAAATGCACCTTTCTACACAATGCATGGCTTTGACAATGGCATTGAAATGTTGGAAGAATGTATTGTAAACAAGTTGTTATCCTTCGATGATGCTGAGATACTTTTATGTGGTGACATGAATGCAAGAACGGCGAATATTTCTCCAGGTAATGTAGATGATCGTGATCTTTATGCTAATTTCAAGACTGCAGACAGCAAATACAATAGATGTTCTCAAGATAAGATATTAAATGTATATGGGAAAAAGCTTCTTAGTATGTGCATTGTGCTAGGATTGACAATTATAAATGGAGTATGTAATGGCGATCTCGAAGGTCGTTTCACATACATTTCGGATGTGGGGAGTAGTGTGAATGATTATTTTCTAGTGTCTACAGAATTTTTTGAACTAATGTGTAAAAAGATGACTCTAAATGTGATGGAAAGATTTGATTCTGATCATTTACCCCTGGTATTGTGCATTGAAATGCCAAATGAACAGTCACATACCAGTTCTGCCCCTAATGTAAATGTTAACCAGTTTATTGTTAAATATTGCTGGAATCAAGATTACAGTCAACAGTTTTCTTTATGCATGAATTCATCAAATGTTCTGGAAAAGTTAAACGCCGCTGAAAATCTTATTTCTGTGAATGTTAATGAAGCTCTGAACTTGTTTAATATAACTATCAAAGACCAAGCTGAAACAATGAGGAAAGTTGTGCCTATAAATAAGAAATTTATACAGAATTGGTTTGATCGAGAATGTAGGGTAGAAAAACGTAAACTACGAAGATTATTTAGAATTTTTCTGAAAACAATGGATAAGGAGGATAGAATATTGTTCTGTATAGCGAGAAGGGAATACAAACATTTAAATGAAAGGAAACAGAAAGAACATAATGATCTCCTATTAAACGATCTTCTGTCTTCGGGTAATAATCAGCAATTATTCTGGAAAACTATTCACAAGATTTCCACAAAGAAACTACAACCTGCAAATAATGTTCCGATGCAAGAGTGGTTCTTACATTTTAAAAATCTTTTGGATAAGGACGATGATGAGTCCACTGAGACTGACAATGTAATAAATAATGAAGAAACTACTTATGACAGACCAATATCCAGAGGGGAAATATTAACAGCTATTAAGAAATTAAAGAATGGTAAAACTGCTGGACCTGATGGCCTCATTGGGGAGTTTTTTAAGCATTCTGGTGCTACTGTTCTAAGATTTTTAGTTGCATTGTTTAATTATCTTTTTGACACCGGGATTTATCCAGAAGATTGGAAAGAATCTATAATTTTACCTCTGTTTAAGAAGGGGGAGATAAACGATGTAAACAATTATAGAGGTATTTCGTTGTGCAATGTATGTAGTAAACTCTATAGTTCTGTTATTAATAATAGACTACATGAATGGATATCTCAGAACAATATAACAGGAGAACATCAAGCAGGATTCAAAAAAGGTTATTCTACTATTAATCACATGTTTAGTCTATTAGCTGCAATTCAAAAACAATTTGTAAACAACAAGAAGCTGTATGTGGCTTTTGTGGATTTTGAGAAAGCTTTCGATTCAGTTTCACGGAAACTGCTGTGGCCTATTTTGTTAAAACATGGAATTCAAGGTAAATTGTATCATTGTGTGAAAGGTATGTATAAGGAGGTGAAAGCAAGAATTAGAGCGGGAGCCAAATTATCAGATTTTGTCAAGTGTACGAGAGGGGTCAAGCAAGGGGATGTTTGTAGTCCTGTTTTATTTTCTCTGTTCATAAATGAATTGGCTCTGGAGATTATTCAAAATGGACGGCATGGTGTGACTTTTGATACCTTGGAACTGTTCGTCTTACTTTTTGCTGATGACATTATTTTATTGTCTACAACTGTAGTTGGTCTGCAAAGACAATTGAACAGTTTGTATTTAGCTGCTACTAAATTAGAATTAAAAGTTAATATGAATAAGACCAACATTGTGTTTCGCAAAGGTGGATATTTAGCACGTAATGAGAAATGGATTTATGGAGGTGAATACATGGTTGTAGTCAATGCATATAAATATCTTGGGTTCTATTTTACTACCAAATTAAGTTTCACTTTTGGATGTCAAGATCTAGCAAATAGAGCAAAGAGAGCAGTCACAGTTATACTTCGTATTTTATACAAATTGAATAGTGGCGCATTTTCTGTTTTTTCGAAATTATTTGACTCTCAGGTGCAGCCAATTTTACAGTATGGAGCAGAAATCTGGGCTTTTGAGAGATGTGTTGTAATAGAGAATGTTCATTTATATGCTATGAAAAGATTTTTGAATGTAGACAATCGAACACCAAATGATTTAGTTTATGGCGAACTTGGAAGGTATCCGATTTATATTAATTCCTTTTTAAAATGCATTAAGTATTGGTTGAAAATAACCAGAATGGAGGAAACCAAGATACCAGTTTAAAGCTTATAGGACGTTACGAAATTTGGATTATAATGGTAAGAAGACATGGGCTACCACTGTTCGTCAGTGCTTAAATTCATATGGCTTTGCATATGTTTGGGACAACCAGGGCGTTGAAAATATATCGGGATTTTTGAAATGTTTTAAACAACGAATGATTGATTGCAGATGGCAAGACTGGCATGACCATATCAACAACAGTGATAGATTTGCACAATACAGACTGTTTAAAACAACGTATATGATTGAGCCATACATTAAAATGAAAATGGACAGGTATATTAAGAGTGCATTGACTAAATTTAGATTTGGTATCTCTGACATAGCTTGCCATCGATTCAGATACAGTGCTTTGAATGAAAATAGACTGATATGTCGGCTATGTTACCAGGCCAAGGAAGATGAAATACATTTTTTATTTTGCTGTCCTGCTCTCAATGACCTTCGAGTAAAATTTATTAAGTCAAAGTATTATTTTGATCCTTGTAGTTTTAGAGTCAGCTTACTATTAACATCAAGAAATGAGTGTGTCCTCTTTGATCTTGCCAGGTACATATACGAAGCACAAAAGCGACTACGGGCGATGTATTCATAATAGGTTTGCATAGTATGTGTGTGTAACTGCTTTTTTCCATTTCTTTTTGTGAGAATTCTTCTTTATTCGTGTATTACGGGTGTCACCCCTTCAGTATGGGCTATGGCCTAATCTGAATAAATCATTCATTCATTCATTCATTCTCTCTCTCTCTCCCCTCTCTCTCTCTCTCTCTCTCTCTCTCTCTCTCGTTTTTCTTTTTTTTTTTCTCATACGAACATTCATATTCGTATTCTCTCTTGCTCTGTCTGTCTGTCTGTCTGTCTGTCTGTCGCTGTCTGTCTGTCTGTTTTCTCTCTCTCTCTCTCTCTCTCTCTCTCTCTCTCCCTCACCTCCGTCCTTTCCTCCCTCCCTCCCTCCCCCCCCTCTCTCTCTCTCTCTCTCATCGTTTCTTTCCTTTTCATCTGCAAGGAGAATCCATAAATCATTCTCTACGGATTTTGTTTTTTAATAACAGAAATTTGTGCTGCATCATTGTCTATGTTGATTTGGAGCGACAGACACAGACGCAGACACAGACACGCACACAGACACATAGACTCAAGACACACACGCGCACACGCGCGCGCACAGAGAGAGAGAGAGAGAGAGAGAGAGAGGAGAGAGAGAGAGAGAGAGAGAGGGAGGGAGGAAGGGAGGGAGGGAGAGAGAGAGAGAGGTGGGATGGGTAGTCTATGCTCTCAGCTATCATTCTTGACACAAGGGAGGGAACCGCACATCTCCCAGCGATAACCTTTACAAGATAAAAACTTTCTGATCTTCTCTGATTCACCCTGTGCTCAGGAGACTGCTGCTGACGGAAACATACATCATCCGGCGCTTCCTCTGTTCCGGAAACCGTACACCAATCTTAATAAAGAAAAGAAGTGGGGAGATGGGGGGGGGGGGGGGGGGGACATGGTTGTAAAAAAAGAACTGCCTTCTAGCCTTGTCGGGAGGGAAGAGGGAAGAAGGTTGGGTGTGGATAGGGGGAGGGTGTCATCGTCTGGAAGGAGGAAGGTGTGCGTGTGGGTTGGAGGGGTAGGTGTGTGTCAAGCTACTAACTTCTGAAACATTACTAGTACTACTGTCTTCTGAAAACACTACTATAATTTTCGTAAGATAGTAGTAATACGACTAACTTATGAAAATTATGGTAGTGTTTTCAGAAGATAGTAGTACTAGTAACGTTTCAGAAGTTAGTAGCTTGGCGTTGCGACTGTCTAGTGAAATGATCCCTGTGTGAAATTATGTCCTCTTTCTTAGTATTATTACTATCCAGGGTCACTGATCGATGGTCATTTGGCCTATTAGTGTAGAACGAGTTTATGTGAACAATTTATGACGTTTCTGACCAGTGGTCAATATCATTGACCAGTGGTCATTTTGGCCCAAATTTACTGTTTGACAGCTAGTTACTGTAGAACGAGTTCAGGTGAACAATTTCTGACGTTGCTGACCAGTGGTGTCATTGACCAGTGGTCATTTTTGCCTTATTTCACTCTTTCACTGCCAATTAGTGAAGAACGAGTTCATGTGAGCAATTTATGACGTCGAAATTGGGTCAAAATGACCACTGGTCAATGACACTGACCAGTGGTCAGAAACGTCATACATTGTTCACATGAACTCGTTCTACACTAACTAGCTGTCAAACAGTGAATTTGGGCCAAAGTGACCACTGGTCAGAAACGTCATAAATTGTTCACATAAACTTGTTCTACACTAATTAGCTGTCAAACAGTAAAATTGTGCCTAAATGACCACTGTCAATGACACTGATCACTGGTCAACCACAACATGAATTGTTCACATGAACTCGTTCTACACTAACTAGCTGTCAAACAGTGGAAATTGGGCAAAAATGACCACTTTTCAATGACACTGACCATTGGTCAGCAACGTCATAAATTGTTCACATGAACCCATACTATACTTATTAGCAGTCAAGCGGTGAAAATGGGCCAAATGACCATCGATCAGTGACCCTGGATAGTAATAATACTAAGAAAGAGGACATAATTTCACTCAGGGATCATTTCACTAGATAGTCGCAACGCCAAGCTTCTAACTTCTGAAACGCTACTAGTACTACTATCTTCTGAAAACACTACTATAATTTTCGTAAGATAGTAGTACTATCTAGACGAGTAGTGGACGGTAGGCCTCAAAGCAATGTGGCTAATTGTCAGATTTTCGGAGAACGCTACGAGCCAGCGATATCTGTTTTAGTGACTTCATCCTTTGCGCTTATCTCACGTGCAGATTTCCATAAAACTGTAAACAGCCTGTACTTTGAAAACGAACGATGAAATGCCTAGTTTAGAAACACACTTCTAAGTCCGACCTCCTTGATCGGTGGGGAAAAGGATCCTAAAGTTATTGGGCAAGGAAATGTACTTCCTGATCATCAGGAAAGTTGAACAGCTCTCTATTCTTCCTACAAATTTCAGCAAATTTGTTCAGTGATAAGATTCTCCCGAAACAATTTAAAGTGGAGAGCAACAGTTTGCTCTGAGCCGTGTATATGTTACCCAACGGTAAACAAACTCCACAACCTGTCTTCTTTTAATGAACAACCTGCTTGAGAGATGTCCAGTGGTGGTGGAACAGTCATATTATGCATGGTGTGTGATCCAATACAAAACAAAAACAAACAAACAAAAATGTAAGAAAATCGGTGATGAAAAAAATAGGATGAAGGCGCCATTGAGAGAGAGAGAGAGAGAGAGAGAGAGAGAGAGAGAGAGAGAGAGAGAGAGGGGGGGGGGAGGGAGTTAATCGACAATGACGTACGGTGTTATTGTGAAAGGGGAATATACTAGTAACCCAAGAGAGAGAGGAGAGAGAGAGAGAGAGAGAGAGAGAGAGAGAGTATGTGTGTGCGCGTGTGTGATTGCGCTTATGCGCGCGCGCGCGCGCGCGCGCGCGCGGTGTGTGTGTGTGTGTGTGTGTGTGTGTGTGTGTGTGTGTGTGTGCGTAGGGGATGGGGGAATTGAAAGGGATTAAGGAAAAGGACAGACAGGAGGACTCAATTCTCCATAAATAAAAAAATTATTGATGCAAAATAAGCTATTTATCATGTGGTCTTTGACATCTGACATTCAGTTCTATGTCAATTGAAAATGATAGGTGGAATATAGCTTGCTTAATATTGTGCTATTTGCAACCCACACTCTTGAGAAGAGTAGTCTTGTTTTCTCATTTTTATCCGCTTATTTCATATTTTCTCATTCAGAAATGTAAAAACATATCTTGAGAGGGCGAGAGGGCGGGGTATGAATGGTCATTTATTTTTTTTTCATCTGTTCTTATCTTTCGTTATGATCTTTGCTCTGACACATATGGACGCCCCCACATGTTTTGTTTGGGAATCATGTCTCCGTTGTTCTGTCTGTCTGTCTGTCTGTCTGTCTGTCCAGGTTTTGGGTTTTGAACAGTCAATGAATGAACTCATTTCCATAAGAACGATCATGATGATTATGTGATAGAAAAAAGCTTGCAACTATGGGCATCACGCTAGACTTGGCGTATGTGCTAAACTCCCGCTATCATGTTTTACGCATAACTGTGCGCACACGTGCGAACATGCGTGCCTGCAGTAGCATGCTCACACAAGCCAACAGATGGAATGCATACACACGCACATGCATGCACACATCGCGTACACTGGCACAGACATGGGCCCACCCATTTACGCACATATGCAAACACGCACCACACACACACACACACACACACACACACACACACACACCACACACGCACACACATACACACACGCGCGCGCGCGCGTGCACACACACACACACACACATACGCACATGGGCGCGCGCACTCTCACTCACATACAAGCACGAGCACACGTGAACACACATACACCATTATAACAATGGCGCAGACATGCAAGGTAGGTGGTGCCCTTGGTCTGACCTGTGCGTTTGCATGATGCGTAGGTCAGACATCTGCTAACTCAGATTCATGAGATCCTCGTCTGAAATCCTTTCGTCTTTGTTATTACTGTATTTATATGTCAGCAGAAAACCCAGCGCACTGTGGTCTCTTAGCTTAGCAGCTGTGGTGTAACGCATATGGATTAGTATCCCGGTATTGACGTCCCTTTGATGACACTGAAACTGAAACTGACGTTTTGTTCGACTGCGCATGTCACAATGTCGGAGACGCCGATTAATAATGGAAGCAGGGGAGGGAACTCAGTGGGCAGAGCGCCGTGCTTCCGTTCTTGTGACTGGAGTTCGATCCCCACGTAACGTTAGCACCGTCAGCTTGACGCTTTGACCGCCCGTCTGAATGTTTCCCCGTTCTGCTGATTTGCTGTCAGATATTCATAGCTTCCCATCTTCCCCACATTCTATCCATGTACACTTTCGTAACTCTGGCTGTACAGCGTTATTTTATACGGAAATTGCGGGAAAGTTCTGATTATGGATCTGTCCATAAAAATCTCTCTCTCTCTCTCTCTCTCTCTCTCTCTCTCTCTCTCTCTCTCTCTCTCTCTCTCTCTCTCTCTTCTCTCTTATGTATGAACGTGACTATTCCGGCAACAGCCGGAGGGATTTTCAAGAAATGTAATGTGCGCGTTCTAATACAAATACAAACGCATGCGTGCATACTCTCGCACACACACACACACACACACACACACACACACACACACACACACACACACACACACACACACACACACACAAGACAGACAGACAGACAGACAGAGAAAGAAAGAGAGAGCAGTTTGATTGTGTGAAACGTTTGAAAAGGATGGAACCTGGCACTCGTCTCTTAGTTTACTGGCACTAATGCAGCTCTGTTACTGGCACAAATTGCCGGCCAGGTACACATTGTCGCCGGCGACAGTCTTCGTCTATCGTGGTGGCACAAGCTGTCGCCCCAGGCAGATATTGTCGCCCAGGCGACGACATGTGCCGTGTAGAACTTTGTTTTATAGTAAAGGCGTCTTGGCACATCATTCATTTAAAATGACTTAACTGATTCTTTGTCCATTGTGACTAAAGCCACCGTGTCTCTGTTTGGTTTCAAGGTTCCAACCTACCAAAGCTTCCTCATCCCACCTCTACAGGTGCACGCAGTGAATTGACCAACTTTCATGGAACTTGGCTGAAGAGCGGGCAGGCTAGTTAGCGGTGACTTGATCTCACGTCTCTTTTTACCAACTGAGGAGGTGGATGAGGCATCGCTGCACGATGTCTCCTTTCACCCTTCATTGGTTGTGTAGTGTTGACTTGGTTATTTCATCGACCCATGACCAGTCTCATTGAAGCTTAGTCTGGGTGTCAGTGGCTATGGGTTGTTGAGGTACCACTGATGTCTTGTTTCGGGAACTTGAAAGCAGAAAGGATAGTGTTAGACTGGCCTGTGTATTCTTTGCAAAGTGCATTCTGATGTTTTGTTTCGGGAACTTCAAAGTAGACAGGGTAGTGTTGTATTAGCCTATGTATTCTTTGCAAGATGCATTCAACTCAATGTTGGAAGAACGTCGGTACCAGCCTATGAACAAATCAAAGTAACGAAATCCGATCAAGAGATTAATAGATTCTGCTGTTATCTTTTCTATGGGCTTCATAAACCCAGCGCTAATGTACGTGAACATTAAAGACAGCCACACCCTCCTCCTCCCTTTCCCCCTCCCCGCGATTCCCAATCTCCCCAGTCTTGTGTGGAGAGCTCAGCAGCTTCTGGGCAGTGGTTCAGCTGCTTCTCTCTCTCTCTCTCTCTCTCTCTCTCTCTCTCTCTCTCTCTCTGCCTCTCTCTCTCTCTCTCTTCCTCTCTCTCTCTCTCTTTCTCTCTGTCCACTCTCTCTATCTCTCTGTCCTCTCTCTCTCTCTCTCTCTCTCTCTCTCCTCTCTCTGTCCTCTCTCTCTCTCTCCCTCACCCCTCCTCTCTCTCTCTTTCTCTAACAGAAAGGCACAGAAACAGACACTCACACAAACACATAAAAACTGTCCGTCTGTCTGTCTGTCTGTCTGTCTCTCTTTCTCTGTCTCTTTCTTTCCTCTCTCTCTCTCTCTCTCTCCTCTCTCTCTCTCTCTCTCTCTCTCTCTCACCGTATGTGTGTGTATGCGTGCATGTGTGCGTGCAGGGTGTACAAGCGTGGTGCGTGCATGCGTGCGTGCGTGTGAAAGCGCGTGCGTGCGTACGTGCGTGCGTGTGTGTGTGTGTGTGTGTGTGTGTGTGTGTGTGTGTGTGTGTGTGTGTGAATATTCAAACACAGAAAGAAACAACCACCACGTCAGTAACGTCCCGATATATCGACCTAGTGGGGTCTTCCTGAAGGGACTTTAATGATGGAATTGTACATAACATTCTCCGTTGACATTCTGAAAACCGTTTACCACAGTGCAGTTCTGTTCTCTCTCTTCCTGGTGTGATCTTTGAATTTCTGAAAGAGATTAACATTTTTCATCTGATCTGAGATTTTACAGTGGAAAGATTTTTTTTAACAAAATTTCCGGTGTGTTTTTGGAAGGTGTATCTTAAAGGGTTGTGTGAATGAATGACATGTGAGTTGACTTCAACGTGGTGCTAGCCCTCATATGGCCCTTTGCGGTCGGCCGGGCTATAAACTACATGACCTTATCTTCCCTTGCCTCTTCCTGCTCCTCCCTGTCCTCTCCCTCTCCCTTCTGTCCCCCCTCGTTCTGTTTGCTCCTGCCTGTAAACCTCTGTCCTGTATCTTCGTCTTGTTACCTGTCTGTCTGCTTTTTTTGTCGCTGTGTCTGTCTGTCTGTCTGTCTGTCTGTCTGTCTGTCTTTTCGTCTATCTCTCTATCTATTTTTCTGTCTCCCCCCCCCCCCCCTGCCCCCTCTCCTGCCCTGTCCATCTTCATTGCTCTCTGAAAACCCGTGGTGACTATTCCGACATGAACCAAAACACTGTAACTCAAGGCCACAAAGCGTTGGACAGTTCACGTAGTCACTGCCTGCCCTAACAATCCAGCCACTCAGTACCATGGGAGTGACATGATGAGAAGAATTGTTATACTTTTTAAGGATTTTGTTTGAGTTCCTCCATGAGCATGTCTCTGTGTGTCTGTACATGCGTATGTTTGTTTACAGATGTCCTGGACTGAGTCACATTTCAGTCGTAGGTTGGGCACATTGGACACTGATGAATGTATGACATTATATTGTCATGCCGCTCTGCCAGCTCCCCCTTTCCTTTCAGTTCCTGTGGTGCGCGCGCGCGCGCGCGCGCGCGCGCGCGCGTGTGTGTGTGTGTGTGTGTGTGTGTATGTGTGTGTGTGTGTGTGTGTGTGTGTGTGTGTGTGCGCGGGGCGCGCGCGTGTGTGTGTGTGTGTATGTGTGTGTGTGTGTGTGTGTGTGTGTGTGTGTGTGTGTGTGTGTGTGTGTGTGTGTGTGTGGTGTGTGTGTGTGTTGTGGTGTTGTGTGTGTGTGTGTGTGTGTGTGTGTGTGTGTGTGTGCACTTGTATGTGTTTACATGTGACAAGGCAAACAGGCAAGCTAGTGCGCGAGCGTGTGGAGAGAGAGAGAGAGAGAGAGAGAGAGAGAGAGAGAGAGAGAGAGAGAGAGAGAGAGAGAGAGATTAGATGTACATTCAGAGGTTCTATTCCCACAGGGCTTGCCCTGTAGAAGAGGGTAGGAAACTTGAAACAAAAGAAGTCTCGTAATCAGAACTTAAACTTAGCATTTCGCTTTTTAATGGCTATCAGTAAATAAGTGACACAAACACAGACAGACACACAGACACACGCATACACACACATACACACACACACACACACACACACACACACACACACACGGGGGGGGGGGGGGGGGGGGGGAGGGGGGGGGGAGATAGAGAGAGGTGGGATGGATATTCTATGCTCTCAGCTATCATTCTTGACACAAGGGAGGGAACCCCACATCTCCCAGCGATAACCTTTACAAGATAAAAACTTTCTGATCTTCTCTGATTCACCCTGTGCTCAGGAGACTGCTGCTGACGGAAACATACATCATCCGGCGCTTCCTCCGTTCCGGAAACCGTACACCAATCAGAAAAAAGGGGAGAAAAACCGTGACTATAACAGATCTCCTTTAGGTCTGAAATCTTGGTCAGTAAGGGAGGGGGCGAAAGGGGCAGAGGGAGGTGAAAGTCTGGTTGGGGATTGGGGAGGAGGAGGGATCATGGGGATGGTGGGTCTGAAGGCAATGTAGCTGATTGTCAGACTTGCTGGGAATGGTATGAACCAACGAAAACTGTTCCTTGACTGAATTCCAAGCACTGGTTTGGCATTCGAAATCTTCATGCGAAGAACTGGTAGGGTAGGGGGGGGAGGCAGATTGAAAAAGAGAATGATACAGCCAGTCTCGCACCCAACTTCCAAATTTTTTTTTTTTTTTTTTTTTTGCTCGGTTGGAAACAGGATCCAAAGAAACTGGTCCTAAAGTCTTCTTCTTGGTCAAAAGTGAAGTTGAAAATTGTCCACGCCTGCTTCTTACATATTCGTAAAAAGATTCCGACCAAACAATTTGAACTGGAAAGTATGGTTTGCTGTAAACCTTATACTACGTGACAGAAAAGACGATTCAAGTGCTTTTTTTTCTTTTTTCTTTTTTTTTCTTTTTTTTTTTTTTGCCTTTCGTATCCATGTATTGGGGAGTCTGATCAAACACAACAAACGAACAGATTTCCGAAGTCACTTTAATAAATGAAGAATGTCTGTTAACTGTAGAATCTCTTGTTGCTGTTCATCTTATGGGCGGGTGATGATTGCCGTCTGGTCGTCTGGTGACATTCGACCAGAGAACGGCCTTCGTCAGCCAGGTATGATAATGGAACTGTTCATTAGAGAGGATTTAATTAATCCGATATTTTTTCCATGCAGGGCTTTGTTTTCCTAAAACGTCCCCGTCTTCAATTTCCAAAAATCTGTTTCATTACACTTGTGTCTCTCCACCACCTCTGTATTTGATATAGATTAATTTCTTTTCATTTCTTTTCATCTGGTAGACGATTCGAAGTGGGCATGAGGGGTTGGCTGGGATTGGGGCGGGGCAGTGACCGGGGAGGGAAGGGGGGGGGGGGGGGGGAATTGAAGGTATCGAAATTGGTGGGTGGTAAATAGTATTATCATTTGACTTATCATCGACATAAGTGTGCGCGCTCGCGTGTCTATATGTATGTATGAAAGAGTGCGTGCGTGCGCGCGTGCGCGCGTGCGTGCGTGCGTGCGTGCGCGTGCGTGCGTGCGTGCGTGCGCGCGTGCGTGCGCGTGCGTGCGTGCGTGCGTGCGCGCGCGCGCGCGCGCG
>CM065721.1:25095832-25098332 GCA_033310375.1 Conus canariensis
CTAATAATGAGCTGTTTTCTAGTGACAATTAGCAACTGCAGACTTTTATTCATACGTGCAATTTTAAGGATGAACAACTGTGTTCATGTCATAATTAGCTGTTATTAAGTATGTTCATGTCATAATTAGCTGTTTTTAAGTTAAACAAAAAAAAAGGACTTTCATGAAATGATGCTTTCTTTCTTCAGTGAAGTAAGTAATTATCCGATGAAAATGAGTGTTTTCCTGGTAATGTTAGGGGGAAAACGGTCAATATGACCTGTTAAAGCAATATGCTTCTATTCATAGAAGAGTGCGTTGAGCGTTTTGCCACCGATTAGCAGGGTCGATGGTAACATTTCAATTCCAACCGAGCTTTAGTTTCAGTTTGGAAGAATGGTTTTCCAGTCTCGGAGATTTCAACTTGTATATAGTGCCCTGTTGTTTTTCACCTTGCCTGCGGCCCTCTTGTGACCTCCGTGGTCGGCTGGGCTATAAACATCAGGGTTTGCCGGGGGGGGGGGGGGGGGGGGGCCAAGGCTGTCTCCAGCTGGACATGTTTGTGAGACATGGCGGTGACGTGTCTTGACATGGCGCTGAGCGTATTTTGTCTTCCGCTCTCCTTTGACTCCTACAGGAAGCGACGAGAATATGGGGGAAGGGGATAAACAAGAGAGAGGGAGGGAGAGAGAGGGAGAGAGAGAGAGAGAGGGAGGGAAGGAGGGAGGAAAGGAGGAAGAGAGAGAAAGAGAGAGATGGACAGAGAAAGGGTGAGAAAGAGAGAGGGGAGAGAGAGAGAGGAAGAGTCAGAGATAGAAAGAGAGAGAGAGAGAGAGAGAGAGGAGGGGGGAAAGAGAGAGGGGGGGGGGGGCTGGTGAAGGGGGGGGGGGGAGACAAAAAGGGCGCCAGGCAGTCCATCAGTTCGGCAGAAAAAGCTGCTCTCTGTATATCCCTAAGGAAGATTGAGGTCAAACTAATTACCAAACGTAACTCCATGAATATCAGCAAATGACAAAGACGTAGTGACTGGACGCAACCAAAGCTACATATATAGAGAAAAAAAAATCGTATCTATATAGATTTCTACAACACCTCAGTTGATGTTACGAATATGGAAATTTAAAGCATGGAAAAATCTAGAAGAAAACCATCTTTGAAACCATCTGAACCCAAACCAAACGTGAACATATTTCAAACAACTACAACCATATTTCAGATAACAAAGTTACAACCGCAACTCACATAAGCAGCAGCAGCAGCAGCAGCAGCCAGAAAAGCAGGTAGCAGCATACTCAGTGACTTTGTACGAAAAACTAACCAAAAACAGGAGGCGTATGCTGGATGCCACGTGTAAAGTTTCAGGCAGACTGTGACGTATGCATTAAGCATGACGAAAGCGGGAGACAGTCGGCTGTTCGATTTCTGTTGGACACGCAACGCGGGCCTCTGGCCCGGCCATAAACATCAAACCGGCAGGGGGCGCAGTCTGATGAGGAGCATTGATAGGACACACAACACCTGATGCCAAAGATCAGGTGTACTCGGTAATCACTTTTTTCTATCTCTCCTTTCTGTATGTATGTATGTGTGTGTGTGTGTGTGTGTGTGTGTGTGTGTGTGTGTGTGTGTGTGTGTGTGTGTGTGAACAGGAGAGAGGGAGAGAGAGAGAGAGAGAGAGAGAGAGAGAGGGGGGGGGGAGGGGCGGGAAAGTAGTAAACATACAACCTGTCACTAGCCCGTTTAAACCACATGCCAGACGTTGAACCAATCGCGCACGCACACTGTCGTCGTTGTCGTCGTCGTGGTCGTCGTGGTCGTCGTCGTCGTCGTCATCATCATCATCATTATCGTCATCATCATCATCATCATCATCTTCATAATCATGCATCAAGTATATGTGTGTGCGCGCGCGGATGAGTGTGCAAATGAATAAGCCAATGTGAGAACATTTGCAATTTATAATGCGGTGAGAGAGAGAGAGAGAGAGAGAGAGAGAGAGAGAGAGAGAGAGAGAGAGAGAGGTGTGTGTGTGTGTGTGTGTGTTGTATGTGTAAACGTATACTTTTTCATGATGCTGTCTTTATACGGCCATGTGAGAACATAAGTATGCCCATAGATCTCATTAAAAATCCGCCACAGTTACAGCGCCATTCCTCCCCTCCGACCACCTCCAAAAGGTACATCTCGAAGTTTATTTCTTCGAAGAGGACCGAGGCATGTTCGCCTTCACCCACCTTTCTTCTCCCCGTCTTCCACTGTTAATCCGCCCCTGTTCTCTCCCTCTGTTGTTCATACTGCTATCACCAACACAGCTAATCTGCTCCTACGACTCCTGCTATTCTGCTGCGTCATAGGCCTACCGCTGATATTCAAAAAGACACTGGTTAAGAAAACAAGCAAGCAAGCAAACCAACCAACCAACCAACCAGTCAACCAACCAACTAACCAAGCAACCAACTAATCAACTAGCTAACTAACTGGCATGCAACCAATCAAACAAACACGAAAAGTGAGAGACAAA
>CM065721.1:25120832-25123332 GCA_033310375.1 Conus canariensis
TGTGTGTGTGTGTGTGTGTGTGTGTGTGTGTGTGTGTGGTCAGAGCAGAGCTTGTGGGTTTGGGTAGCGGAGTCTAGCTGCTTTATCATTTATCCGTTTGTTTTGTTCTTGCATCACCGACACTGCTACTTAACGGTGACTGAAGTGCTTTTCTTCTTTATTTCTCTTTATTTTTTGTTGTGGTTTCTTTTGTTTCTTGTCTTCTGGATCACGCGTACACGCACACGCATAAAAACACAGTAGCAGGCAGACACACAAGCGTGTGCGCGTATACATCATAAGTAGAATACACATGCCAGTATGCACACAGTCACCCATGTATGCAACATACAGTCCACCTCCTCCCCCCCCCCCCCCCCCCGCACACACACATATACACAAACAAACACACACACGGACACAGGCAAACACACACATACACACACACGCACACACACACACTCACTTACTCATGTACTCACTTATGCAAACACACACACGCGCGCCAGTGAGCTTATATACGCACACACTAATACGCACACACGCCCGTGCGCACGCACGCACGCACACGCACACACGTGGGTTATGCACACAAACATATGGACACACGAATGTGCACGACACCGCCTGCCACCCTTCACACACACACACACACACACACCACACACACACACACACACACACACACACACGCGCGCGCGCGCACACACACACACACACACACACTAGCGCGCGCACACACACACGCGCGCACACACACACACACACACACACACACACACACACACACACACACACACACACACAATCAAAATCAGAAGGAATAGAGTAATGCACCACAGGTTTAAATCAGAAAACAAGTTGATAAATACAGACATTTGCCTTCAAGCATGTACACCTAGATGCACATCTATCAAATGAAACACACACAAATTCATACACGCACACGCACTACAGGCTCTAGGAGACAGATACACTGGTAGAAAAATCACAGAAAAGAAAAGGCCATAACAGTAACGAACAAGACAACAAAGACGACAGTGCAGGCAGAAAGCTGGGACTACATTGATGTGCGGTAATGCTGTGGGGGGGGGGGGGGGGGGGGGGGGGGGGGGGGGGGGGGGGGGGGGAGAGAGAGAGAGAGGAGAGAGAGAGAACTGACAGAGGAACTCACACACACACACACACGTACACACACACACACACACACACACACACACACACACCACACACACAGAGCGCGGCACACACACGTGCACACACACGTCACACACACACACACACACACACACACACACACACACACACACACACACACACACACACAAAGAGAGACACTGACACTGACACTTTTTATTGTCCAATAGCTGTACAGCCCTTTCAGACAAGGGGGAAAATCATACATTACTAAATGTTTTATCATAAATGATCTCAAATCTTTATCAAAAGACTATACACACACACGCATGAAAGAAAATATGCACACACATGCACATGCAGGTGCATACACACGCGCGCGCTCGCGCACGCACACTCACACACACGCGCGCACACAGAGAGAAAGAGAGGGGGAAGAAGAGAGAGAGAGAGAGAGAGAGGGGGGGTAAGAGAGAAGGAGGAGAGAGAGAGAGACAGAGAGAGACAGAGACAGGGACAGAGACAGAAACAGAGAGATGCATGCGCGAACGCGCGTATACAGATGGTGGATCATCTTGTAATTTGCTGACTTTGTTCAATTAACACTTTCCTAATCTTCATTGCTTCTGCTAAGAATCTAGCCAGGGATATCGTTACATTTTCATTGTTATTTGAAAGAATATATGTTACCGATCTCTGATCAGGATTTCCTGTAAAGGAATTTAGAATATCACAGCTTTTGCGTTTTTCATTATAAGCAGAGCAATTGAACAGTAAATGAATTTCATCTTCTGTTCCATTTCCACACGATGGGCAAACGTTGTTTTTATCTTCTTCAGTTTGAAACCATTGTTTGAAATTTTTTAGGCCGCTAACTCTTAGTCTGAATCTGATAAGACTAACCCTATGCCATTTATCCGATACAAATGATAGATATTTTTCTGCTTGAAAAACATTTTTGAAAGAATAAAACCACCTATATTTATCATTAGCTTCCAATTCTGAATGCCAATGCTGTTTATAGCAGGAGATAAGTCTATCTTTGAATTCACTAATAAAAACCATACTCACAACTTGCACCTTGGCTTAGCCATACAATACCAAAGCCATTCTCGCATAAAATTCTCTTAACATTTGACGCCCAATTTAAGTAACCAGATTCATGTTGTATAACAAGTATTTCATATGACTGTCTGCAAATTCTCGACATTGGTAAGTTAATAAGTTTAAGCCAATATTTAATACACTTTACAGACATTCGAATACAGAGGGGATATCTTCCGGTTTCGCCATAAACTACAGTATTAGAAGTGTGGAGGGGAAGACCTAAAAGTCTTTTTATTGCAAAGGTATGCACTTTTTTTCAAGGTTACTTTTTATTGCA
>CM065721.1:25128332-25135832 GCA_033310375.1 Conus canariensis
TCCTGCCTTCTGGAAGTTCTGTGCTGGTGAACTCCTCTCTTCTCTCACGAATAATGACTCACTTTTTAAAAGGTTTATTTTGGTTTTTCTTTACTGTCATCTAGTCTCTATTTTATTTATTTATTTTTTTTTGCCTTTATGGGCCATTCTCGTGTCTTTGTTCTGGAAACTCGTAGACGCTGTTTTTTCGGTTTATGGCAGTTCATGAATGTCACCTTTTTTTGTTGTTATCTGGCATTAGGTAGTGGGCGGTGAAGCCTGTAAACACTGTCCACAGTGGACACTGACTGTCCTTTCTGCAGTGTGTATTTGCCCATGTGGCTTTTTATGTAGTTTTGTGGCACTGACATGTTTTTATTTACTTTTTTTTATTTTCTTTAATCTGAACGTGTAAGATGGAGTGTAAAAGGGAATGCCTAGCGCTTTCTGCACGGTCAGACAGTAAGCCTTGATATGTCAGTAGTAAAGCTGCCATGTCATAACCGCACTCTGTGTTTGCTTCTTTTTCAGGATTAGGTGGTTTTTCTGTGTTCCAATTCGTACTGTCGCTTTATTTTTGCGCGAGTTTGACAGCCCTGAGAAAGCTCAGTGGGTGGTCCAGAGCCACCTTCACTCAGTTTATGAAGAAAAAGTAGTTGTTCTTTGTCCTGATATTCACAGCGTCGGACATAATGAGAGGTAGTGCCCCTGAAAGAAGAGAATGTGGACCTTCCTTTTTGGGGGTAGACAGTGCGATGAAGGAAGGCAGTCCAGCCTGCTAGCCGTTACCAGTGCTCAAGGACGACATGACAGGCCAGGGTGTAGGGTTTCAGGTGTTGAAAGCGACCATCCTCAAGGTGGATTAATCACACCGCTGTCGCCTCTTTCTCTCCGCACTCATTTACTGTCGGGTGCATATGTCGTCGATTTACTGTGTATGCGTTCTCATGTGTGAAGAGAGAAGGCGGTGACCTTTCTGGTCGGAGCTTTACAGATTGTGAGACAGATCGTTAAAGATGTGTGAATGTGTGATCAATTTATGTAGGAGATTTTTTCCCCTGTGGAATATGAATTTGCCATTAATATTCTTTGACAACAACTGAATGTGAGGCAGGTGCTTAAAATATGAATGGAAATGACACAAATGTTTAAAAGATAAAGCACTCGGTCTCTGCCCATTCAATACTCTCTCTGTCTCTGTCTCCGTCTCTCTGTCTGTCTGTCTGTCTCTCTCTCTCTCTCCAATCCAGCCCCGCCACTTCTCCATTTAGCCTTCCCTCTCTCCATTCCTCTCATTCTCTGGCATCTTGTGTTTACCCTGTACCTCTTTATTGCTGGCCTAATTATCTCCCAAAAATTGTTTTCTTCTTTTTTTCAGTGTCTCGTTAGTTTAAAAAGTGTTTTGCTGTTTGACTCCAAGGCCATAGACTAATAACAATAATAATAATAATGAATACTTATATAGCGCCTATTCTCGGCTAGAGACCAAGCTCTAAGCGCTTTACAATCAACACTCGCTTACACAACGGGCTGCCTACCTGGGTAGTGCCGACTGAAGAGCTGCCAGCTGGCGCTTCATTCAGTCGTTTCCCGTGTCATCCAGTCAATATCGTTCAATATCGTTCACTCAGTTTCTTTACTTCCTTCATTCTTTCCATTTCTTACGCAGGGTGCATGCTGTGTGTAATGTGTCATCCATACCAACGGCCAAACTGGCCTACTCTTCCGAAAGTTGGTGATGGGATTTTACGTGTGTGCAAGATATTATGCGTGCGTTCACACACGGAACCTCGGTTTATAGTCTCATTCGAAGGACTGTATGGGAAATGGAGTCAGAACTAATGTTAACTCCGAAGGAAAAATCCCCCTGTACCGAAACGCCCCAGCGGAGATTCGAACCCGCAACCCCAGGATCACCAAGATTACGAGTCAGGCGCTCTACCAACTGAGCTATTCCGACTACAAGAAATATATAAGCTCAAAGGTCTTTTATTCCACAAAACCTGCACGTTTTCAAGACACCTAGTATTTCACGTTCACCGTGAAATGATGATTATCTCGGTACCAGTAACACACTTCTGGTCAGCCTTCATGCATCCATTAATTCGATTGAAATACCTGAACCAACTTCAGCCAACGCGGAAAGAGAAGTAACGGCTCTGCGTGTTGAAATTCCGATCGTCGGATATGATAAAAGGCGGTGTCCTTGTACAAAGGGAGAATGGACGTTCCTATTTTCGGGTGACAGTCTGATAAAACGACGGCGCTCCACTGGCGGTCAAGGACGAGATGACAGGTCAGGGTGTCGGGTCTCTGGCACGGAAAGCGGTCATGGTCGATGTGGAACGACATCCCTTTCGGCTCTTGGCTCTGAGCTCGTGCGTTGCCATTTGCATATTTTGTCGATTTGTTGCGCATGCATAATTTGTGATGAAGAGCATGATGTCCGAACAAGCCGAGACGTTCCTGGTGGAGCAATGAAAATTGCAGAACGGCCTGTCACAGTTGTGTGGATATGTGATCAATCGAAGCTAGAGGCTGATGTTTTTGCCGTTGAATACGACTTTGCCATTTTTATTGCTTGTTAATGATCGGACGTGACACATTTGCTAAAAGTGTAAAGCAGTCGTCTCTGTCCCTTTGATACTCTCTCTCTCTCTCTCTCTCTCTCTCTCTCTCTCTCTCTCTCTCTCTCTCTCTCTCTCTCTCTCTCTCTTTCACTGTCTGTCTGTCTCTCATTCTCTCTTCATAGTATTGTCTTTCTCTCATTCTCTCTCCATACTATAGTTCTTTATTTCCCTCCCAGGATCTCTCTCTCTCTCTCTCACTCTCCCCTTCTTCCCTCTCTCTCTCTCTCTCTCTCTTGGTACCACCCTCCTTTATCTCCATCAGAATTTCCCACCCTAATTTATTTTCATAACATTTTCTTCCATAGCTTGCACTTTCCTTTTGTCTATTTCACTGAAAGTAAACTGACGTTGTCTGTCAATTTGTATTCTCTCTCTCTCTCTCTCTCTCTCTCTCTCTCTCTCTCTCTCTCTCTCTCTCTCTTCAATTATTGTGAATTATCATGAGTGTTGTTTTAAAAAGCCAGAAATTATATCTCGAGTGACATACAGCACAAGAAATTAGAATGATCCCGACTCGTTTTCTTTCACAAGGACTTGATCTTTTCCCCAGTGTAACATCATTTCACAGTCATCGATAAATGATGTGTACGTCAGTAGTGATGAGAACACGCAATCATCACTTAAATGCAATGGAACCAAAGGACTAGACCCATTTCGTCCAACATATCCAGAAGGAGAAGTAACAGCTGCATGTGCTGAATTCCCACACTGGATGTATTGAAAAGTAGGTCCATGGACGATGGGAATGTGCACCTTTCTATGTCAGGGTGACAGGCTGATGACGGAAGGTAGTGTACACTGGTAGCAGTTAGTCTCCCTGTAGTCAAGGAGGGACATGAGAGACCCACGCGGAAAGCAGACGTCCTTGGTATGGGTTGATAACATCCCTGTCGCCTCATCGACTGTGCGCTCTTGTATTGTCATTAGAGTACGGCTGCTACTTTATTGTGCATGCGTAAGGCGCGATGAAGTGAGGATGGCTGACCTTCCGAGAACAGATCCTCAGAGGTGTGGGGATGTGTGAACCATTAACGTTAGACTTGGGTGTTTTCCTGTAGGACATGAATTTATCATTCATATCCTTGGTGAATAGCTGGACGTAACACAGATGCTTGGAATGTAAAGTACTGCCCGCGTCTGATGTGTTTCTTTGATCTCTCTCTCTCTCTCTCTCTCTCTCTCTCTCTCTCTCTCTCTCTCTCTCTCTCTCTCTCTCTCTCTCTCTCTCTGCCCACACTTTAATCTCTCTTTGCCTGCTTCTTTCTGTCTCTCTGACTCCCTGCATCTCTTTCTGTGTCTCTGTCTCAGTCTCTGTCTCTCTCTTTCTCTGTCTCTCTGTCTCTCATCTCATCATCTGCCTTTAACAGTTTTCATAAGAATCAACAACAACATCGGTCAGAATGTGAGCATTAACCAACCTACTAGATCACAACAAGTATGAATGCTCAAGATTTTCTTCCACATGATGCAAACATTGTTTGAGGGAACCACATTTGTCAGATTCTTAGTCAAGTGACGTGTTGTTTGATAGTCAGGAAGAACTTCAGCAGAGCTTGCTGCACCTGTTACTTCAATATAAGAGGGACCAGAACTAGCCACGGTCATTCTAGAAGGAAACGTAATAGCAGCTTGTGCTGAAGTTGCCGGATTGAGTTACATCAAAGTGTAGTGTCCCTGCCCAAACGGAATGTTGACTTTCCTATGTTGGGGTGACGCAGTTGACGAACGAGTTCAGTGCACCCCGCAAGCTGTTAACTGGTGCTCTCAAGGACGACATGACAGGCCAGGGGGTAGGGTTTCTGGCGTGGAAAACCGTCATCCTCATTGTGGATTGATAACACCTCTTTCGCCCCTTTGTCTCCGCATCCATGCATGAGTCATTGCGTGTGTCGCTAGTTTATTGTGCATGCGTAATGTGTATGATGTGAGGAGGCTGTAACATTTCCTGTGGGAACTATGCAAGTTGTGAAATGGATCGTGAAATGTGTGTAAACGTGCAGTTTATGACGGGGGTGTTGTTTTCCCATGATTAATGAATGCGTTATTTATATTCTTTGTGATTGATCGGACATGGCATAATGCTTAACATGTGAAGCGCTAGTCGTCCCTGTCTGTTTCATACTCCGTCTCCCCCCCCCCCCCATCCCCCTCTCTTTTTCTTTCCCTCTCTACCTCTCTCCTTTCCTCCCTCCCTCTCTCTCTTGGTACTAGTCTCCTTTGCCTGTTTCCCATATCTATCTGTCTATCTATATCAATCTATCGATCTATCTATCTGTCTGTCTATCTATGTGTCTACCCATCTATCTATCTATCTATGCACAGCTACATCTGTATGTCCGCACGTGTGCATACAAATGTCTTTTAGCCTGTGTACATAGCCTTACATATGTGTGCAGGTGAATGATCGCGCGCGCGCGATCAACACACACACACACACACGCACGCACGCACGCACGCACGCACGCACGCACGCACGCACGCACGCACGCACACACATACAATCTGTCCTGATCTCTAGGAGTTCTTACTGTGTTGGTCTTGACATTATTCACATAGTTGTCTGGTTGGTGATATTTCTTCGTCTTGCTTTTAGTCTTGATGTTGAATTCTGCACGATGGTCTATTGTAAGGTGGCATCGATCTGGTTTGTTCAGGCGATTCTTTACGTTTCTTATCACATCGTATCTGCCAAACTGTAATGCAATTCTCATTGTTGCCTTACCTGTTGTCTTGTCTGCTCTGTCGTTTCTTTTGACACCTGCATGTTCTAGACCGTACAACCTGTGAGTTTTTTCCTGTTGGACGCTGCACCTTATTTCATGCCAAGCAGAGCTTCCCATCCCGCGTTCCACTTTTGAAAGCAGGTTCATTGGAGTCAGTCAGTTTCATGGGTTGTTCAGTTCGATGCTTGTCTGTGGATGAGACGCCACGGAGCACTTGCGTCACTGCTTCCACCTCCTTTGATAGATTTGAAATGTTTAAATTGTATATACTGTTGTCTTCTTGGATCGTGTGGCCATTTTGCTTCACCATGTACCTCTAGTTCGACTTCCTGTGGGTAACTGAAGAGTCAGTGTATATAACATAACATCTTTCTTGCCTGTGTCTAAATTCTGTGTTGAGTTTGCATTCTGGCCATTTTTGACTGTCTTCCAAGCTGTTGCGACGGCAGTTTGGTAGAAGTGTTTGAAGTGGTCAGGATACTTTTCCCATTTCTTAGTTTCTTGGAAGTGCCACTAAGCTGCATGTTGTCTTTTGCCTGCCGCATCAATGATTGTCCATGTCCTAGGAGTGTGCCTTTTGTTTCCTTGACTGCGTTATGTGATTTCTCCCAGAGTTGAGATGATGCTCGGAAGTTCGGCTCCAGTGACTTATAGTACAAGAAATATAAATGTTCAAAAGTTTCCAAATAAGGACTGTTTTTGATCCCACATTTCAAATTTAAAGAGAAAGAATTTGTTGTTTAGTAATGATGAGAAACTGTTAGCATTTTCTGATGCATCACTTAGTACTATAGAAGGATCAAAAGGACCATCAGTCAGTTCAGGAAGAGAAGTAACAGCTTTGTGTGCTGATATTACAAACATCTGATATAATAAAAGGAAGTGTGACAAAATGAAGGCTGCTGTACGGCGGAGGCCCTCCAGAGAGCCATAGAGCTTCTTCCTCGTCGATGTGTCAGCAGGCCAGGCCTCTAGTCTTATCTGTTGATGTGTGGGACAGTCCTGCAGGAAGTGTTCCATAGTCATTGAGGCTGTAGCGCATAGGCACCCTGAAAACTCGCCAAAGTGGAATTTTGTGAGCATGTGGTGTTGAGGTCTAGAGTGTCCTGTCCTCAGTCTCAAAATTTTCACTTGGTCTGGTCTGGGCAGAAGGTGGTACGTATCCCTCTCGTGAAAGTCTGGGTACTGCGCAAGCCATTCGATTTTCTGCTTCTCCTTTATCGTTTTTGGCTTTCTCAAGGGAGACTTCCTATTCCACGTGGGGCAGTCGTCCTCCTTTCTTTGCCAGTTGATCAGCTTCCTCATTGTCATTTATGTTGCAGTGTGAGGGTATCCACTGGAATGGCCGAGGCAGAGGCAAAAGAGTTGAGCGTTTTGCTTTTAACAGGATTTTTGACAGCCAGCTGTACTGACAAAGCATCGGAGAAGATGACGACTCTGAAACGTGTGGGTCCTCAATTCTCATACAGCGTTCTGTCTGGTGACTGTAGTGCATGTGTCTGCCTCAGCCTTATAGTTTGTCGAGAACTTGCTGGTTGGGATGGCTTATCAGACAGGAGTTTCATCTATCACTTCAGGATCATTCCTCCTCCTCTGTTTCTGAGAGTCTCTTCTGCTGAGCCATCCGAATATGCATGTGTCCAGAACTTTGTGGGGTATGCTTGCTCTTTGTAGTCAGGGGTTATTACTTTCTTCTCCGGTTCTGCCTCTGTGCTGTTTGTGAGAATTCCAGGAATGATGACCCTGATTTCTGGGAATTGATCTCTTTTCCATGATGGAACTGAACTGTGTGATGGAATTGTCTTGTTCCCTTTTAGCAACAGTTCAGGATCCTGTCTCTCAAGTCTGC
Source organism: Conus canariensis (assembly GCA_033310375.1). NCBI lineage: Eukaryota > Metazoa > Mollusca > Gastropoda > Neogastropoda > Conidae > Conus > Conus canariensis. The sequence goes on from CM065721.1 coordinate 25,135,514, forward strand.
ATGCGTTGTGCTCAAAACTGCTGCGCTTCAGTCTGCACTTGATGGGCTCTGACGTTTTTTTTGTTCATGGAGTGATTTGTCATCGTCTTGAATTTGGCAGCTTGTATGAGGACTTCAGTGTCTCCTTTGCTTTCAGGGGTCTTAAGTCCTGTTCGAGCATCCTTTGCCAGGATGACAGTCCACCCCGCTGGCCATTACCGGTGGTGTAGGGTTCATTGGTGCGGAGAGCGGTCATCTTCGATGTGGGTGGATACCATCTGTGTCGCCTCATTGTCTCTGTGCTCGTGCATTGTCATTTGCATACATCACCGGTTTGGTG
>CM065721.1:25143332-25158332 GCA_033310375.1 Conus canariensis
ACACACACACACACACACACACACACACACACAACACACACACACACACACAGAGTTTCAGTTACTATCAAAGAGTCTTGCTGCGTTCGGACCAGTGCATATACGCTACACCACATCTGCTAAGTTTTGAGTACACACGGAGCTCGCACGCGCGCATCCACAAACGCGCGCGCGCGCGCGCCACACACACACACACACTACACACACACACACAACACATCTACACACACACGCGCGCCTGCACAGACACACACACACCACACACGCGCGCACACAGCCGCGCGCTACACATGCACAAACGGATATGGGATAACATGCACCTGCGGGGCTTTCATATAAATGTGCTACATACAATGGTGAATGTATATGTGCTCTTCACATGTGTGTGTGTGTGTGTGTGTGTGTGTGTGTGTGTGTGTGTGTGTGTGTGTGTGTGTGTGTGGCGCGCGCGCGTGTGTGGGCGTGTGTGTTGGGAGAGAGGAGAGAGAGAGAGAGAGAGAGAGAGAGAGAGGAGGCGTGGGATGCATTAAAAGAAATAACAGAGGCCGAAATGATTACTAGCATTGGCCCGCCATCCACATGCAGTTACACACACACACACACACACACACACACACACACACACACACACACACCACACACACACAAGCACACACACACGCGCGCACGCACGCACGCACGACACACCGCACCACACACCACACACACACACCACCACACACACACACACACACACACACACACACACACACACACACACACACACACACACACACACACCAATGTAAATGCCGATCTTTCTTTCCCTTCAACCTGCACCATCCCCCCTCCACCCCCTCTGTCTCACTCCCCATCCCTCTGTCTCTGTCTGTCTTTTTCTATGTGACTCTGTGTCTGCCTGTCTGTCTGTCACACACACACACACACACACACACACACACACACACACACACACACACCACGCACCACACCGCACCACCACGCACGCACGCACGCACGCACGCACGCACGCACGCACGCGCGCGCGCACACACACCACACACACATACATCTTCACTCTCTCTCTCTCTCTCTCTCTCTCTCTTTGACTCATCCCTCATTCAGTGTCTGTCTCTCTGTCTCTTCTCTTTTTCTCTGTCTCTCTATATGTCTGTCTGTCTGTCTGTCTGTCTGTCTGTCTCTCTCTCTCTCTCTCTCTCTCTCTCTCTCTCTCTCTCTCTCTCTCTCTCGCTTGCTCCAGCCCTTCGCCCCACTTCCCCTCTCTGTGATGTAAACGCTTTGTCACCAGCCCAGGTTGTTCGGGACGAGGAGGAGGAAATCGTCGTGTAGATGTGAAACCCGTGAAGATTTACGTTCGTCTCAGGACATTGCAGCTAGAAGGTTCGGTGGCTTGTGTTTCATTAGCGGAGGCATTCAATCAGGCTGCTCACCGTTGCACGATGCTGGGAATTACCGCTACGTTTCATGCTGCTGCTCTTAAGATGCAGCAGAATATGTCTTGCAGCTTGACATATCCACAAGAAGAAACATCTATAGCGAGGGTGAAAAAATGAAGGGGGGGGGGGGGGGGGGGGGGGGGGGGAGGCGCCCTCATGTGCACACATGCAGGCATCGCACATGCAATCACGCAGGCATGCATAATCACAAAATATGTGTGCAAGCTTAGGCATACACACAGACTCATGCACACACGCACGCACGTATACATATGAACTCACGAACGCATACATTATACACGAAGTATGTGTATACGTGCGTACACATGCACAGTTGAGCACCCATTTACGCACGCACGCACACGCACACGCATATACACACATACACACATCACAGAAACATCCATACATACATGTATGCATGCATACATACACACACAGACGCACACACACACACACACACATACGCGCGCGCTCACACACACACACACACACACACACACACACACACACACACACACACACACACACACACACACACACACACAACGACCGGCAAAGGGAGAGGCCCGTGCTTTTGGTGTGGTGTAATTTTCGTTTTACTGCTCTTCGCATGCTCTCATATGTCCAGCAGTCAGTCACACGCCGCTTGCTAAAGAAGGCGACCCTCCCCTCATTCTGAACACAGCATTGCGTGTGCACGTGATGAAAGGAGGGTCTGATAACGTCTCTGTTTATGTGCGGGGCGGGGTGGGGGTGGGGTGGGGGGGGACTGAGGAGAGGAAGGGAGAGGGCGGTGTGGTGGAGACGCGTGTGTCCGGGGGGGAAAAGGGGCAAAGTTTCCTTAGCCATTTTGCTGAACATGAGGATGGTGAACTCTAAGAACGCTAATTATCCCAAGGATCAGTGCCTTTCGGATTGTGTTTTTACACTGTCGGAGGGAGGCAAAACATTGCAGTGGAAGGTTAGGCGTTGTAGGGGTGGAGCTGCAGAAGTAGGGGGCAGGCATCAAGGGAGAACAGAAATTGTCCACAGAGACACTAATAATGGCTGAAGACGGGGCGCGTGTCTTGACGGCGCAAGGACTGGCATCAGCCAGTCATCTGGTGCAGGGGAGCTGGTTCACTGCGCATGATCCCCAACCACACATGGTTCTGTCGGCTCCTGTGTCAAGGCTGCATGTCAGTGTGTGCCTGGGTCTTGACAGACGTGTGTGTGTGTGTGTGTGTGTGTGTGTGTGTGTGTGTGTGTGTGTGGTGGAGAGAGAGAGAGTGTGTGTGTGTATGAGAGAGAGAGAGAGACAGGAGAGAGAGAGAGAGGAGTGTGTGTGTGTGTGTGTGTGCGCGCGCGCGCGCGGAGGGCTGGGGTAGGGTGGGGAGGTAGGGATAGGGGTTGAAATGCGAAGAGGAATGTTGTATGTGTAGAAAATGACGAGCTGGGCAGTACGTTGGAACGAAACCTGACAGACAGGAAGAACCTCTCAACACCCTAATATACTACACCCCAGTATGAGCACGCATCCAGTCAGTATGCTGTTTCTGTTCAAGATCATCCTGCAGGGCATTGTATCCCTCCCCTCCTCCTCCACCCCCCACCCCTCGCCACCCGACTTCAGAACATTCTGTGCAAGTCTCTTACCATCTCTTTTACTTCCATTTTTTGTATTTATTTTACCCTACTTTCGTTCAGGGTTCTTTCTTCCTTTGTTGTGCAGTAAACCTTTGTTACAGAAAGTCTAGAACATGGTTGCAGGTATGCTCACACATTCACACAGAAATAGGCGTCTGTGCTTGGTGGTACTTTCATTTTACCGCTCTTCGCCTGCTCAAATATGTCCAGCCGTCAGTCACATGTCGCTTCAAAAGAAGATGATACTCCTCTAAATTCTCAGCACCGCATTGCATGTGCGTGTGCGGAAAGGATGGGGCCTCATAACGACGCTGTTTATATGAGGGGGAGAGGGAGGAGAGGAGAGAAGGAATGGGGCGGGATGGTCTTTAAGGAAGGGGCGGGGTTTGCTTACCGCTTTGACACGGAGATGGCGAACTTGACTAACGCTAATTATCTCAAGGATCAGCGCCTTTCTCGTTGTTTTTACATCGTGGAAAGGAGACGGGCTTTCCCCTGGAAGACTGGGCGTTCTGCGATGAAACTGCAGAGGGGGGCACAAAGACAGAAAGGCGCCTAAGGCTGAAGACAGGGCGGGCGTCTTGAACGGCGCCAGAATGAAGCTGGCATCAGCAGTCATCTGGTGCACGGGGGCTGGTTCACTGCACGTGATCTTCAATCTCATGCAGTTCTGTCAGCTCCTGCGGGGTCCTCAAGGCTGCGCATTAGTGTGTTGGTGTCAGGACAGGAATGGTGTCTGTTGATTTGGGAGATGAGGTTGGGCTGTTAGTATCCATTAGGGATTTCGTATGTGTGCAGACAATGATCATGCCAGGCTGCAAGTCTGTACAGGTCCTGGCAGATAGGTGGGACCTTTCCTCTCCACCAACAGCGTTTGCCCGCTAAGGGCATGAGTCCAACCAGAATTCTCTCTTCAGGACAGTCATGTAGGGTACAATTGCTGACCTCATGGGGATGCTGGAGAAAGGGGGTGGTTAACTGGGGAGGGATGGTGCGGGGTGCTCTCTACACATGCGCATGCACATGCACGCATGCATCACGAACACATGAGCACATGCACACACACGCGCACGCACGCACGCACACACGCACGCACACACACAAGCATGCACGCACGCATGCATACACACGCGCGCGCGCGCGCGCACACACACACACACTCACACACACGCACACACACGCCGGGGCGCGCACACACACACACACACACACACACACACACACACACACACACACACACACACACACACCACGCACGCACACACGAGACTAGTGCGCTTTGTGTTATATTGACAGCTCACTGCTCTTTGCGAGCTCATGTATGTCCTGCAGTCAGTCACACGCTGCTTCTCAAAGACGATCCTCCTCTCAACACGGCACTGCATGTGCGTGTGTTCAAAGGAGGAGATCCGATAGCGGCTATGTTTATGTCAGGAAAGGCGAGGGGGAAAGGTTGGGGGAAGGGAGATAAAAGACGGGGTAGAGTTTTCTTGCTGACATGACAGAAGCTAATTATCACAGGGATCACTGCCTTTCTGGTCTTTTTTTCTCCATTTTTTAAAGGAAGGATTATCTACTGTGTGGTTCAGCATTCTGTGGTGAAGCTGTAGGGATAGACATAAAGACAGACAGGAACCTGTGTAAAGACAGTCATAATGGATGAAGACATGCGTGGGTCTTGAACGGGCTCCAGATTGAAGTTGACATCAGCAGACATGTCATGCATGGGAGCTGTTCACTGTACAGAACCTTCAACCACGCACAGTTCTGTCGGCTCCGAAGTCCCTGAGATCTCATGACAATATGTCTGTGTCCTGACATAAATATGTGGGTCGTTTTTCTGGAGGAGTAGGAAGCTATGAGGGAAGATGTATGTGTAGATAGTGACTGTATCAGGCAGCATGTCAGTAAAAATCCTGGCAGAAGGAGAAATTTTCCTTACTGCTGGCGGTTGCTGTAAACTTGCCGGGTTCAGGCGTTTATCCAACCATGGTTCTCTGGTCAAGATCGTCCTACAGGCATGATAGATAATACACATCACGTTTGACTAACAATAAGTTCTTGTTGCATTGACGCACAATATACTTTGTGACAAATACACAAATGCTCCGAAAATAAACGCTGTATGAGAAGCTTGATTTATGTGAGGAGGTGTTCATATTAGGGGCATATTGACCTCCCAGAGGCGGACTGAATCCTCAAATGAAAAGAGAACATGTCTGGATGTCCGCCCGTAATGATGACAAAAATGAAACACATAGAAAAGCAGCTAACCATACTGATTGGTGTTGTGAATATACATCATTCACGAAGACGGAATGTTGTTATCTTAATGGTGGGATTAGATCAATCACGGATACCAAGATGTCACCAATGGAAAATTTTGAGTCCGGCTAGAAGAACCGAAACCAAGAAGTTGGTAAAACTCCCCTATAGACTGTTTCTTGAGGCAGTAAGAAGATTTGGGGGGGGGGGGGGGGGGGGAGTGAATGGAGAGGGAGAGAGGACGGAAGGGGCAAGTAGGTGAGATCCCAAAATGGGAAGAGGAAGAAACTTTCAGTTAAATGTTTACCTTCATCTTACATAGAAAGAAAAAGCTGTGAAAGTCCAAGTAAAGTTACTACTCCGTCACGAGAAACGGTCCACCTTTCACCCCCCCCCCCCCCTAATAAATTTGTCATATATATCATACATATGTTTATGTAGACAGTAATGCCTTCTGAACGATATGCAATACGCGTGCGTGCGTGCGTGCGTGCGTTGCGTGTGTGCGTGCGTGCGTGCGTGCGTGTGTTGATGATGATTGTTCTCAGATGCTGGCATTGGAAGGCATTCTGTTTCATGGTGACATCTGCCAGACTGTATTTAAATCAACCACAATCTCATTATTTTGAGTCGCTTCCCTCGGCACAAGTAGAAAGCGATTCCTCTGATGCGTAGGATATGACAGCTTCTTCTTCTGCAATCTGTGTATTTGACACAAGAGGATTTACCGGAATGCTTCGTAAACCAGCGGAAAAGCCCACCTATTGCAGTTAGGCACTGGACAGTTGATGGAGGTGAAGATGCTCTCAAGAAAGTTCAAAGTTCAAACCTCCACTGGATTCTTCTCTGGAAATACAGCAGCTTGTCAGATCAGGAAATACCAGCGTGTGCAGAACCCGGCAAAGAAGACGACATTGGACTACTACCCTGTGATCCATCACCCAATCACCGAGTACAAGACAGTCCAGGAGTGCTTGCGACTTGCAGAGGAGGCCACGAGAGAGGTTGGACAAGAGTACGTTATCACTCGTTTGATCTTGGGGTTTGTATGAAAGCCTACCGATCGTCGGGAACCAACCTGACCGGTACAAGAAGCATGTTATTCTGATCGGTACTTTCCACCTTGCCTGTGCAAACCTCAAGATGCTTGGGGAAACGCTGGATGGTTCTGGGTTCGGAGATATCCTTCTGAAGGTAGGTCTGATCTCTTCTGGTTCTCTGCAAGGGGTGCTGTCTGGCAAACATAAGAACAAGCATTGTTCTGCTATAAGACAATGCTTGAGAGTCTAGAACGCTTGCTGCTGGAAAGATATCTTGAAATCAGAGACGAAGACACGTCATTTCCGACACTGTCGGAAGGCAGCATGATCAAACTCCAGACAGGCTCATGTTTCTTCTCAAAAGAGACGTTGATTGAGCTTCAGCAAGATGAAGCTATCTTCAGTTACGGCAGAGTACGAACAGTTCAGAGACAGAGTCAGAGAAGGAGCCTTTGGACCAACTGCACAGTTTTGTTTGTCGACATTGATCATGTATGGCTTGTCCTAGCGCTCCTTGAGGCTGTCAAAATCACCGACTTCCTGTCCCAAATGCCAGACCTCTTCTTCAGTTTCGGTGGACAAAACTACGCACGCTATCTGACCTTCTTCTCAGTCGTCTTTGCAAGCATTGACTTGTCACATCCTGGAACCAAGGAGATGCTGCAGAGAGGTGCTTTCAGCGTGGCAAGGTTCTTCATTCCTGACAATCGCTGTGCAGTGGACAAGACCATGGAAGAAACGTTCATGAATCACGCCAAAAGCCGCGGAGGAGCTGCCGGAGTGGTGCTGGTCTCACGGGACTGCTGTCGAACCAGGAAGCCTACCAAAGATGGGTCAGGACAACCATGAGAGGTCAAAGTATCTTCATGCAACTCTCGATATGGCTAGCATGGCACAAGGTGATGAGGCTGGCAGTAGATATCATGACTTACGTCCTTCTGAGATACTGAAGAGCGAAAGCAACGTCATGAAGACTCAGAATGCAATCAAAAGTTTCATCGACCCTTTCTGTGAGGAAGCCTCGGTCAAACTCATCGCTCTGTCATCTGGAGCATCTGTCCCAGCCGGCATTCAGCATGATGTGTTGAGGGCAGAAAAAGCTGGTAAAGCCGTGAAGGAGGCGTTTATCACGCAGAGACTGATGGCAAATGACAATTTCTTTGAACCAGTCATGCGGCTAAACCTGAAAACGATGGCATCGATGAACAAAAACGTCCACATGAGGACTACCAAGAAGAAGGTTGTGGAATACAAACAACAAGGGAACCTTGCCTTTGAACTCCTTGTAAAGGCACAGGAAGCAGGTGTTCAACTCGATCTGAAACAGTTGATGACATACCAACTTACTCCTGTACCTAACAGTCTTGCCACTGCTGACGATTTCCTTGCCAAGACCGACAAAGCAAAAGGGTTCAACTACCTCACCAAAGATATGGAAGATGTCGCTCTGCCTCCCCATGAAGCGACGCTGGTTGTGATCGATGGCAACGCAGTGTTTCACTGTTTGCAACAGTTTCCCTCCAATTTCAGGGAGATCAGCCAGAAGATATTTGACATGCTGCCAAAGGGAACGGGCGTGGTGTTCAGTACAGACATGTACAAAACGGACTCAATCAAAGCGATGGAAAGGAAAAGGAGAGGCACTGGCGATAAGATCATCGTGAAAGGAGAAAGCACCAAGCGTCCTGCAGACTGGAAAACGTTTCTGTCAAACGACGAAAACAAGAAGCAGATCAGCCAAGTATTACTCGACGTTTGGAGCAAAGATGAGAATGCACCAAAATTCAAGGACAGAAAAAGTCATGCTGATATGTGAGGGAGAAGCCTTCCTGCTGCAATCGGCAGATGAGCTGACGACAAGGACGCCAACCGCAACGCTCAAATCCACACAAGAAGAGACGGATTCCAGAGTTCCCCTCTACTGTGCGTACGCTGAACGGAATGGCTACAGCTTCGTCCGTGTCTAGAGTCCCGACTCGGACATTTTCTTCATTTTCCTGCACTTTGCTCTGCAGCTGAAGGACGTGGTGATTCTGTTCGACACAGGAATGGGGAACAAACAACGGCTCATCAACGTCACTGACATCGCAACAGCATACGGGCAACAGCACTGCACCGCCTTCCTGGCTCTTCATGCTTATACCGGCTGCGACACAACAAGTGCATTCAAGGGCATTGGGAAAATTAAACCCATCAAAGTTCTTCAGCAGAATCCAAGATTTGTGGAAACTGTTGCCCGCCTTGGAGGTACATGGGCCATCGATGAAGAAGTCAAAGCCGATCTTGAGACCTTGAGAGCTATTGAACGCAAACCACAACGTTGACCTGGCAAGCATGCCTCCGGGCAAACAAACTCTTCAAAAGCACATCAAACTGAGCAACTATCAAGTTGCCATTTGGAAGAGGGCTCTCGAACCCATGTCTGATGTTCCAGCAGCAAGCAATGGACATGGATGAATTGACGTTGATGGCACCTTGGAACCAGTGTAGTCCGCAGAAGAGGAGGACGTCATCCTGCCCGCAGATATGGTTGACTTCCTTGTGGGTTTTCCAGACTCTGACGACGGCGAAGAAGAAGCTGTCATAGCCTACGTATCAGAAGAGTCGCTTTCTATTTGTGCCGAGGGAAGCGACTCAGAATGATGAGATTGTGGTTGATTTAAACACAGTCTGGCAGATGTCACCATGAAACAGAATGCCTTCCAATGCCAGCATCTGAGAACAATCGTCATCATCAACACACACACACACACACACACGCACGCACGCACGCACGCAGCACGCACGCACGCACGCACGCACGCACGCACGCACACACGCACGCACGCACGCACGCACACACACACACATGCGTTCACACTAGGAAAGTGCACATTAACTTTTTTTCCAAGAAAAAGTCCAATATGAATTTGTAAAGAATAAAATTTGCGTCGAAGCCAAATAGGGGGTAGGGGAGATAACCCGGCAAAAGAGGACATCAGCATAGGCCCATGGTGATGTGCCATAGCTCAAAAGAATCACAAGAGACTGTTCTTTGAAACTGTGGTGTACCTTGTTTCTAATAAGTTGCACAGTTTTCAAGAGAGACAGTTTATTGCAAACACTTTGGCAAATTTACAGTTCGCAACGTGTGACATACGGTGGGTACACACGTAGCTTCACTGCGGTCACCTTATTGCATATATGATCGTTCTGATTATTGCGTATCGTTCAGAAGGCATTACTGTCTACATAAACATAAAGAAAATTCTCGTAGCTTAAATAACAAAGACACAGCTGATCACCAAACTTATGGAACGTTTTGGACCGACGAAAAGCAGCCGCGGCACCTGAGATGGGTACCCTTCAAAATTAAGCCAGAAGGGACAGTGCGTCCCAAAATTTTTTATGTTAACATGATTTTTCGTGATCTATACACTCTAAAGCACCAAAAAATACATATGAAAAATTTATTAGGGGGAGTGAAAGGTGGACCGTTTCTCGTGACGGACTATACTTATTGATACACTTTTGTCAGCGTATGCTTGCTTGGGAATGTATAGCATACTTCACAATCACTCTTGATGTTTCAGCTGATCCGATGCAAGGCTTATTTTATCTGTACTTGTCTCCGTATCTGCTTTCTGGCAAATTTACACTATGATTACTATTGCCTTCACTTTTCTCTTTTCCCAGAGCTCACCAGGGCCGTGTGAGGTAATGCAATGATGAACGCTGCACCTGCTGTCTTTACCTCTGACAGTTGTGATCGTGCGATTAGGTTGTGGAGAAAACAAACCCATCGTGGTCTACTCGGCAACAATAAATGGATAGCAGTAATGTTACAGCACACTGCACGCCTACATTAGAATGATTGTTAATGTTACTGTTCCATGGCAGTGGGTCGTATGGTTGTCATGGCAGACTTAAGCAGTCATGGATCTCACAACTCTATGTGCTCGGGCATGTTCGGCAGGGCAGAGTTACTAGAACTCCTTATTCCTTCAACATCGGTTAAACTAGGTGACAGGAATGTACGATGTTATTCAGTAAAAGCAAGGAGAAATGACAGTGTGTGAAAACCACCACCTTGGCTTAGTTTGTTGATGTGGACTGATAGATGCCACACGAGAGATGACAAGTCGTGGTTCTTCTTTCGTAACTAGTTTGATTTTGATTTTGTGTACTCCACTTGTAAATCTAATGTCTCTCTCTCTCTCTCTCTCTCTCTCTCTCTCTCTCTCTCTCTCTCTCTTTTAACATATTTGTTTGTTTATTTTCCCTTCCCTCTCCATGTTTTCATTTTTATCCCCCTCATACTTCGCTCTTCTGTTTGACGTGATGTGCGATCTCTCTCTGCCTTTGTCAGAGGCTGGCTGTTCCTCTGCATTTCTTTCTCTGTCGGTCTCCCAGCCGCCTCTTTCTCTTCCCTTGCCATTCCCATTCCCCCTCCCCACTCCCCCCCCCCCACCCCTCCATCCCGTCTCTTTCTCCATTATCCATGTTTATTTTTCTCAGTCCCTATCTAAGTCTCTTAAAAAGGAGGAGGAAAATGTAAATAGCAGGCTCATTTGCTTTTTGTGTGTCTGTGTGCAACCACACGGGTTACGTGCATGCCTTTGAAGGGGCGGGGAGGAAAGGGGGGAAGGGACAGTGATTGTTCAGGATAATTTCTTAAAGCCCCCGAGCTATTTGAGTTAGGAGACGGAGCGCGTTCCTGTGTCAGCTTCCATCAGCCCCTTCAGCTTCCATAAACTTCACGACTTTGACAGACAGGAATTTCCGTTGATCGCTTCAGATTACGTCAGCTTACATCTGCACGTTTCAAATGGGAACACTTGCCGTGCCTGTCTGTGTTTGCGCCCACACCATCCCCTCCACTCCATCCGTCCCCCACCCACTCCCCCTTTTTCAGCTCCCCCCCCTCCCCCCATCCCTTATTCTTCCCTCACCGAGGAAGGAAGCAAGCAAGAAGGAAGTTGAGAACTGACTTGGCTGTGTTAAGCTTGATGGAAATCAGATTGTATCAAAGTGGGGAAATATGAAATGTAAGGCGAGTCCAGTGGTAGGGATAACTTTTCATTTCATGATCTTTCTCACTCTCAAATGTGAAATCTATTAGTCTACTGGCATTAACCCTGGCTTCGCGTGCTCCATAATTTCCTCATTGCGTCCCTTCCCCTTTCCCTGTCTTTCTCTTTCTGTCTGAATATCTACACAATACTGAAGGAAAAGAGAAGAACTGGGAGGGGCAGAGGTACCCACGAGTTGTTGAGAGAGAGAGAACGAACGAACGAACGAACGAAATTTTATTTTACCAGGGTAATGAGATAAGCAAATTGCGCATGCTTTTTTCCACCCAGCCCTGGGGGGAAAAAAAGAACATGGACAACACACAAGTCAATATGGCAACAAAGAGGAAAAAGTGAATACACTAGTCAACTTGCAAACTGTAAGAAGTAACAGACTAATACTACAAAAGCAAACGACAAAATCGTGCAAGCATCCATATGCGCGTGCGCGCGCGTGCGCTCACACACACACACACACACACACACACACACACACACACACACACACACACACACACACACACACACATGAAGGAATTGATCTAATGACAACAACATCAGCAAACTGTACAGTACTGTTTAAACATAACAATGGTCACAGTGTCTGTTATATTCTTTCTTTCGCATTATATGACATGAAGAGGAATATCATGTCTAAAATATGGTGTACTTTTTAAAAAGTTTTTAGTGCCTGAAAGAGAAATGCTTTGTAAGCTGATTTAAACGAGCTAATGCTTTTTTTTTAAAAATCTTTCACGTAATTTGGTAAGGAGTTCCAAAGGACCCCTCCTGAATAGGCGAGGCTTGTTTTAAAAAAGATCAATTCTGGGTTTTCTCATTACAATATTATTCGTGTATCTTGATTGATTTCGCGGAAATCGTGTGGTTAGTGTACAAGGAGCAAGTCCGTTCATTATTCGATACATTACAACGGCTTTGTTAAACTGTAGTTTATACGATAATGGAAGGATCTCCAGCGCTAAGTAGTCTTTAGTTGTCAAACTAGTAGTTTTTAAAAGTACTAACTTCAGAGAGCATTTATAGACCCTGTTTAGATATCTCAATGTGTTTGCACTGCATTGATCATAGAGCGTTGGCGCATAATCGATAGATGATGAAATAAATGCATGAAAGAATTTCTTTCTAGCTGTAACATCGAGGAAATTCTTAATTTTTGAAAGTTGAAATAACCTTTGGGAAATACGTTTGCATAAACTATCGATATGGGGTGACCAGGAAAGATTATTGTCGATAGTAACACCTAGAACTTTGTGAGTATCAACTTCATGAATGACTGTACTACCTATGTGTATAGAAGGCAGACTGAAGGTTTTTTTGCCGTTTTTGTCGCGAAGTTATTATCATGTATTTAGTTTTTTGGTCGTTCAAAGACATGTGGTTCAGCTCAGTCCAATCAATTAAGTTACTAACATTCTTCTGCAGAGTTGTGGATAATTGCTTCAAATTAGAATGGCTCGAATGAATAGACGTATCATCTGCAAACAGTTCACATACGCCTCCTGTGACGTATAAGGGAAGATCATTAATATAGAGAGAAAAAAGTAGAGGACCAAGAACGGATCCTTGGGGAACACCAAATTTTTGTGTCTGGAATTTGGATTGTTGGTTACCCAAGAAAACCTTGTGATGACGGTTAGAAAGAAAAGATGTAAGAAGAGAAAGAGTTTGGTCGGAAAGTCTATATAAGGCTAGCTTACGTAGCAGCAAATTATGGTCAATGACGTCGAAAGCTTTTGCAAAGTCAACGAACAATACTCCCGTGAATTTGTTATCATTGATATTAACGAGCCAATCCTCGACGAGGTTAGTTAAAGCAGTGTAACATGAATGGTTTTCTCTAAATCCTGATTGATTGAGATGAAGCAAATTGTTCTCCGAAATATGTGACATTAGATGCTTATAGACATGTTTTTCCAAAGGTTTCGACAGGACCGATAATATTGAAATAGGTCTGTAATTTGATGGGTTAGTTTCATCTCCAGATTTATAGATAGGAACAATTTTGGCTTGCTTAAGAATATAAGGAAAATAGCTTTTGTCAATGCAGAGATTGTACAAATAAGTTAAAGAGTCTGTGATGATAGGAGCACATGATTTAAGAATCTTACCATCTAAATTATCAAGGCCACATGTGCCTGTCTGCTTGAGATGTGTAAGATGAACGTAAACATCAAACACCGTAATAGGAGGAACGACAGCGTCCGATGTTATATTTTTAGAATAACAAAATTCTTTAAGTAACTCAAGATTATTTAAAGAGGACCTATCATTTGTTATGGTTGAGGAAGATATATTAGAAAAATGGTCATTTAAATCATCAGTTGAAAGCCCTTTAATAGAGGCAGACATTTTATCGACTTTCTTTTTTGTGAGAATGTTAATAGCTTTCCAAATCGACTTAGAATTATTAGAACCTTCCAATACAAGATCTCGGAAGTATTTCTTTTTCGCTGAACGTAACATTGCCGTAACTTTATTTCGTTGTTTTTTGAAATCTTGAAATTGTTTTGCTTTTAACAGCATGTCTCTTTCACGCATGGCATCCTGGATGACATCAGTCAACCAAGGAGGCTTGGGGGAATGTTTTACTCTTTTAGTTATAAAGGGAGCATGTTTGTCATAGACATAAGTAAATGACTTGTGCCAGAATTGAAATGCTTCATCAGGACCAGTGAACTGATACACGTTTGGTAAAGATGAATGAGCTAAGTCGAAAAGAAATACGTCTTTATCAAAGTTAGCAAAAGATCTATAGGTAATAACTTTGTGTCCAGGCTTGGGAGTTTTTGTGCCTTTCCTGAACCAAGTAAGGCAAACAGGTAGGTGATCACTGCAGCCGCAATGTGGAGAACACACTTCAACAATGTTTTGTTGTGTGTTGCTATAAATGTGATCAGTCAGTGTTTCAGAAAGCGGAGTAATTCTAGTGGGCGCTTCAATTAATTGATGAAGTCCAAAATTCTCAACTGTTTGGATCCATCGATGATTGGGCTTTAAAAGATCAATGTTAAAATCACCGACAAGGATGATTTCATTGTTATTGAGTGTTACATCTTCAAGCATATCATTAAATTTGTTGACCCATTCTATGTGTTCGGCGGGGTTTCTGTAAATGAATCCAATGAATAATGGCTTGTTTCTTTTTAGATTGATTTCGACCCATATACATTCTAGATTGTGTTTTTCAAACATATGATACGTTTATACGTAACAGACTGACTGATATATAGGATTAAACCAGTTTGTTTTGGTAGAATGGGATCAAGTCTCACCGTGTTGTAACCTGGAAAAGATACATCTGCATCAGATATATTCTTCGATAAGCGTGATTCAGCACAACAAAATACGTGAAACTGTCGGCCTGAGTTATTATAATGGAAGATAACTGATCTAATTTGTTGAGAACATGGTTGATATTTAAAAACCCTACTCGGAGGCCGTCCCTAGAAGGCCACGCATTCGCCGTGGGCATTACGACTGAGTGGTGATCACAGCCAAATGATACAGGTTGCAGCTTCAAGGACAACTAGTATCTGGTTCAGCCAGCGTAAATGGAAA
>CM065721.1:25163332-25213332 GCA_033310375.1 Conus canariensis
CTTTCTTGATCTCTGTACTCCATCCTGTGCTCTACGTTCCACGACAGGTCCATTCTTCTAAATTCACAGATGTAAAAAGACATATGTTCGCAGCTTCTGTCTCTGTGTCTCTGGCCATCACACCGAGAACCAGCCTCCTCTTCTTATTCAGAAATAGCCAACACGGGACTCTCTTCAGGGTATCTGAAAACCTCTCTTTTTCCTACATCTATTTCAAATGCTTCATCTGTCATGTAATTTTTGTTCCTTCTTCATATGCGAGTGTACCTGCAACTGTTCTTTTCAGGTGATGGAATTCATGTGCGTAGATGACACATACAAATGCTTTTGATTGTACAGTTGTGCTAGATGAAGGAAGGCATCATCATCATCATCATCATCATCATCATCATCATCATCACACACCACATTATATTATTGTTATTATCATTATTGTAACTATTGTTGTTGTTGTTGTTATTATTATTATTACGTATGATGATGATTATTATTATTATAAGTATCAGTATTGTTGTTGTCGTTGTCGTCGTTGTTGTTGTCTTTTTTCTTCGTCTTCTTCTTTTTTATCTTCTTCTTATCTTCCCCCGAACTGGATATCGACTGTGCAGAAAATCATTCCCATAAGGATAATCATTGTAAGTTAAACAATCATCTTATTTTCTCAAAAACTGAGATGTGTTTTAGATAATAACAAAACTCACATAGGTACATGTAGCATTTGGAAATATGCGCAAAAGTTTGTGTAAGGTTTTATAACCCGTGAATTTAGTTTTTGTTGGTAAATTAGATAAATCACTTTTTTCTTTTAAGGATGAATTTTAGTACAGAGTCTTAAGGAGAGACGTACGCCCTTTCCTAAAAGTGAACAAGTTTCATATGTTGACGATTTTAGAAATAATTTTTAGACCGTATCCCAAGCCAGCATTTTGATAGTTTCCACAGGAGAGAGATTTGGACACACATCACTCAATAAAACCCAGAAGAAATGAATGGAATCGTACATGGCTTTGACAGAATCTGGGAAATGAGTTGTGTTATTTTGATGTTGATAGTTATGGTGGTGTCAACAGTAATTTAATGTGAACTGGTGTGAATTTTCCACTTGATATTTAGACTTACGTTATGGATTCCTTTTTGACAAAATGTATTGTTGGGGCATATTGGTTGCGTATTGAAGCTTGGAGAGGGATGGGGAGGGGCAACAAAAAAGTGTTCATACGCAAAAGGATTTTCAGCTGATTGCAAAGACTTTCTTGTTCTTGGTTCATATGACAAACAATGTTGCTTGATTTGTTTAAAAACGTATGTAGAATGATAATGATTGACTCTTTCTATTGTATTGAAGTGTATTGCGCATACATTGTCACGAAACGTGGCAGATATAAGCAACCAGTAAAGGGACTGGAGGACAGGTGTAATGTGGTCTCCTCCAGACAAACGTATATAGGTGTGGTGGCCATTTTTCTTGATCTATTTATCATACCATGCATTAAAAAGGAACAGGCATTCCAAAAGTTAGTACCACAAACGTATTTTAAAAAAGCCACATGGCCTGATCATATTGTAGAATGGACAGCAAGTGCCCATGGCAGTGTACGAAACTACATCTCCTAGCCGCTCATGTCTGCAAAAGAAAAAAAATGGATAAAGATATAAGACAAAGACGGGTGGAGTAATGTCAAAGGCAGAAATATAGTAGACTACATCGAAGACTCTCCCCAACCCCCAACCACCGCTCCCCTTCCCTCAAAGAGAATGCTAGAAGAGAGGAAATGTCTAGCACAGTAATTTCCAGAATGTAAGGGTACAATCTAAGAGAGAGAGAGAGAGATAGAGACAGCAAGAGAGAGAGACAGCCAGCCAGACATACAGACAAATGGACAACAGAGACAGATAAACAGTGAGACAGAATACACTGATGCTCATATGTGACTGCATTCTTTGTTACAGACTGATAACTCCTACATCTGACAGCAATTGCGAAGATGTGCTGGAAAGATATACATTTCACTAGACTCATTGTACATCAAAATTCAGCAGATGGATGCAATCACATATCCATAAATCTACGCAAGCCTTGCTAGTATTCAGCTTCTTATCCCCTGTGTTTTGGCCTGAGATCACACAGTACACTTATGACTCTAATTGCTGACCATACCATTCCCGTCAAAGGAGAAAGAAAAAGGGGGCAGGGGGAAGGGGGCGGCGGAGTAAGCGGTGGGAACGGTGTGGGCGCAAGCCAGACTGGCACGGAAAATTTTCCCATCTGAAATGTGCAGATGTAAGCTGACGTAATCTGAAGCGATCAACGGAAATTCCTGTCTGTCAAAGCTGTGGAGTTTATGGAAGTCGAAGGGGCTGATGGGAGCTGGCACAGCAACGCTTTCCATCTTTAAACTCACATAGCTCACCGGCTTTAAGAAATTGTCCTGAACAGTCATTGTCACTTCCCCCTTTTCTTCCTGCCCCTCCAAGGATATGCACGTAACGGTCTGACTGCACACCACACACACACACACACACACACACACACACACACACACACACACACACACACACACACACACAGAGAGAGAGCAAATGAACCATCTGGTTATATTTTCCTTTTTCCAAGTTGAGTGAGAGGCTGAGTTAGGGACTTAGAAAAACAAAAAATGGATACATGAACACACACACACACACACACACACACACACACACACACACACACACACACACACACACACACACAGAGAGAGAGAGAGAGAGAGGGGGGGAGATAGAGAGAAAGAGAATGAGAGAGAGAGGTGTCAAATCAGATAGAATAGTGAATATAGCTATAATCACTGGGAATGGGGAAGAAGAAAAACAATCAGATATTTATTATATATATATATATATATATATATATATTATGGTGTGTGTGTGTGTGTGTGTGTGTGTGTGTGTGTGTGTGTGAATTGTGGAATAGAATGGGAGAGAGAGAGAGAGAGAAGAACAAGACAAGACAAGACAAATTCTTTATTTACGAGGATAATAGATAAGCACCGATGTGCTTTTTTACATCCAGTCTTCGCCCTGAGTAGGGTCAACAATATAAAATAAAAGGTAACAAAGGAAGCATGCAAAAAGTGACTAGAACTACAATGCAATACGGGGTTAAAATTAAAAGAGAGAGAGAGAAGAGAGAGAGAGAGAGAGAGAGAGAGAGAGAGAGACGCAGGAGCGAAGGGAGTGCGGGGTAAGTCTGCAGAGAGAGAGAGAGAGAGAGGGTGGGGGAGAAAGAGGCGAGAGTGGGTGCGATAAGAGAGCATGTTTAGAACAATCTGACAATCAAACAATTCCAAAGAGATACAAGACAATCGATTTTGAAGCACCCGGGAGGGGGGAGGGGGGGGGGATAGAAAATAAAGTACAAATGGAGGTGGGAAATGCATAATGATAGCCCAGTCGCCACGGGTAGGAGGGGATGTCATATGGATAATAAATCAAGTCATTCCAGCAGAACCGTGAGAGAGAGAGAGAGAGAGAGAGAGAGAGAGAGAGAGAGAGAGAGAGAGAGAGAGAGAGAGAGAGCGAGAGAGAGAGAGTCACATAATATAAGCATATCGACAGAATGACAAGAGGGCAGGAGGTAGTAGGAAACACACACACACACACACACACACACACACACACACACACACACACACACACACGCACGCACGCACGCACGCACACACGCACACACACACACACACACACACACATACATGTACTCATATAAGACATACTCACTAAACAAAATAACATACATGTGCATTTCAAGTACAAAAACACTTTCTAAATAGTCAGGTACATACATAAGGCAGAGAGAGAGAGAGAGAGAGAGAGAGAGAGAGAGAGAGAGAGAGACTTTGGCACTTTGATATTTTATTGTCATTACCAAAGAGGTCTTTTGACAAGGGGAGAGGTAACAGAACAATAACATTTCCCTCTTCCTTTCCTGCAAACAAATAGTACACTTTCATTCCTAGTGTGTATCAAATCCAAGGTAAACAAAAACAAATAAATTCGTAACATTTCGTTATGTCCTCACGCACAGGAATAATGCAGTAAGGTTAAAAAACAAAAACAAAAAACAACTTGAAGACCGACTCGACCATCCACTCAATCAAATGATGACATTGTATTTTACTGATCTCTTCCACATGCGATGAATGATAATATTCATTCAGGTATCTCTTTTAACGCATTATCTTAAATTTCACTATCCTTCATCTGTCTAATTTTCAATCCTTCCGCGATGAATTTCGCAACTGATTTAATTACAAGTTCATCATGTGATGATAACACCTCAGCGACATTTTGTCTTTTTCGCTATATCTAACTGGAAAAATGAACAATTTGTCCGCACTTCAGTATAAGCAGTACAGTTAACCAGAAAGTGTTCTTCGACATCAATAATATGTCTACATGCAGGACAAGGAGATTCTGTGGATGTTTCACATTCAAACCATCTTTTGTTCGCATTAAAACCTAAAGTTCGCAACCTAAATCTTGCGTAATTTATTCTGTGTCATTTATCTGTTATGACATTGAGAAACTTTTCAGAATGAAAAACGTTCTTAAATGAGAAAAACCAGCGATATTTTTCTTTGCTTTCCATATCTGAGTGCCAATTCTGTTTAAAAGAACAAATAAGCCTCTCTTTAAATTCCGCAATGAACTGTTGCTCATTTCCTACTTCCTGGGTCATCCACATTATTCCAAAACCCTGTTCTGAAAGGACTTTCTTTACTTTATGAGCCCAGTTTTCTTTACCTTTTTCCATTTCTAGAAGCATCATATCATAGGCTTGCCTGCTCAAACGGGACTGGGGTAGCTTCAAGATCTTCAACCAGTACTTAATACATTTCACAAAGTACTTATATACAAAGGGTATCTGCCCATTTCTCCATATAAAGCGGTGTTGGATGAATGAATAGGTACTTGAAGGAAACGCTTTAGAGAGAGAGAGAGAGAGAGAGAGAGAGAGAGAGAGAGAGAGAGAGAGAGAGAGATGTCCACATCAGCTAGGGAGTGACATAGAAGTATGGAGGGACGTATTCCATTGGACGCAAAACTGGTTACAAAGGGGAGAAAGCTATCGTTTGTCGTTGCATCGTATCTCTCACCCCATATTAACAGACCTTACCAACATGAACAGGCGTCTCCGCTCTTTCAAATACGTAGCTCGTGCTCCTGTCTTTTGGAATAACTGAACTGAAGCTTGATGTTAACTGACTTGCACATGTTACAAACACATCTATCCTATTATGCATGACAGAAGAGAGGGTTATAGAGATCCCCGACTGCACGGAAATCTGTTAAAGCACCTGTACGGTCCATTTCCATAAAACAGCAATAGTATTAGGGGAAAAAAAGCAGGACGGAATCCCCACTTTAAAAAAAATGGAGGTGGGTGGTAGGAGAGGAAATAGAAGTTGGAGTTTCCACAAAAAATAGTAGTAGAAGGCGCAGTTCGTGCACTAATAACAATGATAATGATAATAATGATACTTCTACTACTACTACTACTACTACTACTACTACTACTACTACTACTACTACTACTACTAAGAAGAAGAAGAAGAAGAAGAGGAAGAAGAAAAAAGAAAGATGATAAGAACATTAACAGTAGAAAGGCAGTACTAGTAGCAGAAGTAGTAGTAATAGTAGTAGTAGAAGTAATAGTACTGATAGTGGTGTTAGTGGTGGTGGTAACAGTAGCAGTACAAAAAAATCTGCACTGCACTGTTTCATCATATTCTATTGTGATTGTGTTTTATTGTTGCTGAGTGAACCAGAAAACTATACACATGTGCACAACTGTCAGACGTGCAGACAACTCGTGGATTGTCTTAAATCGCGGCACCACCTTAGCCAGGGTTTTCGCTGGAACCAGTGAACAATGGTGACTGCAAAAAGTAACCCATATTCAGAGGCCTGAAACTCTGTGTTTATGAACCGAGAATTGGAAAAAAAGGACAATTAAACAGTAATAAGAGACAACTGCAGATTTGGAATAAACCTTACAGGGCCAATATTCAAAACCACACAATGAGAATATGTTAAAAAGCGTAGAGAAATGAAAAGGCAGGTAAATGTCCACTCTCCTACCTCTTCCCCATTCCTCCTGCTCCCACAGCCATTCCTTCTCCTAAAATGAAAAATAATCAATTTTATCAGATGGAATAAAATGGTATCGCACTTGACACCAGTACCAACCATGTGTGATGTACCCACAAAGAAAAAGTGTTTTCCTCTCCCTTCACTTTGCCCCGTCACTGTTTAGAAAAAAGGTCTGTGCTCCCCTCTGCCTTTACTTTACTAGTATACTGAATAAATGACCAGAGGAAGGGCCTATACTCCCCTCTCCCTTCACTTTGCCTCATAACTGTTTGAAGGAAGGGTGTGGTCTCCCCTGTCACTTCAGTTTGTCCCATAACTGTCCAGAGGAAGGTTCTTGCTCCACTCTCCCTTCACTGTGCCTCATAACTGTTTGAAGGAAGGGTGTGGTCTCCCCTGTCACTTCAGTTTGTCCCATAACTGTCCAGAGGAAGGTTCTTGCTCCATTCTCCCTTCACTTTGCCTCATAACTGTTTGAAGGAAGGGTGTGGTCTCCCCTGTCACTTCAGTTTGTCCCATAACTGTCCAGAGGAAGGGCATCTGCTCCACTCTCCCTTCACTGTGCCTCATAACTGTTTGAAGGAAGGGTGTGGTCTCCCCTGTCACTTCAGTTTGTCCCATAACTGTCCAGAGGAAGGTTCTTGCTCCACTCTCCCTTCACTGTGCCTCATAACTGTTTGAAGGAAGGGTGTGGTCTCCCCTGTCACTTCAGTTTGTCCCATAACTGTCCAGAGGAAGGTTCTTGCTCCACTCTCCCTTCACTTTGCCTCATAACTGTTTGAAGGAAGGGTGTGGTCTCCCCTGTCACTTCAGTTTGTCCCATAACTGTCCAGAGGAAGGTTCTTGCTCCACTCTCCCTTCACTGTGCCTCATAACTGTTTGAAGGAAGGGTGTGGTCTCCCCTGTCACTTCAGTTTGTCCCATAACTGTCCAGAGGAAGGTTCTTGCTCCACTCTCCCTTCACTTTGCCTCATAACTGTTTGAAGGAAGGGTGTGGTCTCCCCTGTCACTTCAGTTTGTCCCATAACTGTCCAGAGGAAGGTTCTTGCTCCACTCTCCCTTCCCTTCGCTCCATAACTGTCCAGAGGAATGGTGTGTTCTCCCCTGTCACTTCTCTCTGTCCCATAACTGTCCAGAGGAGGAGTCTGTTCTGACCCTTCACTTTGGCCCATAACTGTCCTTGAATACTCAGATGGTGATGCCAGTTGCCCGCATGAAGTTGGCTGTCCTCCGAAGGTCCGCCAGGTCCCCGTAGAGCTTGGCCCTCAGAGCCACTGGCCCGGCCATGTGTTCTGCCTGGCAGTGGCATGGAGGTGACTGTCCTGTAGTATGTGCTCGGTGTCCATTTCGGCTTCTCTGCATGCGCACATCGCAGACTCGCCAATCTTGTACTTTTTGTACATGTGTGCATTCAGTCCGTTATGTCCAGTCCTTTGTCTGAACAGTGGCACTTGATCTTCTCTGCTTAGGTGGTAGTAGCAGTCAGCCTGGATGGAATTTGGGTGTTGCTGTTTCCATTTCCTCCTATAGAGTGTTTTAATGAATGTGTAACTGTCCAAAGCAGGGGTCTGTGTTCCCATCTCGCTTCACGTTCCCCCATGAGTTTCTAGAGGAAGGGTCTGTGTTCCCCATCCCTTCACTTTGCCCCATTGCTGTTCAGCGGAAGTATCTTTACTGCCTTTACTTTATGGTGAGGGGAAGTGGTTTCTGTCTGCCAGGATTTGTACTCTTTCGCTGCCTGACACGTTCATTGTCTACACGTACAGCATTCCTCTTGGCTACCACCTCCCTGTAAAACCAACCAGCACTATTTCTGTCTTGACACCACACACCAACAGGCAAACTCGAGGACGTAGCGGGAGATGACAGAATTGCGCGTGGTTGAGATCACGTGCAGTGAACCAGCTCCCATGCACCAGATGACAGCTGATGCCAGCTTCATTCTGGCGCCGTCAAGGCACGTGCCCTCTCCTCATCCACAGTTACTGTTACTACAGAAGTGTCTCTCTGTCTAAATGCCTGTCTCGGCAGCTTCACTGCAAATCGCTGAGCTTTACAGCGAAATTTTGCCACTATTAGACAAAGCAAAAGCAACCGGAAGAGCACTGATCCCTGCGATAATTAGAGTTACTCGAGATCAGAACCTTCATGTTAAATCAGGAAGGGACTCTGCCCGTTCCTTCACGATCCCACACGTGGCCTGCCCTTCTTCTTCTCTCCTTTCCTTACACAGAGCCGCAATCAGACCCTCTTCCGTTCATCACGCATACATAAAGTGTAAAAACAAAAACAAAACGAGAGAAGGATCATATTCTTTGTGAAGTGGCGTGTGACTGACTGCTAGACGTATTCAACCATGGAAAGACCAGTGAAATGCTACTATCACCAAGCGCATGAGCCTGCATGTGGGGTGTGTGTGTGTGTGTGTGTGTGTGTGTGTGTGTGTGTGTGTGTGTGTGTGTTTACGCCCACACAGCGGTTCTGCAGAAGCAAAAACAAGAAGATAGAATGAACGTGAGGAAGGAAGAACAAAACTCGTTGTGTTTCGAAAGAACAGTGCAGATCACAAGGATAAACGATGTCTGTGGTGATCAAAAAGAGGGAAGGGGAGTAAGGGATGGGGAATGAAGGGGGTGAGGTGGAGATATGAATGGACAGGAAGGATGGAGTGGAGGGATAGGTGGGAAGAAGGAAAATCTGTCCTGGTGTCTATCAGTTTAAATCGGAAGAAAGTGTGTGTGTGTGTGCGCGCGCGCATGTGTGTGTGTGTGTGTGTGTGTGTGTGTGTGTGTGTGTGTGTGTGTGTGTGTGTGTGTGTGTGTGCAGCACTCATGTAGTGAAAACACACACACACACATACACACACACACACACACACACACACACACACACACACACACACACACACACACACAGAGGGAGGGGGGGAGCACAACATAGATGCACAGAGATACAGAGGGAGATGACACACCTGAGAGAGAGAGTCAACGAGTCAACGAGTTTATTGCTTTTAAGCAAGGAAGCCCATAAAGCGTTCCAATAATTCAAATAATGTACACGATTCATTGGTGACATTGGCCTAGGCAGCACAAATGATCAAGTGAGACGTTATATATAGGCCCTATAATATATACATATATAAACAAACAGAGAGAGAGAAGAGAGAGAGAGAGAGAGAGAGAGAGAGAGAGAGACCGATAGGAGGAAACATACACTTGAAATGTCAAACCCCGCAAAACTTTTCGAAGACCATTCTGCCCATGTCTGCCCCTAAGGCTCAGTTTGATACCGGTATTCCCAAAATAGTCACGAATAAACAAGGAAATTCATCATCATCATCCCTCCCCCCCCCCGCCCCCCCCCCTCCCCCCCCCCCCACCACACACACACGCATACACACAAAGCCAATGAGTTGCAGCCCCTTAAACGTTGGCAGTAGCATTGCACTGTTCGGTGTTATTGTCCTTTTCTTCTTGTTCTCGTCCTTCTTCCTCTGTTTCTTCCTCCCCCCCCCCCCACCTCCCCTTCAACAGTTCTTGTTCTTCCTCCTGTTCTTCTTCTTGTTAATATTACCGATATCACTATCAATATCATCATAAAAGAAAACAGCATTCATCCCCCTGAAGACGGAGTATGGCCGCCCATATTGCGGGATGAAGATGGGTTACACACACAAAAATCCATCCCCCTATGGGGGTGCCCACAGGAGACAGCATCTTGAGCGCGTAGAAGGCGAAGATAATTCAAAACTTAAGTTAGTACTATACAGTACTTACATGGCTAACTGTAATTGTGCTAAGGCAAAAGTATTAACAACCGAGCACGATGTTCATGTAAACGGCATAACACGAAGAAACGCACAGTACACAATAGATAACTTCTAAGATGAGAGCATGGTATACTTGTAAATGCAGTGCACCAAGACTAGTATAAATAAAGAAATATGGACTACACTATGTGTTCATTTTTCACTCCCTTTCTTACTCAATCCCATCTCATTCATCCTGTGACACCCAAGTAGCCACAATTGAACAAGTCATTCGTCCATGACCCGGAAGAGGCTTCCTACAACAAAGAAAAACTTTCAAACACAACATATATAGTAGTAATTTGATTTTCAAATATACTCAGTTATTTGGTGGTTTCTGATTTCTTAGTTTAAATGATTTGGACAGGAATAGAGCCAGTGGCACACACATCCTTGAATTTGATAATAATAAAGTAAGTTTGAAAGAATTTGGATGTATATAATATTTGGAAGGAATATATCTCTCCTGCAATAGTTTATACTTGGGACAAACTAATGTAAAGTGAAGTTCTGTTTCAAGTTCGTTGGGACAAAATGGGCATGTCATGCTTTCTTGGCTTCTCAAATATCTGAACCTGTGGGGTTTAAGTTGGGAAACACCAAGCCGAAGTCTGGTTAGGTGTTTTCTAAGTGCGTGATTTTTTATCTCCACTAGATAACCAGGAATACTTTGTAGTTGACGAAATGTGGAATAAAGTCTGTATCTTTCTTTGGATTGCAACAAAGCATCAATATCTTGGAAATGACAGTCATAAAGCCTTTGCTTAAAAATGGATATAAATGATTTTACATTTTCTACTCCTTGATTCTCCCACACGAATCCAAACCCATACCTAAACAATGTAATGCAAACCTTGCTTACCCAATTTGTCTTACCTTGACAGTGCATTGTGTACAGCATTTTGTATGATTTCCTTGGAATACGATATTCCTCCATTTTTGTTAGTCTTAACCAGTACTTAATAGTTTTAGTAAAAGTTTGTATGTAAAGCGGATATCTGTTAGCTTCGTAATATGCAAGTGGATTAGGTGTTTGTATGCTGATATTCAATAAACGTTTTATGGCAAGAAGATGTACTCTCTCAATAGGGTGTGATCTGCAGTCAACCCCCAAACTTCCGCTCCATACGTCAGAATAGGTTGTACTTGAGTGTCAAATATCTTAAAGAAAATCTTAGGAGAATTTTCGCCTATAGACCAGAGGAATCTAAAGATACTGAAAACACATTTTTTTTGCTTTACGAGCCAAATCTTCTAATGAGTAAGAAAATGTCAACCCCGTGGAGAAAAATATTCCCAAATACTTATATTGATTTACCACTTCCATTTTTACATTTCCATAGAACCATTTTTCTCTTGCAGCAAGGTAACCCCCTTTCCTAAACACTACAATTTTTGATTTTTCATTATTAACTGTAAGACCTAGTCTGTCTGCCGTACTTCTTAAAATGTTCAGTTGGTGCTGGAGCCCGATTACAGTGGTAGAAAGGAGGACAACATCATCAGCAAATAACAAAACCAGAATCTGCATCAAATCAGGTGACAATCTTACCCCATGTCTACCATGTTGTGTTATATCATTTGCAAGCTCATTGATAAAAAAAGCAAATAAAATAGGACTACAGTTATCGCCTTGTTTCAATCCTCTATGACACATGAATGTTTCTGTAAGACCACCGTTAGTTCTGACCCTAGCTTTAACTATTTCATACATACTTTGAATAGCTTTGAACATTTTCCCTTTGATACCATTTTTGCGGAGTATAAGCCAAAGATGGTTTCTGTCTATGAGATCAAAGGCTTTCCTAAAATCGATGAAAGCTGCATATAATTTCGTTTTGTTAGTTGAAAATTGCTTCTGAACTAGTGCAAGTAGAGTAAATATGTGATCGACTGTACTGTAATTCTTTCTAAAACCTGCCTGCGTTTCACTTAACAAATTATTGTCCTCTGCCCAATTTGTCAATCTCTTATTAAGTATGAATGTGTACATTTTGCTGCTGATATTCAACAGCGAGATACCCCTCTAGTTGTCAGGGGAATTAATGTCTCCTTTTTTATGTAATGGCTGTATAATCGATTCTGACCAATTTTGGGGGAATATACCTGAATCCAAAAGTTTGTTGAAGAGCTTAGTCAGGAACAAAATGACCTGAGGAGAAGAGTTTTTATAAAATTCACTGCTGAAGCCATCTGGTCCTGCTGCTTTTCCATTCTTTAGTGCTTTCAAGGCATTATATACTTCTAGTTCTGATATTTCTAAATCTAAAGTGGAACAATCTGTTTCACGAACAGTTAGAGATTGAGTATCAAAAGCTTCGTTAGAAAATGAACTATTATTATTTAGTTTATCATTCTGTATAGATGCGTCATTAAATACTTTTTCAAAGTGGTCATACCATTCTTCACTTGAAATAGTACAGGTTGTTAATCTAATGTTAATACGTCTTTTTATGGTACCCCAAAATGTTTTAGGATCAGTACTATTGCATTCAAGGGTTACAAGAACATTTTGTTTATCTTCTAACTGTTTACTTTTTATAAATAATTTGTAATCCTTTCTCATAGTGGCGTATTCGCCCCTAAGTACGTCTGCATCGTATGAATCCACACATTTATTCAAATTTCTCAGGGACTGACGAAGTGCTGTTCGTTTGTCCCTGCATTCCTTATCGAACCAAGTACAATTACTTGTTTTCCCCAATACTATCTTTTTCTTCATACACTGCCCAGCACCAGCAATACCTGTTAAAAATTTTTCTACAGCTGCATTGATATCAATGTTAATCAATTCAGCTGCTTGTGTGAAAATTAATGAAATGTCTTTTGATAACAATGCTTGCCTATATTCATTCTCAAGCTCTTGACTCCAAACATACTTTTCAATAATGTTTTTTTCTAACTTTTCACAGGTTTTTACCGGCTGCGTTTGAACATTAAGGGTTAGTTTCACGGGCATATGCTTGGATTCAATTCTTGAGATAACTTGTAAACATGAGGCATATTCAAAGATAGACCGAGAAATAAGGAAATAATCGATCACACTTGATCCATTGTGAGCAATGTATGTATATGCCCCATTACGGTCTCCTGGTAACAGACCATTCAATATAACAAGAGAAAATTGTTCGCATAACAAAAGTAGACAACGACCGAAGTCGTTTGTTGAAGAGTCCTTCGATTCCCGTTGGTACTCCTTTTCAGGCAGTAAATTTTCGTCATCGCTATCATCAACATCAACATCATATGGCAAAGAAAGCTCTTTTGCGTTTGCATCAGCAGTCCTAGCATTGAAATCACCCATAAGCATAAGGGGACATTCCCCCATCAATTCATAAACATCACGTATACACTGCTGTAGTAAGTCAATTCCAATCTCGATTTCTGTGTCAACATAATAGACGCTATGGGCAGGAGGAACATACATACCTATCAATACACATTCGTTTCGTAAATTTGGCAAAAGCTTTGAAATCTTGAGCACGATGCAGCTGTCGTATTCAACTTGAATTTGTTGTACTAAACTAGAATACATTTTCTTTACTAACATGATAGCACCACCAGAGAGGCGAGCTGTGGTGCTGTCTGATACACTCACGCCTGGGGAGACAAACACATCAAAAGCAGGAAATAAATGAGATGGAAAGCTTGATGAAAATGTTTCTGTAAGAAAAACAATATCATAATTTGACAAGAATTGTCTAATGTCAGGCTGATAGATAGTATTTAGTCCTTCTATGTTATATGTTAAAAAGGATACACTGTGACCATGTATGTTCGGTTGTTTGGGCTGGCCATCAGAGGCAGGGTTGATGACATGGGCAGGGCCGTATCCCTAGGTTGTTGGAGGCTGAGCTCCCGATTCCGTTCGGGCGGAGTTAGTTTTGGCATGTGGAAATAACTCTGTGACGTGCTGTTGCCTTCCTTGTTGTTGTGTTGCCTGAGCTTGTTTTGCCCTAGTTTTGCTTCTGGTCAACCTACTTTTTGCTGTTGGGGTTTCAGTCTCTAGACAGAAGCTTTGCTGGGCTTGCTCCTGCACGTCTTGCTGGTCTCTGCCTGTGTTGGTTTTGTCCCCTAACTCTGTTCTGGAATCAGAAGACTGACTCTCCATAGCATCTACAGCAGTCCACGGGTCAGCAAGCTGTTTGACAGAGGTTTGGCTGCTATCGTTCTGGACGTCTGTCCAAGGATGAGCAAGCTGTTTGGCATAACTTTGACTGCTATCTTTTTGGGGTTCCTCTTCTGTTGGCTTGTCTGGCGTTGGTGAAATCTGAAACTTGTGTTTTGCCATTGGTGTACTTTGAAGGTATATTGGACTAATGGGGATTTTGCTTACAGCATCTTGCGCTGAGGGGTCCTTGGGTACGGTTGCTACTCTTATATCACTGGTTGTCTGGGATGAATTGCTGGGTAGATTTCCTTCTACACAGGTTTGGTTAGTCCCATCGACTGGGCAGGGCACAGGGGACACCATGTGGCTGTGTACTTTACTGGGAGTGGGTGTGGCCTCTCTGCTTGTTGGCTGTGTGTCAGCAAAGACTGGATGGGTTCTGTCCTCAATACTGTGGGAAGGGCTTGCAGGCAGAGACTCATCACTGCTGTTTGAGGTTGGTACCAGCCTAATGCCCCGTGCATCCACTATTTTCCTGTATCTTGATGGGGAGGTGCTGTTTGACTTTGGATGACTCAGTCTCTCTAACGGTACTGAATCCTGCGTCTGATTTTTTGTCTTGGTGGCTTTACAATCTTCTGGTGTAGCGCTGTATTGCACCGGTTTGGATTGATGGCCTCTGGCTTCTCGGTCTTTTTGATGGGGGGCCACATGTCTTCTTCCTTTGTCACCAAGGCGTACGTTTCGTCTGGGTTTACTCAGTAGTGGGAATGTGTTCGTATCCCAAGTCCATGGTGGTCTCTCGTCTGCTTCTCTTGCAGGCTGGTGTTGATGTTCAAAGGGATCATCCTGTGTAGGCCTGTCGGCAGGATCACTGCTTTCTTGTCGACTGCCTACTTTGCTGCCTTCTCTGTTCTGGTGAGCTATGTCACGTCTCTGGTTGTGGGCAAGGTTTATTGCGTTTGCCCCTGCAGTGAGACCTCTTTGGTCTCTTCTGCTCTGTCCTTTCTGAGATCCATTCTTGTAGTACAGACGGCCCTTCCAGACATAGGCGTGTCTGCCTGCATCTTTTTCTGCTTGGATGGCCTGGCTCTGGCGGTTTGTTAGATCAGAGGCGACTCGGATTCCCAGATCGTTTGCCATCTCCCTTCTGCACTCTTTGGCTTGAAGGATGGCCAGTTTGTCCTGCCATCGGAACAGACGTGCAATGATGGGACGTGGATTATTATGGCTGTCAGTTTTAGGACCAAGACGGTGCGCACGTTCGACATCGTCAGTTGTCCATGACTTGCAAGGAAAGTACCTGTTCAGTAGTTGCACCACCTTCCGAATGCACTTTGAATTGTCTTCATTGGGGCCTTCAAAGACGTAAACTAATCTGATGTTGTTGCGTCTTGAGAAAGATTCTAGTTTATCCATGTGGTCATCTATGTTTTTTGACATCTCCATGAAAGAGTCTTTCCACTGGTATAACTCACTGCAGTATTGCTCCAGGAGTTGGCACTGGCTAGTCAACCGCTGCACGTCATGCTTCAGTTGTTGATTGTCTCTTTGAAGGGCACCACATAGAGACTCCAGTCTCAGCACATCGTCTGTTGATTCTTTGTTTTGAATTGTCGGATATCCAGCTAGAGTGAGTAGATTTCTGTGAAGATCTCTTGGGTTGGTGTTGAAGGCTTCAAACCCTGGATTCTGAAAGTACCCAACCCGTGCCTTTTGCCTATACCTGTCTGAAGGGCCAAAGCTGTGACTGTCCTGTGCCTGGTCTTGTTGGTGCATCCACCTCCCAGGCCCTGGATTTGATCCCACATCCATACAGAAGAGAAGGTACCATCCGATCCAGATCATGTATGTCTCAAGGATGATAAGCTGGAGGATCACCTGGACCTCCTTCGTTGTGTGGATAGTCACTCTATACTGGGGCCTTCTCCATCTGGTGGCTGCTTCAAATCCAGTTGCTACAGCCAACATGAGGAAAAGGCGTCTAAGCTGGCAAATGCAGATTTGGATTGTAAAAGGCAGACCTTTGATGTTGCTGAACTGCAGGATTTGACAGCTGACATAGTCGTTGCACTGTAGAGGTTGACAGGCCACAGTGTTATGACAGCCACAAGACAGGTTGGTCGTTCCCTTTATTTGACACATGAAGAGGAGCAGGTAGGCTAGTAGCACTGTTCTCAGTACTGACATAGGCCAAGAGAGTTTAATTTCATATCCCAGTGTCCGGTACTTCAGCTTTCTATTACTTCCGCGACAAGTGCGGCGTGAACAGCGGGCTGCAGTCATGTTTATACATCTGTGTTGTTCTGCTTCTGCTACAATCACTGATAGTCACTTCAACTGGATCACCACTGATGGTCACTTCCACTGAATCACCACTGATAGTCACTTCCACCGAATCACCACTGATAGCCACTTCCACTGAATCACCACTGACAGCCACTTCAACTGAATAACCACTGATAGTCAATTCAACAGAACCAACCAGTCAGCCAGTCAGTCAAGGAAATCTTTCAAAGTGCCCGCGTGTCGTATGTGTTAGCTATGGGCATACGTTCACTCCATCTCGTAAATCGTATAATTCATCACACCAAGAAATCCAGATGACAGACGTTTTCACAAAGTTCTTTGAGTTGAAAACAGGATTTCCTTTCGCTTCCCCCCACTTCCTTCAAAAGCAGACTACTTTACAACAACCATCCGTTTATGTACAGCCGCGGAATAAGTTGAAAGTAGGATTTCCTTTCGCTTCCCTCCCACTTCCTTCAAAAGCAGACTACTTTACAACAACCATCCGTTTATGTACAGCCGCGGAATAAGTTGAAAGCAGGATTTCCTTTCGCATTCCCCCACTTCTTTCAATAACAGGCTACCTGACAGCCACACCTGAGAGAGAGAGAGAGAGAGAGAGAGAGAGAGAGAGAGAGAGACAGACAGACAGACAGACAGACAGACAGACAGACAGACAGACAGACAGACAGATAGAGATGCAAATGCAGATGGGGAGATAGGAAAAAAAGGACAGGCGTACAGAGAAGGAAAAGAAAGAGGAAAGGCAACGTGATAGCGAGAAGCACACACTGGCCTAGGTAACTCTCTCTTCCTACCTATTATTCCTTTTCTTATCTTCCGCCATCTACCTGCCCCCTGCTTTCTCATTCCCTTTTAAGAGGGGAATAAACGATTGACAAATATTGATTCCTTGCACACAATTTATTTCGATCACTGCTCTTATTGAAATAATGCACTGCCAGTGACTGTAGCCCCACAATTTTTCCCCAGTGTCCCTCCCAAAATTATTTTGTTAGATTGCGCGGTATTACTATGACACAAAATAACACCCTTACTTTTCTACACCGGAAATGGCGTGGGCGTAAAAACAGGAAGCCGCGGAAATTATTTCCGTCATAAACACGCAGGTCTGACATGACGCAATGAGAAGCTATCAAGTCATATTCCTATCTATTAAGGTAAAGAATTTCATGGCTGTTGAAGCTTTTGATTGAAACCAGCCCAGACACGTGCGTTTTCTTCTACGTCACATTTAAGGATAAAAGAAATTGATAGAGATGTTCTTATTCCATTCTCATTTCCTCTCTTTTATTTTCCACCGAGAGAGAGAGAGAGAGAGAGAGAGAGAGAGAGAGAGAGAGAGAGAGAGAGAGAGAGAGTAAACAGAATAATGAAACAGGAGAAAGTGGGACGAAAGTTAGAGAGAAAAATACCGATGAAAGAAATATTCACCTTTCCTGCCACGACTCAGGCAATCATTGAGGCAAAATTATATGATTATGTGCCAGAGTACAATCGTTTCAGGAACATTATGGCACACACACACACACACACACACACACACACACACACACACACACACACACACAAGAGAGAGAGAGAGAGAGAGAGAGAGAGAGAGAGAGAGAGAGCACCAAGGCATGGCTTTACACATTTATGTCATGTGGTTGATACGGAAATAAGTGAGCCAATTACCGGTTTCAAAAACATCAGGTCTTAAGATAACCAAACGCTACATCTCTTCCTCTTCTCCAAACGTCCCCTCCCCCCTCCCTCCCACCCTTTTCGCCGACTCCACTATCCCAGTGCCCACGTCTTTCCCTCCGTCTCTCCGTGTCTCTGTCGGAGGGGAGAGGATAGATGGGTAGGGAGATGAGAAGAAGGGGGAGAAAAGGGAGGTGCGTGGTTAGGAAGAGAGAAAAAAAGTGAGAGGAGTGAGGCAGTACACCAGACGGAAGAGCACGCTAAACAGAACGATGATGAAGCGAGGAAGCAAGTGCACAATTTTACTTGCAAGTTATGAGAACCAGTGAGCACAGCCAGCGCATATAATAACCGACGCGCGACTGTTACGTCGACTCCTGTGTGCTGGCAACAGACGCTGCACGACAGATGCTGATGGCACGGGGAGATAAGCTCCTGTCTTTCTGTGCCGCCTGCCACAAAGGTTACAAGCTCTGCTGTGAAGCCAGCACCACGTTTGTACATCTCTTACCTTGGCGTGTCAATGGTATGTCCAAAGCGTGGGGGACCAATGGTATATTGTACTCTGAACATTGTTCCTTGGTTTGGCTTCCTCTTTCTGGTTCCATGACTGAAAATTATTGTCATCAGTGAGAGTGTTAGTAGGTGGGGTTTTGCGTAGTTTGGATCAGACAGGCACCTCCGAACACTACCCAAGGAACTCGGCACGAGTGTGGTGTCTCATCTGATGAGATACCTCATAATGACCCAGTACTGATTGCTGTGTGTGGACTGATGGTGCTGGTGTTTTGATGGACGAACTGGATGTGGCTGTGTATGGGTGGTCGGGATGAGTGGCGAAGGAGCAGCGCTACTGATACAGCAAGGAAGATGACGCAGTAAAAAGAATGACTGTGAACTAGGAGGGATGGTCCTGAGGAGATCAGATGCTTCGTGTCAGTTTCCCCTTCAAACTGTTGAAATGTTATTCTCACAGGAGAAAGCGTTGCATAACCGATAGAAAGGAGGATCCACAACTGTATTGTTGTTTTGTCTTGTGGTGGTCTGTTCTTCATCTCAACACTCATACCCATCGGCAGACGAAGCTTTGTTTGGTTAGATCATATAAACTTTCTGCACGCAAGGATCTAAGAAAGATCCTAAAAGAGGTCAGCTGTGAAGGCCAAGTCATAGCCTGCACACTCTAGAGCACACTGGGCACGGGAAATCTTCTCTGTAGCCTGGAGAGACTTCTCTTCCCGGTGTCTATGTCCATCTTTTGCACCCTCTTCTGCGTGCCCTCACAGAATCTTGCAACGCAAAGAAGTAGCACGATAAGCTTATTTCAGTGATGCACAGACAAAAGCAGCAAGAAGAGTTCTCCAGTTGGTGGGGGAGGGGCCAGGGCACACACACACACACACACACACACACACACACACACACACACACCACACACACACAAGAGAGAGAGAGAGAGAGAGAGGGGGGGGGGGAGGGAGAGAGAGAGAGAGAAGAGAGGCACTTTTGACACTTTGATATTTTATTGTCATTACCAAAGAGGTCTTTTGACAAGGGGGGAAGGGTAACAGAACAATAACATTTCCCTCTTCCTTTCCTGCAAACAAATAGTACACACTCATTCCTAGTGTGTATCAAATCAAAGGTTAACAAAATCAAATAAATTCGTAACGTTTCCTTATGTCCTCACGCACAGTAGTAATGCAGTAAGGTTAAAACAAAAAACAAGATAAAACAAACAACAGCAACAACAACAACAACACTAACAAGTCTCAAAGACTGACTCGACCATCCACTTAATCAAATGATGACATTGTATCTTACTGATCTCTTCCACATGCGATGAATGATAATATTCATTCAGATATCTCATAATGCATTATCTTAAATTTCACTATCCTTCATCTGTCTAATTTTCAATGCTTCCGCGATGAATTTTGCAACTGATTTAATTACAAGTTCATCATCTGATGATAACACGACAGCGACATTTTGTCTTTTCGCTATATCTAACTGGAAAAATGAACAATTTGTCCGCACTTCATTATAAGCAGTACAGTGGAACAGAACGTGTGTTCTTCGTCATCAATAATATGTCTACATGCAGGATAAGGAGATTCTGTGGATGTTTCACATTCAAACCATCTTTTGTTTGCATTAAAACCTAAAGTTCTCAACCTAAACCTTGCGTAATTTATTCTGTGTCATTTATCTGTTATGACATAGAGAGAGAGAGAGAGAGAGAGAGAGAGAGAGAGAGAGAGAGAGAGAGAGAGAGGGGGGGGGAATTTGGAGATAAATATTCAGCTATTAAAATTTGAATTTTCTCATCTACACGTGTGTAACTATAAAATGAAATCCATGAAAGTGATATTCTAACACGAGCTATCTCTACAATGTGGGGCCTTAAGCGTCTATGGCTCGGTCTTTCCAAAACTCGGTGATCTGCTACCCCCAACCCTTTCCTCACCTCTCTCTCTCTCTCTCTCTCTCTCTCTCTCTCTCTCTCTCTCTCTCTCTCTCTCTCTGTTAGGACGCTTAGTTCCACTGATATTTTCCTGTCTGTTCGTCTTTTTATCCACGTCATGGCTACCTACATGTGTCTATCTGTTTATCTGTATAGATACATCTATCCAATCAAACAGCTTCATATTTGTATGTATTCGTCTGTCTATCTGCTGTCTGTCTGTCTGTCTGTTTATCTCCCCCCCCCCCCCCCCTCCCTCTCTCACTCGACATCCCCCCGATGTCTCTCTATTCTCCATAATCCCTCTTTTTAATATGATTTATTTCTCGTACTCATTGTTTTGGAGGTGCCCCGCCCCCTTCTCAGTTTTTCTTGTAAAGTCATTTTTGTCATCAGACTGTATCGTGCACCTATGAAACTAAATAATTATGAGCCAAACCTTCCTCCTCCAGAACAAGTGAGGGTGTGTTAAACAGAAAACAATTGAAATGGTTCCATGCAGATCTGAGAAGCCGTGAATGGAAATTTGTAGTTGTTCTGTTGACCAATCTGTCTGCCTGTCTGTCTGTTTATTTGTTTGTCTCTCTTTAGCTGTCTCTCATTCTCTCAATCTATCATTTCCATAACATCCTCCCTTTGAAGTGATTAACTCTCCGTTGCTCGCTGCATTGGCGCTCCTCACACATAACACACACCCCAATTTTCCCCACCAAGCTGTTTTGTCAGCAGACCATGCAGTACACTTATGACACTAAATGCCAGCCATATCCTCCTCCTCCACATATAATGAGCGCGCAGAACAGACAAGCACGGAAATGATTCCCGCCACAAGCGTGCAGGGTCTGTTCTGATGTACTTTGAAGCGATCAAGGGAAATTCCTGTTTGTTCTGTTTGTCTGACTTAAAAGCAATTTATAGATGTTTAAGGGCGTACGTGGATAGGGCACAGAAATGTGCTTTCTCCAAGTCAGATCGCATTGAATCTTTCAGCAGTTGGTTTGAAAATTTCAGGTTTCCGTGCTTCCCTTTCCTTCTCAGCCTTTGGTTCCCTGTCCTTGTACACAACCCGCAAAACTTCCGGTTTTGTTTTTACCACAAATAAAGAGAAATGAATATTCTCTAATGTGAACGCTCTCTTCTTGCCTCTCTCTCTGTCTCTCTGTCTCTGTCTCTGTCTGTCTGTCTCTCTCTCTCTCTCTGTCTCTGTCTCTCTCTCTCTCTCTCTCTCTCTCTCTCTCTCTCTCTCTCTCTCTCAAACATACACACATGCATACTCGTGCGTGCATATGTATACTCTTGCCCATATGAATCACACACACACACACACACACACACACACACACACACACACACACACACACACACACACACTCGCGCACACACACACCACACACACACACACACACACACACACACACACACACACACACACTCGCACACACACACACACACACACACACACACACACACACACACACACACACACACACACACACTCGCACACACGCACATACTATGAGCTGTGTGATGAGAACACACTGGCAGTGTACATATAAGCTGGAAGATATTTAGGTAGTTTTGCCTTTGAGGTATGAATTATGTCACACTGATTATTGCAGCACGAAGGGAAGCCGACAAGCTGGAGGAATAACATGGCTTGAATGTTTACTGCCAAATAAACTAAACGGCTATTGAGTTGCAGAATAGCGTAATAAAACGAAAACAAGATAAGCTATTTTGTTTAGACCATCTTCTGAATATAGTACTTTGTTTGCTTTGAATGTCACTGGTTGCACATTTTTTCAAACAATGTTGTTGTTTTTTTCTTGGTTCACTGTACTGAAATATTTAGGCAGATCAACGTCACGTTGAATGGACAGACACTGAAAGAAGTGGACTACGTCACGTATATTTGGTTCGTTTTGAGCAGAATTCGGCAAGTCAATAAAACAAAGTTCAAAGCGAGGCTTATACTGACATTGTCTGCGCTGACAAGACTCAGTGTCAACAAGGAAACCGGGTGTAGCATGTTCTCAGTGGAGATAAACATGTACAAGTTACTAACAGCATCTGTTCTTCTGCATGAATATCATTATCATTCTCGTCATCTTTATTGAGAGTATCTATGTAGCACCTATCTGTAGTTACAACCCAGCTTCGAAGCGCTTTAGAATCTACGGTCTCGTGTACACAATGGGCTGCCTACCTGGGTAAAGCCGATCAAAGAGCTGCCTGGTGGTGCTGTGCATTTGTTATTCATGTCATTCAGTGGGTTATCAGCCACTCAAGTGTTCACTAATTCCTTTGTATTTTCTTTGAGAATTCATGCTGCATGTATATTTCCCTGAAGATGCATACTATATGTCATCCATACCAACAACCGAAAAGGCCGTATCTTCCAGAAGTTGATGGTGGCGTTGTGTGTGTGTGTGTGTGTGTGTGTGTGTGTGTGTGTGTGTGTGTGTGTGTGTGTGTGTGTGCGTGCGTGTGTGCGTGCGTGCGTGCGTGCGTGCGTGTGTGCGCAAGATGTTATTTATGCGTTCACACATATAACTCAGCTTATAGTCTTATTTGAAAGACTAATTTTAATAAAGTCGAAACCAGTATCAATATCAGAATCCAGTCCCCGTGTGCCAAAACAGCCTGGCAGAGAAGCGAACCTGGAAACCAAGGTTCACGAGAATCACGAATCTAGCGCTCTACCAGCTGAGCTATCGCAGCCCTCTAAACGCATACTGATAGCATATCCAGGCTTTCCGTAATCAATGATTCTGATGGACGCTCAGCATTTCCTACAAGGCAGATGAGACAAGCAACTCTGTCTGGATGCAGCTTTGCATGCACGCGCTGGTATGGAAGAACCTGCCAATGCGGTTGTCAAATGTTGATTGTTGCCCAGTATGGCCATGCATCTCGCTGCGACTTTCTTACTATGATAAGTGTATGCAGCACAGTGGTAGCTGGGCATTCCAGAAAGTCTGAAAAAGTTGTGGATGAACAAGATAAAGGACTAGACTAGCCACAGCACTGTGTTGCGTATAATTGATGACAGAGGCGTGCAGAAATCCCAAACTGACCAAGTTTCCATGACAGTACTTTCATGACCTAGAGGGGACGAGGACAAAGAATACAAACTTCTAAGAAGACGCCAAAGAAGAATGGGAACAGCAACAGTGATCCACCTAGCATATGATGTCTAAAGACTCTGTGGGAACCAGGAATTAACAGAGAAGAACCACGTCTGCATAATTACCTCCAGACCCTTAGACCTTTACAACATCTATGAACTGAGTCTGCATGATTACCTCCTCCTAAAACTTTACAACATCCATGCGAGCTCCACATGTTTTTGCGTGAGCAACGTCTACAGACACAAGAACCAGGAAGTCAGCAAACCAGCCAATCGGAAAGCAATCCAGCAGTATTCTTGTCACAAAGCAGCCGCACCAACACGCTGCCTCATGACCCAGGTATGACCCAGTCACAGTAATGCTGAGCAGAAGTGCGGGCACCGTGAACCAAGGCAGCAGATAACTGATAGCAGATTTATGATGGCGCCATTCAACACTCGTGGCATGTTTTCAGCCAGTATTTTTGTCTCCATTGCCTTCAGTGTGTGTGTGTGTGTGTGTGTGTGTGTGTGTGTGTGCGTGCGTGGTGCGTGCGTGCGTGCGTGCGTGCGT
Source organism: Conus canariensis (assembly GCA_033310375.1). Classification (NCBI taxonomy): domain Eukaryota; kingdom Metazoa; phylum Mollusca; class Gastropoda; order Neogastropoda; family Conidae; genus Conus; species Conus canariensis. The sequence goes on from CM065721.1 coordinate 25,187,527, forward strand.
GCGTGCGTGCGTGGTGGTGTGTGTGTGTGGTGTGTGTGTGTGTGTGAGCGTGTGAGCGTGTGTGTGAGTGTGTGGTGTGTGTGTGTGTGTGTGTGTGTGTGTGTGTGCGGCGTGCGTGTGTGTGTGCGTGGTCGCGCGCGCGCGCGCGCGGCGTCGTGTGTGTGTGTGTAAATATGGGTATAGATACACACTGAAGCTTGTAGAAATCTGAATGGAACAATGATTAATGGTATAATCATACAACTGAGCACTGACGATATGCGAAATTGCAGTTTAGTAAAACTAATATTACAGTATAAGCCGAAGATTAAGAGCAGCAACTCTTATTTCATCGTCTCATGTACCACAAATTATGGGACCCGATCTTTAGACATGCACAGTAGCGTACGTTTCCGTTGTTCATGCGAACTTGGCACACCAGTGATATATTGCAGACTATCAGCAATGTGCTCTTTGTTGCCAGAGATGGATGGCTTGTGCAAAAGTTACAAACATTCACTACAGCTCCTTTCCATGCAGACGAAAATCATTTGGCCTGGAGATAAGCAGTGCCGAATATCTATCAACACGGAGGGATGACGTGGCGTCATTTTCTTTACTATCAGCATGTTTTCCTGGGGCCCCACTAAAAACCTATGGAGGAAAGGTAAGAGAATGAAACTCATCCCTCTGTGAAATTGGCTACAGCTGCTGTATTTTCGTGAGAAAATACTGTTTGAAGATAATGAAACGTGGACAGACAACAGACAGATGAGAGATTAAAATCGATCAAGTCGTCTGAAAGGTACACAAACAAATGTTAAGTACTTAAGTCTTCTATCTTGGGTCAAGATCATCTTTTTACCCCGAAACAACCTGCTTTTAACACAGATATGTTGACGTTAATTATGAATAGTAAATGGATAAACTCATGTCTTTAATTATTCCAGGCAGCTCTAAGACACATCCAGTGACATGAAAAATAATGATTCAATCGTAAAAAAAGAAGAAAACAAAGAGAGAAAAAAAGAAAGAAAACCCACACTCCCAGACCCTTCCCTCCCCACCTCCTCTTTAAAACAAACCTCAACAGACCTGTTTCTTTACCATCGTACATTTTGTAGAACAGGCAATGATCTGGTAAGATAGATTGTCTGCAAGTTCCCAGATCACCAGGATCAACACAACGTGTGATTCTTATGATATTTACTATAAATGAGAAGAGCCGCCAGGTTATTCGCTTTTGCTATCTAAGGTTTTCTAACCAGACCTAATAGCAGCCCGTTAAACAACATTTATATCTGAGAGGACAGGCTGCAAAGAAAGCGTTGGTCAAAGCAAGACAACATTGATCTTTGGCAAAGACGGAAGTAACAGATTTATGCGCCCATCACATGAGAACGATGGAATGCGCAGAAGTGTGTGATTACTTCATTGCATAAAGATCACCGCGGCGTGGTGTCGAGCTTTACACGGAGGAAACGAATTCTTATTGTCGGCCACATATTATGTATTATCGGCCGCATATTATGCATCAGAAATGAAGAAACCTTGAATGAATCATACCTTCAGTCCTGTTCGTTCAATGGCATGATTAATCCAGTCCCTTTCTCGTTTCCCTGACAGTCTATAACCATGTTATATGATTCTCACCGGGAAACATCGTCGGTATGTCTGGCATTTATCTGGGGTCGCCAGATATAAATCAGCAGGGTATCTATTTTTGATTATGATTACGCTAACAACACAGCTCAAAACAGCCATTTCAGGTACATTTGTGAGAATGGCCAGAAAAAAGTCCTTTTCACTTACATAAAGTAACACAAATTAGAAACGGGCCTTTCTCGATTCTATGGACACCAAAGTGCTTCGAAAACAGTATCCCCCAGTACCCCCCTGCATAGCAACCAGCACCTGAGGTGACAGACATGGTGAGGGAGGACTGAATTATAATGGACTTTGATATTTTAAAACGATATTTGAAGATAAAGATATTATTTCAATATGAAAATCCAAAACTCTGTGCAAAGCCTCATCCTCAGAGCACAAAATGTAATGGACATTTCACTAAACTACGCCACAGCAATTTAGTTGATTTCACTAAACTACGCCACAGCAACTTAGTTGCTGATGTTGTTGCATGTTTACACGTTACTTCAAATACAAATGCAAGGACTGATGCAAAGACGAAAAGCTCTATAGGTCTTTTGGAGTTGAATCAAAAACAGTTTGGTTGGACTTAGAACGCTGTGATAAACTATATAGCAAGTGAACAGACATTTTGTTGGTCTTTATGCTCTTCAGGGTTCCTTTAAACAGGTCGACATACTCCCTCCGTAACATCTTGTCCTGTAAGACCAACAATACTTCTTAGCAAAAGGCTATGAAACAAACACCACATACGAACAGAAATGCGTAATCTCTCCATCTTCCTCCTCTTGAGTTCATTTTTTCCCCACCGTTCGGTCCCCTCCCTCCCTCTCTCGAGTTCTTGCATCATTCCATCTGTTCTTTTCTCTTCCTTCTCTTCCTTCCCCCTTCTCTTTAGCATTTAACCATTTCATTTTAGCTCCATGGCCCTCCTTCCCTCTTCTCACGTAATAATTGGGAGTGAGTCCTTGAATTTCCTGTACCAATAGATATGTCGTTATTTGTAAAGTGCTGCGTGAAGTGAGCTTTTGGTTTGTGAAAGCTTCATACGTTTTCTTGACTGTCATTATCGAGGCTGTGAATGGTTACTATGAATTGTTGCATTTTAAAAGAAATGAATATGATTTTGCTCAGGCAGGTCTCTGTGTCTCTATGTGTTCTTTTTTTGTGGTATGAAGTCAGTGCGGCGCTATAGTGTCGAGTGGAGTGAAAGCAGGGTCCATATTGCGCGTTTCTGTTTGGCAGAAGCGGAAACAAGCAAATAGAACGAACAGTCATATATTACACGTGAAACAAGAACCATGCAGATTACCAGGAGAAAGGCTGTCTTTAGGGACTGAAGAAGTGAAATGGTGGTAATGGTGGGCTACATGGGGTAAGAAAAGGAAAATAAGGGGGTATGGAGATTTGAATGAGTTGGAAGTATGAAGTGGAGGACAGGCGGGAAGAAGGAACATCTATCGTCATTTCTTTAAAAAAAAAACTGAAACACACACACACACACACACACACACACACACACACACACACACACACACACAGAGAAGAGCACAACACACACAACAGACGGGGAAGAAACAGAGAGAGAGAGAGAGAGAGAGAGAGAGAGAGAGAGAGAGAGAGAGAAGAGCACAACAAAGGATGCACAAACAGACTCGGAGGGAGGGAAAGAAGAAGAAGAAAGAAAGCACAACGAGAAGACAGAGAGGGAGAGAAGACAAGAAAGAGAGAGAGAGAGAGAGAGAGAAGAGAGAGAGAGAGAGAGAGAGAGAAATGCCTGCATGCACAGAGAGACATGAAGGGAAAGACTACGTAACAGAGAGGGACAGACAAACAGACATACAGAGAAACGGACAGAAACGCACACGGAAAAAGGGACAAGCTTACAGAGACGAAAAGGAAAAAGAAAAGGGGAAGGCACGGTGAGAGCGAAAAGTACACACTGGCCAGTTGGCACTCCTTCATACCTGTTATTCCCTTTCTTGCCTTCTTTCATCCATTCTGCCCCATGCTTGGTCATTCTCTCATCAGAGAGGAATAAAAGAACGAAAAAGGTACTGATTGCACTGCACACAATCTGTTTCAAACGCTACTCCATTTGAAATGATGCAGTTGATCATAGCCCCTACATATTTTTTCCCCGCTATGTCCCTCGCCAAGCTCATTTAATTGAATTACACAGCGCCATTGTGACATTGAATACCACCCATACTTTTCTCCTCCAAAAATAACACGGGCGTAAAAACAGGAAGCCACTGAAATGGTTCACGTCATGAAAAATGCATGTCTGACATGCTGAAATGAGAAGCTATCAATAGAAATCCCTGTTTGTTAAAGTGAAGAATTTCTTGGCTGTTGCAGGTTCTGATTGAAACTGGCACAGACTCTTCCACGTCATATTGAAGTATTTAAGAAATTGATGGAGATGTTCTTATTTCATTCTCATTTCCTCTCTTGTAATTTCAGCTGAGAGAGAGAAGAGAAGAGAAGAGAAGAGAAGAGAGAGAGAGAGAGAGAGAGAGAGAGAGAGAGAGAGAGAGAGAGAGAGAGAGAGTAGAATAAGAGGGGGGTTAAGGAGAGGAAGGGATGTGGCGTTTGCTTATCTCAAGACCCGACGTTTTTGAAAGCTCTCTTAGTTCTGTATTATCTAAATCGTTATATAAATCTGTAAAGCCATGGCTTAGTGCTCTACTCTCTCTCTCTCTCTCTTGCTCGCGCGCGCCCGCCTCGCTTTGTGTGTGCGCGTGTGGGTGGGATGTAGTATGTGTGTATGTGTGTGTGTGTGTGTGTGTGTGTGTGTGTGTGTGTGTGTGTGTGTTGTCCGTCTTCCTCTGTTTTTCGCTATTTCTTTCTTTGTCTTTGTCTCCACAATGTCCGTCTCCTCCAAGATATTAAGAAACGAAGGGGAGGGGCAAGGAGAGACTGGGTAGGAGGGGGAAGAATAGAGACCTGAGAGGACAGGGAGGAGAAAATGGAGAGGGATGACGATAGGGAGAGGAAGAAGGGCGAAAGGACAGAGGAAGCACTTCAAATGGGACAGATGGCGAAATAGAATGATGATGACGGGAGAAAGCAAGTGCACAATCTGACCTGCAAGTTATGAGAACCAGCGAGCGCAGCAAATGCAGACTTTTGTCTGCTGGCAACAGATGCTGCTTGACAGATACTGATGGTACAGGGGGATAAACCCCTGTCTTTCTGTGCCGCCTGCCACAAAAGATATGGGCTCTGCCCTAGAAGCACACACCACGTTTGTGCCTCTCTTGCCATGGCGTGTCAATGGTCTGTCTGAAGAAATATTCAGCTATCAAAGGTTTGAGTTTTTCTTCAACAAGTGTGTAGCTATAAAATGAATCCATGAGAGAGAGGAGAGAGAGAGAGAGAGAGAGAGAGAGAGAGGGAGAGAGAGAAAAGAGAGAGAGAGAGAGAGAGGAGGGTGTGTGTGTGTGTGTGTGTGTGTGTGTGTTGTGTCTTGGAAAGAAATAATCAGCTATTAAAGTTTTGGGTTTTGTCATCTACATTATGTAACTATAAAATGAAATCAATGAAGAGGAGACTGTAACACGAACTGTCTCGAAGATGTGTTGTCTTTAATATCAATGTTTTAGTCGTTCCAAAACTCCAAAAACATTCACCCCAACCCCACCTCACCTATCTTTCTCTCTCTTTCTCTCTCTCTCTCTCTCTCTCTCTCTCGTCTGTCTCTCTTCTCTCTGTGTCTGTCTCTGCCTCTCTCGTCTCTGTCTCTCTGTCTTTGTCTCTCTCTCTCTCTCTGTCTCGCTGTTCCTCTCTCTGTCTCTGCCTCTCACTCTCTCTGTCTTTGTCTCTCTCTCTCTCTCTCTCTCTCTCTCTCTCCGCTTTATCTATCTGTTTATACCTCCCTGCCTCCGGCTGTCTGTCTGTCTCCCCTCCCTTCCTTTCTCCCTTCCTTCCTCACTTCACTCTCTCTCTCTCTCTCTCTCTCTCTCTCTCTCTCTCTCTCTCTCTCTTGTTTTCTTTTTCTTTTTTCCCCGTAATCCCCTGCCTGTTATGTGATTTATTTTCCATCATTCGTTGCTTTGGCGCTCTCCACCTCGGCCCCCCTCACAGTTAATCTTGTCAACTGATATTTGTCATACCGTGAACCTATGACACTAAATACCAGCCATAACTTCCTCCTCCAGAAATAGTGAGAGTGATAAACGGACAAGAACAGAAATGGTTCCATGCAGATCTGTGCCGATGAAATGTGAAACCATGAATGAGAATTTCTAGTTGTTCTGTTCATCAGTATATCTGTCTGTCCATTAATTTGTCCCCCTGTTTATCTATTTATCAATCTCTCATTCTGTCATTTCCATATCCACCTCCATTTGATGTGATTTATTCTCCATTGCTCACTGCTTCGGCACTCCGCCCCACCCTCTCTACCACAACTTTCCCCGCCAAGCTGTTTCGTCAGCAGACCATACAGTACACTTATGGCACTAAATGCCAACCATATCCTGCCCCCCCCCCCCCCCCCAGATATAATGAGGACGCAGAACAGACAAGCACGGAAATGGTTCCCGCCACAAGTGTGCAGGTCTGTGTTGACGTAGCTATCAATGGACATGGACATTCCTATTTGTTCTATTTGTGTAACTCTAGCATTTTATGGATGTTGAAGGGTGTGAGTGGATAGGGCACAGAATGTGTATTCTCCAAATCAGGTAGCTTTTGATCTTTCAGCAGCTGCTCTGAAAATTCTAAGTTTCCTTGTCTTCCCTTTGCTTCCCGTTTGGCTTTTGGCTCCTCATCCTTGTACAACCCCGAAAAGCATGCAGCTTTCTGCTTAGGTTTTACCACAAATAAAAGAAATGAATATACTCTAACAGGAATGGTTTTCAAATGCTCCTCTCTGTCTGTCTGTCTGTCTGTCTGTCTCTCTTTCTCCCACTCTCTCCCTCTCACTCCTCTCTCTCTCTCTCTCTCCCTCTTTCTCTCTCCCTCCCTCCCTCTGCCTCACACACATACCCACAAACACACACATACATACACATGCGTGCACATTTGCAGTCTATGCCTATGGAAACATTTAAACACACACACTCTGTTATATTTCTGATCAGAACACACTGGCAATGTACATGTGAACTGGAGGATGTTTAAGTCGTTGAGCGTTTGAGATACGAATAACACTAATCATTACAGCACAATGAGGATCCAACAACAATGAGGAGTTATATATGAAGAAAGTAGGTGATGATTACTGAGTAGCAGAATAGTGTAGTGAAAGAAAAACAAGATAAAATGCGTTGCTTTGACTATCTGCTAACATAGAATACTGTTTATTTCCTTGGCTTTGCCTCTCACTCGTTGCACGGTTTTTTAACACTTTTTGTGCTTTTTTATTTGCCATACTGAAATACGAACATTTTCAACATCACATCGAAAGAACAGATCTACAGAGAAGTGAATGACTTCAAGTACATTATGTTCTTTTCGAACAAACGACGGCAGCTCAACCAAAAGCTCAACACGAGGCTAACACTGGCTTTGCACTGACAACACTCAGTGTCAACTAGAAAACCTGGTCTAGCATATTCTTGGTGCAGATAAGCCTGTACAAGTTACCAGTTGCATCTGTTGCTGCACATGATTACAATTTGTATTATTATCATCATTCCAGTGCATTTGTATAGTGTCTCTTTTGGAAGACTAAGCACTAAGTGCTTTAGACTCCATGGTCTCATTTACACAGTGGGTTGCTTACTTGGGTAGAGCTCATGAAAGACCTGCCTGCTGATGCTATGCATTCGTTTCTCATGTCATTCAGTGGGATATCAGTTTTTCACCCTTTCCTTCAATTTTTTTTTCTAAGAAGATGCATGTTGCGTGTATTTTTTTTTAAGAAGGATGCTGCCGTGTGTACGTATCATCCATACTGACAGCCGAACTGGCCTTCTCTTTTGAAAGTCAATGATGGGAGTTTATGAGTGTGCAAGATGTTATTTATGTGTTCACGTATACAGGCTCAGTTTATAGTCTCATTTGAAACACTTTGTGAAAATGGAGTTAAAACCAATGTCAATGTCAGAACCAAAATCCCATTGAGTGGACACGGCATGGCATAGAATTGAACGTGCAAACATTGGATCACCAGGATCTAATTCTATGAACTATAGGGGGCAAGGACAATGAATAAAATCACCTTAAAAGAAGCAAAATAAAAATGAAACTCTGTGTGTGTGTACGTGCGTGTGTGTGTGTGTGTGTGTGTGTGTGTGTGTGTGTGTGTGTGTGTGTGTGTGTGTGTGTGTGTGTATGTATCTGTACGTCTGTGTGCATGCATGTGTGTGTGTGTGTGTGGATAGAAGATGGATTGTGATGTGTAGATAAGTAAATAAGTGGTGAGTGTTCATGCTTAATTTTAAGCTTATGAATTTGATTTTATTCTATTGTGTTTTGCATTGTCTTTTTATGATGTGATATTGTAATGTGCCACCACCAAATAATTTTCCTTCATGGACAAAAAAACAACTTGTTAACTTGTGAAATTGTGGACAGTGATTCACCTCACAGATCATGAATAAGCACATTTGAGGAACCAGGTATTGACAGATGACAGCTATATCTATACGATTAACTCCACCAAGTGCTTTATAACCTCTACGCCAGCGTCTCTTGTTCTTGTGTAAGTAACCATACGGACACAAGAACCAGGAAGTCAACAAACCCAACCAATCAGAAAGCAGCCCAGCAGTATTCTTGTCACAAAGCAGCCGCACCAACACGCTGCCTCATGACCCAGGTATGACCCAGTCACAGTAATGCTGAGCAGAAGTGCGGGCACCGTGAACCAAGGCAGCAGATAACTGATAGCAGATTTATGATGGCGCCGTTTAACACTCGTGGGATGTTTTCAGCTACCATTTTTGTCTCCACTGCCATCAGAGTGTGTGTGTGTGCGTGCGTGCGTGCGTGCGTGCATGTGTGTGTGTGGTGTGTGTGTGTGTGTGTGTGTGTGCACGCGCGTGTGCACACGTGCGTGTGTGCGTGCACATCCATGCATGTGAATGGGCGAGCATGTGTGTGTGTGTGTTTGGGGGGGGGGGGGTGGGGGGAGTGTGTGTGCGTGCATGCACGCGCCTGCGTATGTGTGTGTGTTGCGGCTTCTAAAAATCGTACTGAAAAGCTGAGTAACTGTACAGTCTTGTAACTGAGCAATGGCGAAGTACAAAATGCACAGTTTAGTAAAACTAATTTTACGACATGAAACCGAAGTTTAAGAGAGGTAACTCTTTTTTCAACGTCCCATCTACCACAAATTATCCGACCCGAATTTTAGACATGCAAAGTAACGTACCTCACTAACATTTTCCGTTGTTCATGCGAACTTGGCACACCAGTGATATATTGCAGACTGTCAGCAATGTGCTCTTTGCTGCCAGAGATGGATGGCTTGTGCAAAAGTTACAAACATTCATCCTTTGGCCTGGAGATAAGCAGTGTGAAATGTCTGTCAACAAGGAGGGATGACGTGGCGTCATTTGCTTTATTACGAACTTGTTTTCCTGAGGCCCCATTAAAAGACTATGGAGGAATGGTAAGAGAATGAAACTAATCTTTCTGCGAAATTGGTTACAGCTGCTATATTTTCGTGAGAAAATACTGTTTGAAGATAATGAAACTTGGACAGATGAAAGATTAAAATCGATCAAGTCGTCTGAAAGATACACAAACAAATGTTAAGTACTAAAGTCTCCTATCTTGAGTCAAGAATTTTCTTTTCAGAATGACGTGCTTTCACACAGATATGTTGACTTTAATCATAACTAGTAAATAGACGAAATTATGTCTTTGATTATACCAGGCAACTCATGAGACACATCCAGTGACATGAAAAATAATGATTCTATCGTGAAAAGAGGAGGAAAAAAAAGAAGAGAGAAAGAAAGAATGAAAGCCCCCACGCCCAGCCTCTTCCCTCCCCCCTCCTCTTAAGATCAAATGTCAACGGACCCTTTCCTATACCCATCATACACATTTTGTAGAATGGGAAATGTTCTGGTAATCAGATTGTCTGCAAGTTCCCAGATGACTGGGATCAACACAACGTGTGATTCTTTTTTTTTGTTTTTTGTATAGCTATTGTAAATGAGAAGCGCCACCAGGTTTATTCACTTTCGCCATCCTGGTTTTTCCACCCAGATCTGATAGCAGTCCTAAAACAACATTGATATCTGAGAGGTCAGGCTGCATAGCAAAGCTTTGGTTAGAGCCAGACAGCATTGACCTTTTGGAAGCCGGAGGTGACAGATTCATGCCCTCGTCACATGAGAAAGACGGAAGACGCAGAAGCGTGTGATTACTTCATTTGCATATAGATCATCAGGGTGTGATGATGATGAGATTTACATGGAGGAAATGGATTGTCCGAGTGGACGACGTCTTTATCGTCGGCTGCATATTATGTATCAGAAGTGACGAGACCTTGATTGAATCATGCCTTCTGTTGTGTTTATTCACTGGCATGATTAATCCATCACCCTTTCATTTCCTCTGACAATCTGTAAGCATGTTATTCGCCGGGAAACATGTCCACTATGCCTAGCGTTTATGTGTGGCAGCGAGATGTAAATCGGTTAATATCTATTTTTTTATTATGCTTACGGTACCAACACAACTAGAAACAGTCATTTCAGGTACGTTTTTGTACATGACTGACTAACTACTAATTCTTTCACATTTTGTTTCTATTTCGTTTCTTTGTTCTGTTTTTGTTTGTTTGTTTTTTCTTTCGGTCTGCCGAATTTGAACCGCAACTTTTGGATGGGTGGGCGTCTGAAGGCGTGCCTTTTTCAGACGGATGTCTTGCCTCACTGCTAAGAGACACCTACTCTACCTTGAGAAATTTATGCCTTATGAAGTTCACTTTTGTTCTCCCCAGACCAGCAGCTAGTTCAAATGTTCAGTTTTCTACACAAGTCTGTTCGTATGCCTGTTAAGAGTCTCCCGTTAACTTTAGAAAGTATGCTGAACTCAGCACTGCAGAACATGAATGTGTGTGTGTTGTTGTTGACGACGAAGACTATTTAGTCATCCTGGGATCGGGGGTGAGTGCGTAGATGGCTGGTCGGGCCGATCTGCGCCCGGAAAGATCTATCACAGTACGGACAGGGGGTGGTGGCAGCAGCTGGAGATCTGTTGACACTGGTCTTCCTGATCATCCTGCGCTGCTCAGCTGCAGCAATTCTGTTGCTTTCACAGGTTTCTGCACCTTTGCGGACAGCTGATCGCCACCAATCTCTGTCCTGGGCAGTCTGCTCCCATGTTGTGTGGCTGATGCTAGAGGCCTTCAGGGAGGATTTGAGGCTGTCTTTGAAACGCTTCTTCTGGCCTCCATGAGAGCGTTTGCCCTGTAGCAGTTCGCCAAACAATAGTTTCTTTGGCAGCCGATGGTCTGGTATGCGAATTACATGACCTGCCCAGCGAAGCTGTGACTGCATCAGAATTGTGAAGATGCTAGGAAGGCCAGCACAAGTGAGGACTTCAGTGTCCGGAATCTTGTCTTGCCACTTAATGCCCATGAGTCTTCTGAGGCAAGTGGTGTGGAAATGGTTTAGTTTCCTGGCGTGCCGCTGGTAAACTGTCCATGTTTCACAGCCATAGAGCAGTGTGGTGAAAACTATGGCCCGATACACCTTGATCTTGGTCTCTAGGGTGATGCCTCTCCTGTTCCATACGTTCTTGTGGAGTCTGCCAAAAGCGGCACTAGCTTTGGCGAGCCGGGCATTCACCTCATCGTCGATGACAACGTTTCTGGACAGAGTGCTGCCTAGGTAGGTGAACTTATCCAGCGCGTTCAGTTGCTGTCCTGTGATGGTGATGACTGGTTCAACGTATGGCTTTCCCTGGGCTGGCTGGTGCATCACTTCAGTCTTTTTCGTATTGATTGTCAAGCCGAAGTTGTTGCAAGCAGCAGAGAACTTGTCAACACTGTGTTGCATTGTGGCTTCTGAGACAGTGTTAAGGGCACAGTCGTCCGCGAAGAGGAAGTCATTGACAGTTTCCGTTGAGACCTTGGTTTTCGTTTGAAGTCTCCTAAGATTGAAGACTGATCCATCTGTGCGGTACTTGATGACGATGCCTATCTCCGCGTCACTGAATGCGTCAGTCAACATAGCCGAGGATGTGATGCTGAACAGGGTGGGAGCAAGAACACAACCATGCTTCACTCCGTTTGAGACTGGGAACGGTTCAGATGTCTCGCCGTTGTCTTGGACTCTGGCCAGCATGCCGTCGTGAAGTTGGCGTACGATGGCAATGAACTTTCTGGGGCATCCGTACTTCGTCATAATTCTCCAAAGCCCCTCCCTACTGACAGTGTCAACGGCTTTGGTCAGATCAACATAGGTGGAGTACAGGTCGACATTCTGTTCCTGACACTTTTCTTGAAGCTGTCTGGCAGCAAACACCATGTCGATGGTCCCGCGTTCTTTCCGGAAGCCACACTGACTCTGGTAGGAGACCTTGCTCAAGATGTGTGTTGAACCGGTTGAGAAGAACTCTAGCCAGGATCTTGCCTGCGATGGATAGCAGGGAGATTCCACGATAGTTATCGCAGACCTGACGGTTTCCTTTGCGTTTGTAGAGATGAACGATGGAGGCATCTTTAAGGTCTTGAGGAACTGTCTCGTGCTGCCATATGATCTGAAGGAGTTGATGAACTTTGTTTACCAGAGCCGCACCACCCTCTTCGTAGACCTCAGCTGGTATTGCCTCTAAGCCAGACACTTTGCCACTGGATAACAGACGAATTGCTTTCTGAGTCTCCTCCAAAGTTGGTACGACGTCCAGCGTCTGCTCGATCGGAATTTGGGGTAGTCGATCGATGGCTTCATTGTTGATGGTGCATGGGCGGTTCAATACGCTATCAATGTGTTCAGCCCATCTTTCTAATATTTTCTCTTTATCTGTGATCAGCGTTGATCCATCTGCACTGAGAAGTGGAGATGAGCCCTAGGTGGTGGGGCCATAGACTTCTCTCAAGCCATTATAGAAGTTTTTCATGTCGTTCCTGTCTGCAAAACCCTGAATCTCATCAGCTTTGTTGCTGAGCCAGGAGTCTTGCATCTGGCGCACCTTTTGCTGGATGTTTCTGCGTATGTTTCTCAGTGCGTCGTTCTTTGCTGTTGACTGTGGGTTGTCGATCTGCGCTTTGAAAGCACGATGTTTTTCCTCTAGAAGCTGCTGGATTTCAGTGCAGTTCTCATCGAACCAGTCCTTGTGCATCCTGGTTGTGGGTCCCAGACACTCCATAGCTGTGCTGCACACCGTCTTACGAAGTGCGGCCCATGCTGCTTCCACATCGTGGTCATTCAGTATGGTGGACTCCAAGCGGGTTTCCAGGGTGTCAACAAAGGACTGCAGAACATGACGCTATCCCCGTTCAAAATAGAAGGCACAGGAAACCACATTGTCGTCGTCCTGAGGTTCAATACTATAAGCGATTATTCCATGTCACGTTATTACCACAGCGTCCATGCCGTGCATCCCAGCAAGTGCCCCTTCCAGGTAAACAGGAATAACACTGTGAAACACAGAGAAGCCAAGGGTAGGCAAGACAGCCTTTTCATCTCCATCTGGTTTATTTTTTTGCCCAACTCCGCCCAGTTTGTTCAATGGTGCTGATGCTGATAGTGAAAAAATTGTTTATACTGATAAACATGCGGCTGACAATGATCATCGTTTGCCTTCTTCTGTTCCCCAGTCTTTGTCATGACACTCAAAACAATGAACGGCCAATCAACATGAAACTCTGTGGCGCCAATACGCAGTTAGTGATAGTGTGCGATGACTGAGAAAAAGTGCGCAGCAGAAACGGATTTTCATACAGTTAGTATAAAACATACTGAAGGCTATGAACAGGAAAATAATACAACCGAACGTGATTCAAAATCGATGCATTTACCCAACACAGTGCATAAAACTAATTTTAGAACATCAAGCACATGTGGCACAGACAGCGTCTACCTCACTACAGAAGCTAATGTGCAGCAGCACACAGAATCTTGTCAACAAAACATTCACACACAAATAATGGCAACTGTTGAGGAAAGAGGGAAGAGCTTGGTCAATCTCCTCCGTGTTTGTGGCGAAGTTCAACACATCACTTCTACCTGCAGCAAAGATGTTGTGAAAGGAAATCCTCACCAGGACCCGATGTGACTGTTGTGTTGTAAAGTTGTGAAGAGGACTATTACTATGTGTGATTGACAGTCCATGTATTATTTACAAGTATGTTTAATACCACGATGTGGGATCCATGTCACGATGACCGTTTGTAAAGGCCAACTGTACAACGTTGTTTCCACATAAGCTTCGTGTATGTGCCTCCCTTCCCCTCCATTTCTACCCAGTCCCCACCCATACCCCGTTCCCCCATCCCATTCCTCCATAGTCCGTTTTTGTGAATGGGCCTTAATAGCCTAAACCACAGTAACTATTTGCATTCGTATTCGTACTCTCTCTCTCTCTCTCTCTCTCTCTCTCTCTCTCTCTCTCTCTCTCTAAAAAAGAACGTTACATATTAAATTAAATACGTATGATTATTAATTTCTACCTAAATACCTAAATACATGCCTTAATAAATAAACAAATACGTAATAAATAGATAAATAAATGAATATATTAATAAAAAGATAACTAAATAAATGAGAAAAAATAAAGGAAGATTTGATATACGTGAAGATTTTAGAAGATGATTAAAACTTCATTGAGGATAACATAGACGTTGTCACAATTATACCACTAGCGCATATTATGAAGAAAAAAAAAGGAAGGAAGGAAGGAAAAGAAGGAAAAGAAAAGAAAAGAAACAAAAAAAAACCAAGAGAGATAAACAAAATGGAGAACAAAACCCAAAGTCTGCCGATCGGTAACTGAAAAAAATTTATTAGTTGATTACTTAATCAGTTATTTAGTAAGTAAGTCAGTTAGTTAGTTAGTAAGTCAGTCAGTCAGTCAGTCAGTCAGTCAGTTAGTTAGTTAGTTAGTTAGTTTCTAAGCTTTTCAGTTGGTAAGTTGTTTAGGTGGTTAGTTAGTGAGACAGACAGACAGAGAGACAGACAGACAGACAGACAGACGGAGACTGAAACAGAGAATGACGGAGACAGAGAGAGAATCAAGCCCTAAAGTTCACAGCTTTATTTCTTAGATGGTGTCTCAGTGGGAAAACATTGTTAGTTTTGTTGTCTTTGGAAGGCATGTAAGCCATTTTTGTTGAATAGTGTTTTGATACAGATAAACTGCTGCTCCTCGGTGGTATAATGGTTAGTATCCCCAACTGTCACGCGGGAGACAGAGGTTTAATTCCCCGCCGGGGAGATTTGTTTTTTCTCCAACATCTTTTAACATTGTCATTTTAGAGTCGGCTCTCTTTCTCATTTTATTTTGATAATTGCTATACATTTCTCTATACATGTGTGCAAAAAAAATGTTTATCGTCATAGGACCACATTTTCATATGTTCTAAGTAACCTGAAATGACACCATTACAAACGAAATCTGTCACGTGGTATCAAGCCTCCCTGTCCATTTCTCTCATTTATTTACTTCTGTATTTGTTGCATTCTTGATCTATTCAGTCATTTATTACTTTATCATTTACGTCCAACTTTGTTTTCATTCTGCCCATCGTTTGTTTGAGGTTTTTTTTTTCTTTCTTTCATTCTTTCCTTTCCTTTCTTTTTCCTTTGTAGTGTGTTTTCGTAAACATGAATGAATGTCTATGAAAGGGGAGGCGGGGTAGACTTGGTGGAGTGGGGGTGGGGTTTTGGTTGGGGGGGGGGGAGAGTTCTTTATCATTTTCCTTTATGTACCTATTTATTTGTGATGTAATTTTATACTTTTATCCTTATTTACAGAGATTGTGAGAGTTAGAGGAGAGAGAGAGAGAGAGAGAGAGAGAGAGAGAGAGAGAGAGAGAGAGAGAGGGCGTGGGAGGAAGTCACAGAAAGAGAGTGAGGCGAGCTCTTTATTATTTGTATTTTGGTAGGCACTAACTCGCATTACATTCCGTTAGCATAATGGATAACAGTACCCCCAACTCTTGGGTTGGAGACTTTGGTTTGAGTTCACCACTGCAAACGTACGGGGTTTTTTTTTCTTTCACATTTACACATTGGACAGAGGTTTGGGTTTGTTTTTCGTTTGTCTTTCCCTCTCTCTTTTTTTCCTTGTCCTTTCTTATTTTCTTTTTTTTTTAGGTCGAGGGATTATTCTAACAAGTGTACATTATTCTCATTTATAATCATCTTCTGATAATATCTTCATGGTACATCAAACCTCCCTGTCTTACATTTCGTTCTTATTTCTTTCTTTATCTTCCTATTTCCGTCTGTTCTTTATTTTTGTACTCTGTTTTGTATTCTGTTTCTTGTTTACGTGGTGCTAGGCTGGTATGGAGTTATAGTGCCGACTGGAGTGAAAGCAGGGGCCGTAGTCTGTGTTACTGTTTCGCAGAAGCGGAAACAAGAAAATCGAACGAACATTAGGAAGAAAAATGCTTTGAAACGGGCAGTATAATGTACTCATAAACTATACATGAAAGAAGAACCATGCAGGTAACAAGGTTCAGAAGAGAGAGAGAGAGAGAGAGAGAGAGAGGAGAGAGAGAGAGAGAGAGAGAGGAGAGAGAGAGAAGAGCGCAACATAGATACACAGACAGATATGGAAGGAAAGAATGCACCACAGACAGACAGACAGACAGAGAGACAGAGACAGAGAGGGAGGAAAGCCTAGATGCACGGAGAGACATGGAGGGAAGGAACACACAACAGAGAGAGGGAGACAGACAGACGGACAGACAGACAGACAGATAGTCGGAAAGAGAGACAGACGGAAACAGAGACAGACTTACAGAGAAGGAAAAGGAAAGGAAAAGACACGGTGAAAGCGAGAAGCACACGCTGGCCAGGTTGCACTCGCTCTCTACCTATGATTCCCTTTCGTACCTTCCCTCATCCCCTATGCCCTGTGCTTTCTCATTTTTCTTGCGAGAGGAATAAAAGGATGACAGAGGTACTGACTGCACTGCCTGCAATCCATTTTCAAACATTTGAAATGATGCACTGCCACAGATTGTAAACCCGCTATAGTTTTTTTTTTTCCCCGCTGTCTTGCTTGCCGAGTTCATTTAGTCAAATTACACAGCGTCGTTATGACACTGAATGCCACTCATTCTTTTCTCCCCAAGACATGGCGCAAGCATAAAAGACCGGAAATCCATTGAAATTGTTCGCGTCATAACCATGCATGTCTGACATGACGAAATGAGAAGCTGTGAGTGGAAATTCCTGTTTGTTAAAGTGAAGAATTTCATGGCTGCTGCAGGTTCTGAATGAAACTGGCCCAGACTCATCCATGTCACATTGAAGTATTGAAGACATTGATGGAGACGTTCTTTTTTTTAATTCTCAATTCCTCTCTTCTATTTTCAGCTCTGAGAGAGAGAGAGAGGAGAGGAGAGAGAGAGAGAGAGAGAGAGAGCGCAAAATAATGAAGCAGAAGCAAAGTAAATAAGTAGGACGAAAGTCAGAAAGATATCGAAACCGTATGAAACTAAGTATGCATCTTTCTTGTCAAGACTCGGAGAATCATTGGGCACAGGTATATATATATATATATATATATATATATATATATAGATAGATAGATAGATAGATAGATAGATAATATACAATAAACTAATAAATTCCAAGGATAAGTACCGAGCACCATTCCAGCAACTTACAGAGCAGCTTGGTGTTGCAATGACTGCAAGAAATATGAATTATAAACAAAGCTTGCTCTTATGTCTTAGATTGAAGAAATAGGGGGAGATAAGCATTCGTATCTGCAGTGGCAGATGATTCTGCCTAACTAACAGTATGTGCTTGAGTGGGTGAATGGGGAAAAATAAAATAAATGCTTCTCAAAATGAGCCTTCAGCAAGCGTACAGTCTCCAATATATATATATATATATGACGCGCGACTGTTACGTCGACTTTTGTCTGCTGGCTACAGATGCTGCACGACAGATGCTGATGGTATGGGGAGATAATTCCCTGTCTTTCTGTGCAGCCTGCCACAAAGAGTACATGCTCTGCTCTGGAAGCAGGCACCACGTTTGTTCCTCTCTTACCTTTGCGTGTCTATGGTCTGGGAGACCAACGGTGTATTGTACTCTGAAAAATGTTTCCTTGATTAGTCTTATCGTCTCTGGTTCCACAGGTAAGAGTTATTGCCATCAGGAAAGGTGTTAGTAGGTAGAGTTTTTGTGTATGTTGTATCAGAACAGGCACCGTTTAACACCACCAGGGGGACTCAGCACCGGTGTGGTATCTCATCCAGTGAGATGCCTGATGATGACCCTATACTAATTGCTCCGTTTGGACTGATGGCGCTGCTGGTGTTGTAATAGGCGATCGGGATTTGGCTATGTCTGGGCAGCTGGTATGAGTAGCATGGGTGTACTACTACTGAGGTAGCACAGAAGATGAGACAGCAAAAAGAATGTTAACTGGAAGAGGAAACCAGATATTGCACGGCACTTCCTCTTCCAACCGGTATAACGCTACCCACATAGGAGAAAAAGGTCTACATAACTGATAACAAGAAAGCAATGAGGACTTGACACTGTTATTTGTGGTCTTGTGGTGGTCAGTTCTTCATCTCAGCAACTCATATTATACCCGTTTACAAGAGCAGTCTTGCTCGGTTAAATCATGTGAACCTGCGTTAATATGAATACTGTTGGTGTTCAAAAGTATTTGTGTAGAAATGATTAGAGAAATCCTACGAAAGGCTGTTAAGGCCGTATCATAACATACACACTCTAGAGCACACTGGACAGGGCAAGTCTTCACTGGAGCTTGGACAGACTTTTCTTTCTGGCGTTTGTGTCCATATTTGTGCACCTTCTTCTGCATACTGTCACGAAATTCCAGACGCTGAGAACAATAGTTTGTTTAATTAACGTAGAAAAAGAGCAACACGGGTTCTCCGGATTCCACATAACTGTATTAATGTAGCAGGTGAGAGAAGGGTGGACATCGACAAATGTAGCAGGCAAGGGAATGACGGACACCAACGAATCTTCCACTCACGCCCAGCCCACCTACACGAAAACGTATACACACCTATCGCTCACCCCCAAGCTTCAACCACTCCCACACAAGCACGACTGATGGTGTTGAGAGGAAACAAAATGTATGAATGTCTGTAAATGTCTGCGTATCTTTGTCATTGTTTATACTGTACACGTTGCGTGATGTGGGAAATATTTGTTTTCTGTATTCATATTTTTCTTTTTGTTTTCTCCTTCATTTTTTTACAGATCGTCTAATGGGAAAAAAAATCTTATTTACTGAACCAGATTTAGATGAAACTCTGACTTTGTAACCGCACACATCAGACACATAGACGCATACACATAGACACAAACAGACACACACACACACACACACACACACACACACATATACACACACGCACACGCACGCACGCACGCACGCACGCACGCACGCACGCACGCACGCACGCACGCACACACACACACACACACACACACACTCACACACACACACACACACACACACACACACACACACACCACAGTAGGAGGAGGGAAGAGAGAGAGGGAGGGAGAAAGAGAGGGATGGAAATTTGGAAAGAAATAACAGTTTTGAGTTTTTCATCTTACACAAGAGAGAGAGAGAGGTAAGGTAATGTTGCCTATAGCCCAGCCGACCGCAAAGGGTCATATCAGGGCTGTCACCACGTTAAAATCAACTCACAAGTCATCCAAAAAAACAAACCCTTTCACACATCTCTTTGAAATACGTCTTCTAAAAACGGACCAGAAACTTCCTTAAAAATTTTTCTTCTGTAAAATCTTAAATCAGATGAAAAATGTTAATCTCTCTCAGAGAGAAAGAGAGAGAGAGAGAGAGAGAGAGAGAGAGATAGAGAGAGAGAGAGACAGACAGTGAGACAGAGACAGATACAGAGAGAGAAAGAGAGACAGAGAAGGGGGAGGGGTGGTGGCAAGAACTATTAAGCTATAAAAGTTTTGAGTTTTCTCATCTACAAGGTGTAACTATAAAAATGGAATGAGAGAGAGAGAGAGAGAGAGAGAGAGAGAGAGAGAGAGAGAGAGAGAGAGAGAGAGAGAGCTTGGAAAGAAATATTCAGCTATTATGAAAGTTGTAGTTTTTCCCATCTATACATGTGTAACTATAAAATGAAATCAATGAAAAAGAGACTAACACGAACTATCTCGAAAATGTGTTGTCCATAATATAACTGCCTGAGTCGTTCCAAAACTTGGTATTTATCCAACCCCAACCCTACCTAACTTCCATCTCCCCTCCCCCTCCCCCCCCTTCCCCCCCTCCTCTCTCTCCTTCTCATCTCTCCTCTCTCTCTCTCTCTCTTCTTCTCAATCCTCCCTTCCATTCTCCCTCCCTCCTGTCACTTCAGACCTCTCCTTCTGTGTCTGTCTGGTTTCCGTAATCTCCTCTTTTTTAATTGTGATTTATTCCCCATCATGCCAAGTCATATTTGTCATACCATGCACTTACGACACTTAATACTATCCATGCCTTCCTCCTCCAGAATTAGTGAGGTTATTAAACAGACAAGAACGGAAATGGTTCCATGCAGATTTGTGCTGATATAGTTTGAAGCCATGGTTCAGAATTTCAAGTTGTTCTGTTCATCAATATTTCTGTCTGTCCATTCATTTTTCTCCCTGTCTGTCTACCTGTCAGTGTCTCATTCTATCGTTTCCATAACCTCCTCCCTTTCATGTGATTTATTCTCCACTGCTCACTGCTTTGGCTCTCCGTCCCATCCCCTCCACCGCAATTTTCCCCGCCAGGCTGTTCCGTCAGCAGACCATACAGTACATTTACGACACTAAATGCCAGCCATGTCCTCCTACCGTAGATATAATGAGGGCGCAAAACAGATAAGCACGGAAATTGTTTTCACCACAAGCGTGCAGGTCTGCGCTGACGTATTTTGAAGCCATTAACGGAAATTTCTATTCGTTCTAGTTGTCTAGCTCTAGCATTTTATGGATATTGAAGGGTGTGAGTGGACCGGGCACGGAATGTGTTTTCTCTAAAATCAGGTAGCTTTTAATCTTTTAGCAACTGCTCTGAAAATTTCCATTTTCCTTGCCTCCCTTTGCTTCTCCTGTAGCATTTGGCTCCACAGCCTTGTACAACCCCGAAAAGCATGCAGCTTCCTGGTTAGGTTTTACCACAAGTTAAAAAAAAAAGATTATTCTCCGGCACGAACGCTTTCTAATTGCTCCTCTCTCTCTCTCTCTCTCTCTCTCTCTCTTCTCTCTCTCCTCTCTCTCTCTCTCTCTCTCTCTCTCTCTTCCTCTCTCTCTCTCTTTCTCCCCCTCTCTCTCTTTCTCTCCCCCTCCCTCCCGCCATCCATCTCTGTGTCACACACACACACACACACACCACACACACACACACACACACACACACACACACACACATACATACACGTGCGTGCGCATTTGCAATCTTGCACTTATGAAAACATTCACACACACACACACACACACACACACACACACACACACACACACACACACACACACACCACGCACGCACGCACGCACGCACGCACGCACACACACACACACACACACACACACACACACACACAGTGAGGTTTCTGATCAGAACACACTGGCAATGTACATGTGAACTGGAAGAGGTGTAAATTGTTTAGCCTTTGAGATACGAATGATAACTGCAGCACAATGAGGGTCCAGTGACAATGGGAATTACAGGCGTGGAAAGTTTAGTTACAAGTAAGTAATGGTTATTGAGTTGCAGAACAATGTAATGAAACAAAAACAAGTTAGGATGCTTTGTTTTGACTATCTGCTGAGCATAGAAGTTTTTTTTTTCTCTCCATTGCTTTGCCTCTCACTCGTTGCACTCTTTCGTCAGACACCGTTCTCTTGTGGTTTGCTTTTTTGTGATTCGCCATACGCAAAAAATGAACATTTTCAACATCACGTCGAAAAACCAAACATGGACAGAAGTGAATAACTTCAAGTATATTATGTCCTTTTTGAACCAACGATGGCAGCTGAACAAAAATATCAAAACCAGGCTCATACTGGATTTGTCTGCACTGACAGCACTGTGCCAACTGGAAAACCTGGTGTGGCATCTTCTCAGTGCAGATGAACCTACCTGTGCAAGGTATTAATTGAACCTGTCCTTGTACAGGAATGGAATTGTCATAATACCAGTAGTATTTACATAGTGCCTATCTTTGTAGAGACACCAATTTCTAGATGCTTTAGAATCCACGTTCTGATTTTCACACCGGCAGCCTACTGGGGTAGTACTGTTCAAAGAGATGCCTGCTGGTGCTATGCATTCTTTTCCCATGCCATTCAATGGGATGTTAGTCACTCAGTTTTTTACTCCTTCCTTCACATTTTCTGAGAGGATGCAGGCTAGATGTATATTCCTTAGAGAAGGCATACTGCGGCGTGTAGGTATCATCTATACCAACGGCGGAACTACCCTTTTTGTCTGAAAGTCAGTGATGGGGTTTTATGAGTGTTCACCCACGGAATCTCAGTTTATAGTCTTATTTAAAAGCCTTTGGAGTGAAACAAAAATGCCAGAATCAAAATCCCACTGAGTGGACATAGCTGGACAAAGAATTGAACGTGCAAACCTTAGATCACAAGGATCTACTTCTATGAACTATAGGGGGCAAAGACTTTGAGCACAATCACCTTAAAAGAAAGAAAAGAAGAATAAAAGCAACAGCAGTGATCCGCCTCCCAGAGCAAGAATAAGCACTTTCTGGGAACCAGGTATTGACAGATAACAACTATATCTGCAGAATGAACTCCACCTAGTGCTTACAACCTCTATGTCAGCGCCTCATGTTCTTGTGTAAGTAACGTCTACAGACACAAGAACCAGGGAGTGAGCAAACCCAGCCAATCAGAAAGCAGTTCACCAGTATACCTGTCACAAGGCATACACACCAACACGCTGCCTCATGACCCACGTATAACCCAATCACAGTAATGTTAAGAAGTTCGGGCACTGTGAACCAAGGCAGCAGACGGCTGGTAGCAGTTTTATGATGGCGCCTATTAATACTCGAGGCATTTTTTCAGCCCGTGCGCTTTTCTCCGCTGTCTTCAGTGTGTGTGCGTGTGTGTGTGTGTGTGTGTGTGTGTGTGTGTGTGCGTGCGTGCGTGCGTGCGTGCGTGCGTGCGTGCGTGCGTGTGTAAGTGTAAGTGTTGCGAGTGTGTGTTTATTTTTTGTGTGTGCATGCATGCGTGCGTGTGTGTGTGTGTGTGTGTGTGTGTGTGTGTGTGTGTGTGTGTGTGTGCGTGCATGCATGCATGCGTATGTGTGTGTGTGTGTGTGTGTGTGTGTGTGTGTATGCGCGCGCGCGCGCGCGCGCGTGGTTGTATGTAGATACATACTGCAGCTTTTTAAACTCTTAATGGAAAAATGAATAATTACATGCAGCTAAGCATTGACAAAATACAAAAGTTCACATTAACAGAAATTACGGGACCGGATCTTAGACATAAACAGTAATGTGTGTCAGTTTTCTGGCTTTTTCCGTTTTGCATGTGAACTTAGCAGACCAATGATAGATTGCAGATTGTCGGCACTGAGCTCTTTGCTGCCAGGGATGGATGGTTTGTGTACAAGTTAGAAACATTCACCACAGTTTCTCTACATGCAGACGGCAAGCCCTTTGCCTTGAGGTTACCCGTGGCAAAGGTCTGTCAACGAGGAGGGATGAGGTGGCATCCTTCTCTTTACTATCATGTTTTCCTGAGGTCTCGTTAAAAGCCAACAGAGGAATGTTAGGCTCAAGAAACTCATCTGTTAATGAAATTTACTGCAGCTGCTACATTTTAGTGAGGAAATACTGCTTAGAGATAAATGAAACTTCGACAAACAACAGACAGGTGGGAAACTGAAAGACGATCAAGTGGTTGTAAAGAAATAAAGACAAATATTAAATGTTTCAATCTCCAATCTTGGGTCAAGATACGTTCAAAAGAAGTAACTTGTATTACCACAGACATGTGGACTTTAACCGTAATTGGTGTAGATCCAATGGATGAAATCATGTCTGATTATCACAGACAACGGTAAATACAGTGACAGGAAAAATCAAGAATCATATTACAAAAATAGATAAAGATATAAAAGAGGAAGAAAAGAAGAAATCCCTTCCCCTCCTGCTCACCCCCCCCCTCCAACACTCACTCCTCTCCACCCCTCCCCTAAAAAAAATTTTCAGTGGACCAGTTGCTATACCACCATGCACGTCTATAGAATGTCTGCATGTTCCCAGATCAATGGGATCAATACAGCCTGTGATTCTTTCTGATAGAAATGATAAATGAGAACCGGTTATCTGCTTTCTCCATCCAAAGTTTTCCATCAAGATCCGATAGCAGCCCCCAAACGATATTGATATCTGCGAGGACAGGCTGTTGGGCAAAGCTGTGCCGTGGACTAGACAACGCTGACCTTTGACAAGACCGTGGCAACGGATTCGAGCCCCAGTCACACAGAAAGATGGAATGCGCAGAAGTGTGTGATCACTTCATTTGCATATGGATCACCAGGGCTTGGTGACGATGAGCTTTACATGGAGGAAGCAGGATTATGCGAGTTGGTGACGTCATTATTGTCGGCCGCATATCATGAGTCAGAAAATGAAGATGTCTTGATTAGATTATGCCTTCTCCTGTGTTTGTTCAGTGGCGCGGTTAAACCGGCCCCTTTTCACTTCCCTGACAACCTATAACATCATATGACATTCCCTGGTATGCCTAGCATTTATCTAGGGTTGTGAGATGTAAAACAGTTTAACATTTATTTTTGATTGTGATTAAAGTAACAGCTCAGCTAAAAACAACCACTTCAAGTACATTTGTAAAAGTGGTCAAAAAGTCGATTTCACTTCAAATAAAGTAACAAAAATGAGAAACGGGCCATTCTTGCATTTACGAACACCAGAGTGCTTCAAAAACATTATCATCCAGTGCTTGTATTTGTGGCCACCAGTATCTGAGTTGACAGATGCTGCGGGGTGGTGGAGGGGGGTGGGGATGGAAGGGTAGGGTAAATTTTCAAGGATTTTGATATCAAACGATATTTGAAGGTAAAAAATTGATATCAATTATGAAGATCAAAAGCACATGAGAAAGCTGGTACGTAGATATAAAGTACTCAGCCACAGAGCACAAAATGTACTGGGCATTGTCCTAAACTGCTCTACAGCAACTAGATTGTTGATGTTATTGCATGCTTTCATGTTTCTTAAAATAGACCTGCAATTATTGTTGGAAATTAGAAAAGGAAGAGCTTCATACGTCTTTAAGAGTTGCATTAAAATGTTTGATTTCGGTTGGACTTAGAGCACTGGGATACTCTATACAACATCTTAACAGACATATTTCTTTGTCTTTATGCTCCTCAAGGTTTCTGTAAACATGAATGTTTCTGTATTTATAACTGCCAAGTACATGAGTACGCTAAACTTTACCGTGGACAAATGCGTTCACCCTTACACACGTGCACAGAAACAATGGGATTTCAGACTCGTTTTGTTGCACGGGTGATTGAATATACTTCACATTTATAAATATATGGCACATATATTGCTTGGGAGTGCATAGCATCATGATTAACTGAGTCACAAATGCCACCAGCACATCCTCCATCACACTTGAAGGCGAAGCACTAGAAGAGGTGGACAGTTTCACCTACCTCGGCAGCATCATTGACACGCAAGGAGGGCCAGACGCAGACGTGAAGACCAGAATCAACAAGACTAGGGTAGCTTTCCTGCAGCTCAGGAACATCTGGGGTTCAGGAGACCTGTCAGTCAACACCAAGATCAGGCTCTTCAACACCAACGTGAAGTCAGTCCTGCTATAAGGAGCCGAGACTAGGAGAACCACTATAACAACGACCAAGAGGATCCAGACATTCATCAACAATTGCCGGAGACGAATCCTCCACATACGGTGGCCTGACAAGACCAGCAATGAAGAACTATGGCAGCAGATAAGACAGAAGCCGGCAGGAGCTGACATCCAACAACGCCACTGGAGGTGGATAGGCCAC
>CM065721.1:25223332-25225832 GCA_033310375.1 Conus canariensis
GTGTGTGTGTGTGTGTGTGTGTGTGTGTGTGTGTGTGTGTGTGAACGCACTATGCTGTGATACGGTGTGGTCTTTTTCCTACTATTCCCCGGCCTTAACCAGGAGCTTGTCCTTCAAATTCTTATACACTATCTAGAAGGAATCCTAGCGTATGGCACACATGGATGGCGTAAAATAGTCTCCACAGTCAGTGGAGGAACTTGACAAAGAAATAGGACCTGTCACCCTGTGTCTTTGCGGTCCTTTTCTTTCCATGAGAAACAAGCCTTCAGTTCAGTCATGGGTTTTTCGTCTTCTCAGGTGTGTGACGCCACTTCCTCTGTGTTGGTACTTGTTCATCAGTTGGAATACCTGGTTTCTAGAGGGCCATTCCTGACTTTCAGTAAACGTCATCTTCTACAGTGTCTCAGTGACTCTATTACCACGTGTTCTGGGCATTCATACACAGCCAGGCACAGGTCGTTCTAGGTGTCATAGGGAGCGATCGCTGGTGGAGTCGTCATGAGGCAGTCACAGAATATACCGCACTGGTGCGTCGTCTCTTTGTTGGTGCTGAACCGCTCTTCTACTGATCCATAATGTGTACAGGACACTACTCACTAAGACCGCTAGAGACGACAGTAATTGCTTAGTTGCTGCACAAGTGTTAGTAATCGTAACCAACATTCCAGTTTTCAGTATACTGATTTTTTGCGAAGCATTTAATAAACTCAAATGAGAGAGTGACTGACGTGTGTGTGTGTGTGTTTGCTTACAATCAAGGCCTGTAAAATTTGTCGTGGCAGATGGGAAAGTAAGACAAATTATCGCTCCTTTCCATCAGCATCTGTCATGTGCCATCTGCTGCAAGCAGGCGTGAGTCGAGGGAGCAGATGCGTGCCAGATTTTTCTACACTGGCAGTGCACGGTGGTTGGCATAGCTCGCAGGTAAAATTGTGCACTTGCTTTCACCCTTCATCGTTATTGGGCTTAGCATCCGCCGTAAGTGCTCCCTCTCTCCCCACTCTCTTATTCCCTCTTCTTCCCCTCCCTTGTCTCTTTCCCTTCTATGCTTCCTTCTTCGAACTTTCTCTTTTCCCCTCTTCCCCTCCCAGCCTCTGTCCACCTCTGCCCCCTCTTCTTACTCCCTCGAACGTCTGGAAGGAGGCGGATATTGAGGAACAGAGAGAGAGAGAGACAGAGACAGAGAGACAGACAGACAGACAGACAGACAGACAGGTTGGAAGAGGGTGATGGGTGGAGGGGAAGGGAGGTGCTACTGTTAATTTTAAGTGCTATTATTTTTCATGCAGAATGAGCTGTATGAATTTCCTCTTAAATGCAATACTAAAAAGAAAGTACAGCCATATATTAATCCTCTCTCTCTCTCTCTCTCTCTCTCTCTCTCTCTCTCTCTCTCTCTCTCTCTCTCTCTCTCACACACACACACACACACACACACACACACACACACACACACACACACACACTCACTCACTCACTCAATCACACACACACACGCACACACACATACACACACATGTACGCATGCACACGCACACACGCACGCAGGCGCGAGCGCACACACACACGCAAACACACACACACGTGTGTGTGTGTGGTGGGGGGGGGGGGGGTAGGAACACAGATAAATGGAAAATGTGCTGCTTTGGAAAGAGGGGAAAGGGGGAAAGCCAGAGAGAGAGAGAGAGAGAGAGATTGAGAGAGAACTCGACTTAAATGTGAGGCCTCCAGCCTATCCACATGAGACACGTAACATGAAATGGTTTATGCTATTGAAAATGAATTATTAATGTTCAAAAAGAAGGATGCTCATTTGGCGATAACAAAAGCAACAAACTTAGGTTTATAACATTTCATTTCAACTGTTCCTCTCTAAAACGAAAAGCGTAATGTATAAACATAGCAACATCTCTCATTAGGATCCTCAAGCGTAGGCTCAAAGATTGTCTCCTACATTTTATACTGTTTGCATAATGCCTTAAATTTTTCAGCAACTTTTTTTCCTCCCCACACTTTCGTTTTGTTTCATTTACTACCCTTCACTGGGTGCTTTGGGGGTGCTGTTAGACTCTTTTTTGAACCCTTGGTGGTGAGAACACCACAGTATTATGGACTGTGGTGTGTCTCTATTTGACGCCAGGAGCACAGACACAGCCAGCCGTGTCACCCTGATCAATCCGATCCAGCGGACGAAAGGCCTAGGAGCAGGCAATACAAATAGATCTGCCTTCGAGAGGGATTATGATGGTTCCCTCATGCAGCTAGTGAAGAGTTTTCATATTTAAAGTATATTTTCTTAATTTTATGTTCCCATTTTCTTCATCTTCAGCCCCCCCCCCCCCCCCCCCCCCCAAGTTCAAATCTTTGCCAGGTCATCACTGTGATGACGGAAGGGTTGTTGGCCTGCGCCCCCCCCCCCCCCCCCCCCCCCCCCCCCCCCCCCCCCAGTATTAGATTGTTCGTCTTTGTATTTGTCTGACTTTATTCAAGTTTAAAA
>CM065721.1:25230832-25255832 GCA_033310375.1 Conus canariensis
TCAAATTTTTTGTCCTGTACTTTTCTACATATTTTTTTCCCTTTTATCGAGATCAGATGTAACAAGAAAAGAAAGCATGCTCATTCTGTTCTCCCCTCTCTCTCTCTCTCTCTCTCTCTCTCTCTTCTCTCTCTCTCTCTCTCTCTCTCTTCTTCTTCTTCTTCTTCTTCTTCTTCTTCTTCTTCTTCTTCTTCTGCACCCCTTCCGTTTTCTTCTTCTCGCTGTCATTCACTCTGCTTCTCTCTCTCGGTCTCTGTCTGTCTGTCTGTCTCTGTCTGTCTGCCTCTCTCTCTCTCTCTCTCTCTCTCTCTCTCTCTCTCTCTCTCTCTCTCTCTCTCTCTCTTACCTCCATCTTATCATCGTTTCCTCTTATCTGATCCCCTGCTTGAGAGCGAAAGGAATGGGTCAAGGAAATCTGACAATTTAACAATTTCTTGAAGCCTTAGAGCTTGATTGCAGAAAACACTCGTATCTGTGCTTTTCGGCTAACTTGGATCAAATCCTCCAACTCTCCTAAAACTCTTTACTTTGACAGACAGAAAGTCCTGTTGATCGCTTCAGATTACGTCAGCTCAGTCATGCTTGTTTCTGACGTGAGCAGCCCCTGGCACTGTCCATTATGACCCACACCACTTGGAGAGGAAAAAGATATGGCTGACTTTTGGTGTCAGAATTGCATTGTTTTGGTTTGTAAAAAAAAAATAAGAAAAAAAAGGAGCGAGAAAAGCAGTGAGAAAGCGTTGGGGCTGAGAGAAATAGCAAAATGTTATGTCAAATGAAGGTGGTGGTGGCTGTTTTTCAGGGAGTTAACTTTTTTTTATTTATTCCCTTTTGTGTGTTTTATCTGCTATCAGAATTTGTTTCAACTACTGAGCGTGCACATTTACGCTTTTATAAACGCGAAATGTGTGTGTGTGTGTGTGTGTGTGTGTGTGTGTGTGTGTGTGTGTGTGTGTGTGTGTGTGTGTGTGTGTGTGTGAGAGAGAGTAAGAGAGAGAGACTGTGTGTGTGTGTGTGTGTGTGTGTGTGTGTGTGTGTGTGTGTGTGTGTGTGTGTGTGTTCTAGTGTGATTTCTTCATTTTTTACCCAGAGGATTTGTGAGTAGAGAACAGTGGGGGTGGTGACGGACTGTCATAAAAGATAGGACTTAAACTCAGCAAATACAGATGGGTCATATGCCAACGGAATTCACAGATACTTTGCGATTCCAGTTTGTTGTGTGTTTGGCTACTAATGCTCGAATGTGTGTTTTTGTGCAAAGAGAAAAGGTTGGGTCGAGGTCACGTGCACAGTCAACATGCACAGTGTGTGTGTGTGTGTGTGTGTGTGTGTGTGTGTGTGTGTGTGTGTGTGCGTGCTTGTGTGCGTGCGTGCGTGCGTGCGTGCGTGCGTGCGTGGTGTGTGTGTGTGTGTGTGTGTGTGTGTGTGTGTGTGTGTGTGTGTGTGCGCACGGAAAGGGGGCAAAGAAGGGAAGATGTGTGATTGGCGGATATGAACCACATACTGTGGTGGAATGGTAAATGGAGGGCGATGGATTGCCTCTTCGTTCACCGGGGGACTGTAGGTATTTCGGTTTATGTGGACGGAATCAGGTAGAGCTGTGGGGCTTTGTGCGCACCTGATCCCCTTTTTCTTCTTCGTCTTCAATTAGTAGGCCTGTTATCATTATCACTATTGTTATTGTTATTATTATTAATAGAAGTAGTAGTGTTGTTGTTGTTGTTGTCGTGATCATGATAATAATAATGATGATGATGATAATTGTAATAGTGATGATAATAATAATAATGATGATGTTAATAATAATATTTATTTTTATTACTATTATTACTATCACCATCATCATCATCATCATTTTCGTCGCCATCGTCGTTGTCCTTATTGTTTATCATTACTGTTGTATTTTCTTTAACAGTTGTGAGTTAATCATAATCCTCTAAACATCCATTCTACACATATGTCTATACAGTACAGGCAAGCTCGCGTTTACGTATATATCTACATGAGCATGTTCAGTCAGCACGCACGTATGTGTGTACGCATGTGCAAATGTACACACACACATACACACACATACACACACACACACACACACACACACACACACACACACACACACATACTCACGCACACTCCCAAACAGGCACTCAAACACGTTCACTTGCATGCTAGTTTGTGGCCTATTCTGAAGTTGTCTTTTTAAAAAGAAGTATTATGCACTTTGTGTTCAGAATTTCAAATGAAAAAATGAGCGTACATGTGCAACAGACAGCAGTTCAAATGTTAAAAGAATGTGTAGTGTTGCACAGAGAGAGAGAGAGAGAGAGAGAGAGAGAGAGAGAGAGAGAGGGAGGGAGGGAGAAATTGGTGGGGGGAGATGGTTGTCTTCACCTTTTCTTACCATGTTGCCAGAAATAAAAGACGAGTTATTATCTTATCCTCACAGCCGGTCATTAACAACTGTTATACTGTGACTCTCTTGAAGCATTGGAAATGACGTACCAACGTATGGCTTTAGCGTAGTTGAACTATTAGCGATGCCTGTTTCTCTAATGTTGTAAAGGCAAAAACTCTCTTCTTAGTGCAGGCGTCGGGGAGCGTTCTGCGATTTGTCATTTTCTGAAGCCGGAAATATGGATGTCTTGTTAATCCAGATCCCCCACTCAAACGAAACACCGACAACGACAGACCAATACATTTACAGCTTTTTGTTTGTCATTGAAAGCAAACAAAATTGTGTTCATTTTTTCTGGCCTGTTTTAGTTTCTGGTTTGAACTGTTGTTCCAAACCGCTTATGTGTGATGGACATTGCTGTCTTAAGAATCTCTCGAGAGCATAAATGTCAATCATGAAACGAAAATGTAGCCTGTCCTCCTCATAGCAAACCCCCTTGAGAGTGGTAGAGCATACAGAAAGTGTTTCAAAGAATATTATCATATAACGTCTTATGAAGAATCACAACCCAAATGAGAAAGAAGTTCCTCTAACTTCGCCAGTCGAATAAGGCCTTCACAATGCACAATTCGTTCGAGGTACATTCCTCCCTATGCATGATAAAACCAACAGCAGCAAATGTCATAAACTCGTGTGATTCCCACTGTAGTAAAAAATACATCATCTTCAGCACCCTGTGGTTTGTATGCAAATATGACGACACTACAGTCGAGTACGTGGCTCCGTTTTGTTTTTAAATTTCAGTTTACATTGCACACATTTATTTGAAAACTCGAAGAAAGCGTTAAAGCTAAATGGATAAAGAATGGATGCAGTCAATGCTGTGACATTATAGCGTTTGGTGGATTTCCTTTTAAGATTTTTCTAAAAAATAAAATAAAAATAAAAAAATTGCTCTTTCAGCAAAAGGGAAAAAATCAGGAAAGGTTTCTTGATCACAACATATGTCAAATCAAATCAGTTTTTTGAAATGGTACATTGAGTAGGCCATTTTCTTGTCTTGTGCATGTGTGTATGAAAGCACGTGCATGCACTGAGAGAGAGAGAGAGAGAGAGAGAGAGAGAGAGAGAGAGTGAGAGAGAGGGAGAGAGAGTGTGTGTGTGTGTGGCATGTGTGTGTGTGTGTGTGTGTGTGTGTGTGTGTGTGTGTGTGTGTGTGTGTTGGAGTACATGGTGTAGCGCATGTGATCGTGTGTGTGAGTGAGTGAGTGAGTTCATTAATTTAGAGTCTGTTCACACTTGGTGATATTAGACTTTAAAAAAAAGGGAAAAAGCAAGGGGAAGGGAAGCGTTTATAAAAATCTATTAATTTGATGTATGGAAAGCACTTTTGCTATTTGCACGATTTCTGGTTTGTGTGTTATTGTTTTGATAGAATCGTGTATAGTCACATCCACGTTCGATTCTTTATACAATGAAGTTAATGTTGAACAATGAAAAAGAATATGGTCCACTGATAGAAGATTTGAACAACCGCATGCTACACTTTGGGAAAACTTGGTTTTCCACGAATTGAGACGAAGCTTGTATATTAATTATCGTGGACATGATAAGATTTCATACTTCTCTGGAAGGTGTTCACTGCTCACGCATTTTTCTAATAGCGAATTAATTTCTTGAACGTGATCGCGCGCGCGCGCGCGCGCGCGCGCGTGTGTGTGTGTGTGTGTGTGTGTGTGCCCGCGCGCGCGAGTGTATGTGTGTTTACGTATGTGTTTGTGTACGGATCATTTTGAAAGCACGTTTGTCTGTTTATCCATAGAGTTTCTGTAGCACCACAGCCATTTGAAATGGTTGGGATCCATGATTATAAATTCCGTTGAATCTAACCGGACGAAGACCACCAGGAGGACAGTTTATGACCAGACCAGATAGGGTGACTGCAGGTTGTAAAATGAAACAAGAGCTAGAACAGAATTACTGGGCCAGCCAACAAAGGAACAAAGACACTGCCAAAGAAACACACCATGTTTCGGCCCATTTGGTTCTCTTCAGGCAGGGCAAATAACATTCAAAACAATGAAAACAAAGGACAGACCGTCACTTTATATCTAGATTGAAGAGATAGGCAACTGTTTGTCCTTTCTTTTCATTATTTTGAATGTTATTTGTTTTTACTTCGTAATTTGTTTGTTCCTTTGTTTGGCAGCTTGTTGCGGTACAAACTGACCACCCGGTACAAACTGACCACCCGCGGACAAATTGTACCGGGTGTCAATTTGTACCGCAAAAGCTGGTACAAATTGACCACCCCCGGCGGGTGGTCAATTTGTACCGAGAAGTCACATATTTTTTAACATTGTGGAACAAATTGTCCACCCTTGAGCACTCAGTTCAGGGCTGAACTTAGAGGTAGGTGTGTGTGTGTGTGTGTGTGTGTGTGTGTGTGTGTGTGTGTGTGTGTGTGTGTGTGTGTGTGTCTGTATGTCTGTCTGTGTGGGCGTGGGTATCTTTTGCTAATAGTACCGTTCAAGCCACAGAAATGCAATTTTGCATGGTGGCTCATTACCACAGTGCCTTTCAGATCATATAAAGACAAAGAATATTTGTGTTTGGGAATGCCCATATGCCCTCAGCCTTGACTTTGTTTCCTTCATAACTTCGTAACCATTGAAGCTATGTGCATGCAATTTGGCATGCTGTCTTGTCAGCTCAGTGCCCTCTACATCATAGCAAGATGAAGATTGTCTGTGGTTGGAAACTCCCATAAGCCCACAGCCTAACAATTGTTTCCTCCCAGACACCGCAGCTGTTGGTGGCTGTTTTTCCTTATCACTGCCTTCAGTCCTTTGTCGTAGGCGTGTTCAAAATGGGGTTAAGCAGAGTTTGTGTATGACTGTGTGTCTGTGTGCTTGCTTGTGCGCATGCGTGACATGTGCGGGCAGAGGACATGCCCCTGTTTAAGGGCAACACTCGGTTCATGTTGTCTGTTGTTTTGTATCGTTTTGATTTCTGTTCTAGTCTCATTTTGGTTTTCCGTTCTCACCCACTCTGTCTTGTTCCTTCATAATTTCTGTCTGTGTGCATGATATTCCAACATTTTTTTTTTCATTTTTAATAAGTAGCTAATACAGTTAGGTCAAATACATGATTTCTTCTGCGTAGATCAATTTTGGGACACACGCCTATGCTATACTTTCTGTTTACCAAAGAACAGTTGTCCAGAAACTGCACGGAAGTTATCTCTTCGCCTTCTCCAATGTCTGGCAGCATTGATCTGTATTGTTGTGCGGTCTCGTTTAGGTATTTTAAATTTACCCTCACAAAGCTGCAGAATTGTATCATATTACTCTTGAGACATAAGAATATTCTTTGCGTTTAATCATACTCACCGCTCTGCGCCTTTACTGTAAATGAACAGTTCCGTGACATACAATGGTGAAAGCTACCGTCGCCGAACAGTTAACTTGGCCTATTCGCGGACAGAACTTTCAAACCTTATGCGCCGACCTACAAACGGTGGTACACAAGATGATAAAAAAATGGCCCGGACATCAAAGGAAGGTGCACGTCATCGGACAGTGTGTGTGTGTGTGTGTGTGTGCGTGCGTGCGTGCGTGCGTGCGTGCGTGCGTGCGTGCGTGCGTGCGTGCGTGTGTGTGGTTGTGTGGAAGACAGTGACACACAAGAGTAGCTACCAATAGTAAACCACCACACACTCACACACACTCACACACACACACACACACACACACACACACACACACACACACACACACACACACACACACACACACCTATTCACCCCCCCCCCCCACACACACACACACACACACACCATCACCCCACCACCATCACCACTACCACCACCAATACCCCCCCCAAAAAAAAACACAAACACACACACACACACACACACACACACACACACACACACACACACACACACACACACACACACACAGACGTGCATATTATCTAGACCTGAACTGATTCATTTTCAAGGGTGGAAATTTTTGTTCCACAATGTTCAAAGCCATGTGACTTCTCGATACAAATTGACCACCCGCCCGGGGTGGTCAATTTGTACCAGCTTTTGCGGTACAAATTGACCACCCGATACAATTTGTCCGCGGGTGGTCACTTTGTACCGGGTGGTCAATTTGTACCGCAACAGCAGCCCAGTGATTCTTTTTTTTGTCAATAGATTTAGCTTGTCAGGAAGTCATCAGTCGTGCCCCCTCAATGTACTACTGGCCACGGGCTAACTAAAGACGAACAGTGAATATGATTAGTCATTTCAGGTAAGGTCTTGGTTCAGAATACAAAAATAAATCCAAACCATTTAAAAACAAAACTTATCAGGACAGGTATAAATTGTATAGAGGTAAATGGTCTGCCCATCCAAATAGTCACGCTTGAAAAGATCACATCAAATAAGAAAGCGTTCAGTGTGTGTGTGTGTGTGTGTGTGTGTGTGTGTGTGTGTGTGTGTGTGTGTGTGTGTGCACGCGCGCACATGCGTGTGCCTACAACAGAATACATAGAACCTTACGAAATGTATGAGCAATCTGGTCTTTCCTTTAACAGATGGGCACTTCAAAGTATTGATTATTGAACCAGAGATTCAGTCATTTCTGTTGTAAATGTATTTTACAGCCATGACAAAAGGAAACAGTAAATGATTTCGCATGTTTATATATGCTTTGTAGCAAAAGAGCTCTTCTGGTACATATGAGTAGATGTGCATTTCTACATTCATCTTCTGTCCCTTTCTGATACTCCAGTGCACAGCTGTCATTTCTGGGAACGAATGTATAAGTGAAAGATCATCACAGAAAATATAACTGCACTAACAGAGAAAGGAACTGGACAGGTTCTATGTATTAAGTCTTTGTATGCTTTTACCAGTGAGAAAGAAGATAATCCATTCATGATTCCTCGTCATAAACAGTTCACCTGGCACCGTTATTACACTTTGTAATTTCGTAATCTGCTGTCCACAACCGAGTGGACAATAGAGACGAAGAAATGCATGACGCACATATAAAATGGGTCCTTAAGGTCAAGCACGTGTCGTCTTTCACATGTGATTAGTGTATGGATCTGTTGCCATCGTCAAGCTGAAGGTCAGTGATGTGTCTGTCTGCATTCAGGGCACTGCTCTGCCGTTTTTTCCTTTAATATATTATCATTGTTTTATGAGTGCTATCAGATTCGGGTAAAAAATCTTTATGGCGATAGGAGATAACCCGATAGGGTCTTATTTAAATGGCTGTCAGTCAGAATTGCATATCTTGCTGATTATTGTGGTCTGGGCCGCAGCAGAAAATCTGTCAAGCCAGACAGTTTTCCATTCTGCAAAATGCGTATGATGATGCGGAGAAAGATATGTAATAGGATTTGTTTTTAAAGATGGGGCACTTCGTTTTGCATGCCACTGGGTCTGTCTTACAGTTGTCTATAACAAAGAGGTAACTGATGTCAGTTAGCTTAGTTAATAGGTGATGGTTGTTGTTTTTTTTATTTTGACTTTTGTCTTTTGTTGACGATGATCTGTTTTCAAAACTTCATGACTCGGAGGTACGATGTTGCAGTTGAGTTTATTTCTTTTAAAGTGTACTATCATCTTTGAATCTTTCGTTTGTCTGCCTTTTACTTGTGTTCGTTAATTCAACTCCAAGCAGTACATCCTCAAGATAACAAGGCTACTGCGTTAATGTCGGCAAAGAAATTAGCTCCGTCCTCTAATCGTCTTTCTGCTGAGTTTAAGATGGTCTCAGGAGAAACGTGCTAGTGAACTGCATGATGCCACCTCATTCCTCGTCGTTGAAAGATATTTGACACTGTTTACCTCATCGCCAGTGGGTTTTCGTCAGCGTGAAGAGGAGCTCCTTACTTCTTGCTCAAATCATCCATCTCTTGCAACAAAAAGCACATTGCTGACAGTCTGTAATATATGTTTGGTTTCCCAAGTTTCCGTTCAAAATGGAGAAGCCCAGGACACTGACGTGTATTATTGTAGATGTTTGAAGTCATGGCATGTAATTTGTGGTAAATAGGATTGTAAACGGTTTTTAATCTTGTTAGCTATTGGTTTCTGTCTTAAGATCAGTTTGACTGCCAATTTGCGTGGATGCATTTCTCCAGAGCTTAATCGCTTTCATACGCAGCGATTTCATTGCTTCATGTGTTCTGTTCTAGATTCTCGAGGTTCCAGCGTTCATGGCTGAAAGGAAGAAGAGGGTGGGAACAGCAGGTGCTATGCTTGTTGGAGAAAGAACTAAAAGCACGTTCGTTTCTTTTGCAAATCAACACTCCAGGGAAATTCCACGAGTGCCAAATTCTAATCATTATAGGTTCGGTGACCTGCAGGTTTATGTGACTTTAAAACAGAACTTCAGGGCAGGTTAAATGATCCTGCAATTCTGCTAAGACATTTGAAGAATGAACTTTTTTTGTCTGTTCATTCAGCGTGGTGTTGAGTCTATAGACACGCAAGCATTAACGGAAATGTTGAAAGAATATCAGGTTTTAAAAAAATGCTAAAAAGTGAAAAGGAGACAGATTGCAGCTGAATGGTGGAGCAACAAAAGTACACACGAATTTCTGAGTTCACCAGACAACGCTATCTTCAGTTTGTTTCACACACACACACACACACACACACACACACACACACACACACACACACACACACACACACACACACACACACACTGTGAATAAATAAACGTATGAGAGGATTCAATTTTTTTTCTAAGCGGACCATGTGACAAAATTGTTGAAAATCTGACAGGAATCATGCTCAGAACCCCCCCCCCCCCCCCCCCCCCCCATTTTTGTTAAATTTCCAGCCAACCAACAGCAATTAAAAAAAAAAAAAAAAGCTAGACTAAAGCAAGTTGAACAAATAGGAATATCCGTTGATCACTTTAAATGACGTCAATACCGACCTGCATGCTTGTCGCGGGAACAATCTCCGCGCCTGTCTGTTTTACGCCCTATTTCCGGAGCACGAAATGGCCGGAATGTGGTGTTGTAAGTGCGTTGGATGGTCTGGTGACAAGACGACTTGGTGAGGAAAATTGGCAACGACGCCAAATTTCCGAGTAACGGGGGAAATAACACCCATCAAAGAAGGGACGTTGTCAAGCACAGTAAGACGGTAGAGAGTTAGGTGTCTTTCTGTTCCATTTTGTCATTGGGGAAAAGATGGGCAAACAAATGTTTGTAGTTTTGAAGTTGTTATTGCTCAGCTTAACACAAAGGGCTTTCAAGGATGTAACCTGCAGAGAAAAAAATCCCACTACAGCACACCTGTAATGGGACTGAACCCACGACCTTGCAGGTACGAAGGAGTTCATGAAGCAAGTCATTATCCCGAAGTCTGGGACAATTATAATATATTGATGTTGTTTAAAATGTGGACGTGTGGTTTCTTAAAGTCCTCGCAGTGACTCTTGAAAGATGCATTGTTATCATGGTCATAATCTGATTTGGGTGGCTTCAGTGGGTAGGAGAAAGGGGGCACCTTTAAAACCTTCTCCTCACAACACTACTAGACACCCAGCCAAGTATATGGCAAATATCAGTCTGATAGAAATTTAACAGTGAACAAGTTTTAAAAAAGAAATGAATTCCATCATCTGATATCGCTGTGTTCTTTCTTTTTTATGAGAAACAAGCCAGCAAAAGCAGTCATCGATTCATGTTGTAGGCCGGCTACATTCCGTTACTTTCCCAGTATGGATAACTTTTCGTCGATTTGAAGGGAAACTGTGTTAAAGTCTATAGTTTCTAGAAGGCCATCATTCCAACTAGACAAATCTTTTTACACTGTCTTGTTTTCCATGCTTCTTCAGTAGGAGTACACCCCCCCCCCACCTCCCTTAGCTCTCATTCCCGCCACCCCATAACCTACAGTCACTTTCATCATAGTCGTCTGTCACAGTCCAAACACAATCAGGCCAAAGATTCAGCATCAGGTCATGATAAAGAAACTAACCAGAAGAGACACTACTCTAGAGGTGAGACCCTGTCGATGCTCTGAGAGGTGCTTGTTGTGACCGATCGTATCTACAACAACAATCAACTAAATCCGCTTCTAATAACAGGAACTCATAGTAGTGTAACCAATGTGAATAAGCCCCCTCACCACCACCAAAAAAAAACAAAACAATTTACATTCTCCAATATATGCTTGGTCTGCTAAGTTTTGCATAGACTATGAAAACGGCGTGGTAAATGTACAGTTTTGTGCTTGCCTATAACCAAGGCCTGTAAAATTTGTGTCAGATGGGACAGAGAGACACGGAGTTATCGCTCCTTACCATCAGCATCTGTTACTCGGCATCTGCTGTCGGCAGACGAAACGTCGACGTGACAGTGGCATGTCAGTATGTACGCTCAGGCCGGGCCTGCTGGTTCTCATAAATTGCAGGTAAATTGTGCACTGGTTTCCTCTCTCCATTTGTTTTGGTGTTTTATGTACCGCTCCGTTTAAATGCGCTCTCTCTCTCTCTCTCCTCTCTCCTCTCTCTCTCTCTCTCTCTCTCTCTCTCTCTCTCTCTCTCTCTCTCTCCTTCCTTTCCTCTCCTCCTCCTCCTCCCTCCCTCCCTCCATTCCTCTCTGTCTCTGTCTCTATCTGTATATCTCTCTTTGTCTGTCTTTCTGTTTCTATCCCTGTCTTTGTCTGTCTGTCTGCCTGTCTGTCTCTCTGTTTGTCTGTCTGTCTGTCTGTCTCTCTCTCTCTCTCTCTCTCTCTCTCTCTCTCTCTCTCTCTCTCTCTCTCTCTCCTCGCTGCGTCCACTCTCCAGTTGTTATTGGGTTTTACGTTCCGTTTAGATGTCTGTCTGTCTGTCTGTCTGTCTGTCTGTCTGTCTGTCTCTCTCTCTCTCTCCTCTCTCTCTCTCTCTCTCTCTCTCTCTCTCTCTCTCTCTCTCTCTCGTTAAGTCAGGCTGTCTTTTCTGATAACATGAAAAGGTATATGTCTCTCTGTTTCTCTTTCACTCTCTCTCTCTCCCTTCCTTCCTGCTTCCCCCCTTCTGCTCTCTCTCTCTCTCTCTCTCTCTCTCTCTCTCTCTCTCTCTCTCTCTCTGAGAAAAGGGAATTGAATTTTATGACTCTTGAAGGTTCTGAACGAAATTGCCAAAGACATACTCGTTTTCTCAAACTCAGAAAGCTTCAGGGATTTAAGAAATTGTGGGAGATTCCACAGTTGCGTGATTTTTCCTTTCTCATGTTTCGCATGTAGAGAAGAGAGGGGGTGAAAGAAAAACGGAAACAGAGAGGGAGGGGACAGACACGCAAAGAGAGACAGACAGACAGACAGAAAGGAGGATGAAAAGGGATGGTGGCGAGAGGGGGGGGGGGGAGGCAGTGACTGTGCCAGATACCACTCAGTTCCACTCCATTCCCCTCTTCCCCCTCTCTCTGCCTTCTCATCCTCTCTGAGAGAAGAATGATAGAATGACAGAAGTATTGATTCCGCTTCATGCACACTCTTTTTGATCACTAATCCGTTTTAAAATGATGCATTGCAGAAGCACACAGCCCCGCCATTTCGCAGCAGTGTGCCTCGCCAAGGTCTTTTCATCAGATCATACAGTACAATTCTGACACTAGATAATGTTGCTTATAGCCCAGCCGACCGCAAAGGGCCACATCAGGGCTGATTCTGACACTAAATGCCGTCCATACTTTTCCCGTCCGGAAAAGACATGGGCGTTGAAACAGACATCCGCGGGTCTTGCTCAAGTCATAAAGATGCTGGTCTGGGCTGACGTAATGAGAAACTATCAACGGAAATTTCCTATCTGTCCAAGTGACGAATTTTATGGGTGTTGAAGGTTCTGATTGAGGCTGGCTCGAATACATGTGTTTTTTCACGTCAGAGAGTTCCAAAGATTTAAAGATTTGTCATCAGTTCGTTAGGAATTTTACTATTCCATTCTAATTACCTTTCAACCGAGAGAGAGAGAGAGAGAGAGAGAGAGAGAGAGGGGGGGGGGGGAGTGAGGGAGGGAGGGAGAGGAAGCAGACTAACGTTTCCGAGCTCTTGTGTCCGCCATATCATGAGAAAAGACAGACTGGCTGAAGTTATATAGAGGACAAAAGTTGTGTGCTGAGATCATTACCGTAATCTGGATACAGCAACATAGAGGAAAGTTTTTTTTAATTCATATATTAAACCAAGGTGGGGGGAGGGGGGTGGGGGCGGGGACTCCAAAGGTAAAGGTATCCATTAATATTGAGGCACATGTATATTCTTCATTATTTTCCCTATTTCTACACCCTACTCCTTATTCTCCCCAAATTGGCTGTTGTCTGTCTGTCTGTCTGATTTCTATCTGTCTGTCTGTCTCTCTTGGGTGTTGGGATTGTTTGTCTACCAGCCAGTCTCTCTGTCACTGTCTGTCCATCTGTCTGTCTGTCCATCTGTCTGTCTGTCTGTCTGTCTGTCTCTCTCTCTCTCTCTCTCTCTCTCTCTCTCTCTCTCTCTCTCTCTCTTTTCATTTTTTCATTTCTTTTGACTTTTGTTTTTATTTACAGCAATGCATTTGTTTCCTCAAATGCTGTTTCTTTGTCAAGTCATTGTCTTGACATGCTTTATAATGATATGGTCTGTTTATGTACTTTATTCTTTTTATATATTACTCATACATTATTGTGGGATGGATGAAGGAACGGGAGTGGGGCTCTTCCAACCTTTCTAAAAGCCGTGGGAGGGGGAAGGAAGGGTCCTTTCATACTCCGATGTTCCTAGTTGTTGTTGTTGTTTTTTTTAATGAAGACAAAAAAAGAGGAATGAGGGGAGGGCTGTCATATCCTAAATTCTTCTGTTAAGTGGGGAAAGGGTAGTACTAAAACATGTA
Organism: Conus canariensis; assembly: GCA_033310375.1. Classification (NCBI taxonomy): domain Eukaryota; kingdom Metazoa; phylum Mollusca; class Gastropoda; order Neogastropoda; family Conidae; genus Conus; species Conus canariensis. The sequence goes on from CM065721.1 coordinate 25,244,105, forward strand.
GTCCATTCTTTTTTAATCCAGAAAAGCAAAATGGTGCAATCTGATGAAACTTGAGCCAAGATTGTATCGCTAACACACCTTACCAAACTGCCATTCAGGAAAATCCAAAAGATTTCATGGCCTAAGGTGCGCGTTCATTTTCTCTTCATCTCTGTCTCCTGTTTTCACTTCCTGATTCGGTATCTGTTTGGCTACAAATTTCTGTCTTCTGTTTTCACTTCCTGATTCGGTATCTATTTGGCTACAAATACTCATATATATATATATATATATATATATATATATATAATGTATATATATAATTATATTGCATGTATCTTTGAAAGAGAGCGAGCGAGCGAGAGAGAGAGAGAGAGAGGAGAGAGAGAGAGAGAGAGAGTTTGTTCATCAAATCTGTCTGCCACTGTGATGCTCTCTGAATGAAAAAACACCCAACAGTTAACCAACATATCAGGGAAACCAGCTCCATCTTCTCTGCCATTTCTCTCTCCACATTGACAGATGTTGTGTAAGGGAAAAAACGAAATTAAAAAATCCAGCAAGGATTCCTGCTCGTTGACAGTTTGAATTGGCCCTGTTTCACTCATGTCATAGTGAGTTTTCGCCCCGTAAAAGAGGAACTGCATAAATCTTTTCCTCTAATTAATCAGTCATCCCAACAAACGAGACTAGCTGCGATCTGCGATATCTTTTCTGTCTGACAAAACACATGAGGGAGCAGCTGGAAACTGACATGTGGACGTTGCACATGTCTGAAATCAAGGCCGGCAATTTGTGGCAGATAAAAAGAGTGCTAGGTGGTTATCGTTCCTTGCCATCAGCACCAATCGCGTAACGCCTACGGCAAGCAGTAGTGACGTCGGTGGAGCCGCTGTACGCCTGAGATGTGCCAAGCTCGCTCCGCGGTTCTTGTTTCTTAGGCATCAAGTGAGCAATGGCTTCCTCCCCTCGTCGTTACTGACTTGAATGCACTGTTGGGTCTAATGGCATCCACTGCGTTCTGGGAGAGAGGAAGCACTGCGTAAAGGGAGGGAAGGGGGGAGAGTAGGAAGAGGGAGATGGTAGCTGTTGAGATACAAAGTGCTGGTCTGAAGAGCTAATGTTTGAGGTAGTGTTCATTCTACGTTTCCTAAACTGGCCACTTCTAAAAGTGTTGAGCCACACAAATAGTCAAATATTCATCCGTCTCCTTCCCTCCCTCCCTCCGTAACTCGCCCAATTCCCCAACCTACTCTGCCCGCAACAGATGTTTGCTTGCAGAAAAGTGTTTCAAAGAAAATGTCGTATAACTGCGTTTTGAGTAATCACAACACAAATGAGAAAGGAGCCAGTCTAGCGTCGCTGGCTAACAAAAACTTCGCTGTGGATAATTCAGTCAAGGAACATCTCTTTTCTATGCTTGTATTGAGCGAACAAGAGCAAAGGTCATCAACTCCTGTAACCCTCACTGTGCATTAAACCCTCATCATCACTAAGACCCTGTGGTCTGTATGCAAATGTGGTGACATCACCATCAAGCATGAGGCTTCTTTCTCATGTGATTGGACAGAAATCTGTTGCCACCGTCTATCAAGGGTTTCTTTCATTATGACGGTATTTGCTGTGTCTCCACTCCAGTATCAATACTGTTTTCAGATGAGATGTGGAATGGGGAAAGTACGAATAAGTTCTGGATTTTTTTTTCATTCAAGAACATCGCCAGACAAAATTGCAGCTAATAACGGCTCCATTTCTTTTTTTGTTTTTGTTTTTTTGTTTATACGTGGAAAAGGAAGACTTCTCTTCAGATACTGGTTCTTCTGGAAAGTTCAGTGGCTATAATTATGGACAGTTTTGGGGTCCGTTTGGAGGAAATGCAGAAATCGACTTTCCTTTTATTCAAGTGTGTACTGGGACAGGGCGGGAAAGTATACGTGTGTGTTTGTGTGTGTGTGTGTGTGTGTGTGTGTGTGTGTGTGTGTGTGTGTGTGTGTGTGCGCGCGCGCGCGCGTGCTATGAATTACTAGTATACAATTTTCAGTTACACTGAACGTGGTAAGTCATTTCAGCCAGAATCTTGTTTAAGTGTTAAAAAGGCTTCTTACAGAGGTTTTACTTGTCTGTTAAACGTGTTTTGAAACACCACAGCTCTTAGAATGATCCCAAGATTAGACAAAAATTGTTACAAGGTAACGGTTAGCGGTAACGTGTAGACAGCCACTCGACAATGATCACTTAAAATGTCACAAAATTAAGTGTGTGTTTGTTTGTGTGTGTGTGGTGGGGGGGGGGGGGGGGAGGATGGTGTGTGTGTGTGTGTGTACTGTAAAAGTTAAAACCTCGTGACAGCCCACGCTGGAATTTTCGGGGGCTCATACACTACAAGCAGCTGCTCTACGATCTGGTAGTTCTGTGCTGACAACTACCTCTTTTCTGTCACTGTCCTTGACTTTTTTTTTTTTTTTTTTTTGTATTTCTTTTTTTATTTACCGTAGTCATGACTTTTATGCGTATGTAGACCATTGTTCATTTTTTGTTCTGGAATCTCTTTTACACTTTTTTTTCTGATCACAGTTCATGTCAGTTCATTGTTGCTGTTGTTGTTGTTGCTGTTGTTGTTGTTGTTATAATCTAGTGACTGGGTGAGAATAGTACACGCTGCCCAGAATGAGCTCTTTCTGTTCATTCTGCATGCCTGTTTGCTCACATGGCATTTTTATGTATGTTTTCTGTCACTTAAATGTATTTGGCCTGTTGCAGATATTAGTCGGTACTGCAGGTCATGTTGATTGTTGTAGTCTCGAAAGCGGCAGAACAAATCTGTCTTGACGAACAGTTTTATGTTCTACAAAGTGGATATAAGGCTATGGAGGCAAATCTGTTGTGAATTTACTTTACTGTGCTTGATTCTGCCCATCATCAGATCTTCCTTACAGTTGTCCGTAACAACCAAAGTCGTGACAGCAATCATTTGTATTTCTAGCATTTGTTTAAAAAGAAGTGAAATCTTGATGTTGACTCTAGATGTTGGAAAAAGAAAACTTTCTACTTGTTTTTATTTCTTTGAAGCAACTTCAGTCTGTCGATTGTCTACTGTTGTTTCTGTACGTTTTAGTGAACATCAGACACTACTGTATTGAGAAAATATGACTACCAAAATGAACTTGTTAAAGCAGTACTTTCGTCCTTTTACCTCGTCCGCACAGGCTTTTAATGCACCTCTAGAAAAAAAAACATGATGGTAGAGTAATTATTCAACGTCATTCCTTCCCATTGATAGAGATTTGATGTTTATCCCCACTCCAGTGGATTTTTATTTGTGCGAAGTGGAGCTGTGGTGAGTGTTTTTGCTTTTTGCGCGAAGCATCCTTCCCAAGAAAGAGCAAATTGCTGACAGTTTGCAATATAACATTGGTCAACCAAGGTTCCACACAAATGAAAAAGGCCAGTAAAGTTACGGTTATGTATTGCGCTCGTCGAAGGTTAGGGCTCGTAATTTGTGGCAGAGGGACAGTGAAAGGGGAGTTAATACTTGTTAGATGTACAGCTTCCTGTCATGATACTGGTTTCACTGAACGATGTATGCTTGTATTTCTCCAGCACTCAGTCACGTATTCATTTGCAGTTATTCAATGTTTCATATATATTTTTTCAGAAGTTCTAGCGTGTGTGGTGATGGGGAGGAAGAGATTGGAGAGAGTGGGCACCGTGTCAGTTGGAGAATGTACAAGAGAGGACATTCATTTCCAGCTCAAATTCCCCACAAGACTGCAGGCTTCATGAATACTAATCATTAAAGGATAAGTGACTTGAAGGTATTTTACAACATTCCACAGCAAGTCCCATGAGGCTGCAGTCGACTGGAAGAGATAGTCAGAATCAGCTGCCATGGTGAAGTGGTCAGCGTCGTAGGCTCCCGGCTGGGAGATCATGGATTCAAATCCCACCTGTGCCATTTGTTCGGGGGATTTTTCTGTCCCGACCGGCTCCTACCCACAGTTGACTTTGTTATGGGCTCAACCGGGAAGACTAGGGCCCCACAGCCGAATTTTGTCCATTTAATGGATGCGTCTCTAAGAGTGTTTCTAAAATTTCCTAACACTTCAGGTGTCTGTATCTCTCGGATCTGGTTCACGCCTGGAAATATGAAAGTAAGCAGATTTATAGCCCCATCATGCAGTCTCAGGCCTGAATGGAAATCTGTAGCATCATTTTCGTCACCCTCATCCTCGATCAGCATTCAGATATGGCCGAAATTCTGTGGTCTTTCATGCCCTGCTCTCATGGTGACCACAGTTTCGATGACCTCTCCATGTCTGCGCCTTTGGTTTGGTTCTGTCATGGTTATCGTATTGGCAAATGTATGGGAGCAGTCGCTAGACAGAGGTGGAGGCGGTCTTCAGAGGATGAACTCATTTACGCTGGCTCAGTGACTAAGCACCTATCGTCATCAGTAGGGCATTTAGTAGGTGGTGTCCTCCATATGTTGGATCAGAGCAGGCGCCACTTAATACCACCAAAGTGACTAGACAGCAGTCTAATATCTCTGATAGTGGATTGCCTTAGGACAACTTGACGTTCACTGCTCTTTGTGGATTGCTAGTGCAGTGACCTTGACGGGAACGGCCAGACTGTGACTGTGGACGCTGGAATGAACAGTATGTGTGCAATGCCATTGAAGCAGCATGGGAGAAAGAGCGACAGAGACACAAGAGAGAGAGACAGACAGACAGACAGACAGACGGACAGACAGAGAGACAGAAAAGACTGATGATAGACAGACAATCAGACAGATGGACAGCCAGAGACAGACAAGCAACAGATAGCAGTAGGAGAATATGAAGTAAGGGAAAGGGGGGGGGGGGGGGGGGGAGAGAAAACAAACACGAATACACATTTGCTTGGATAACGATGGAAACTTCAACAAAGAGAGACAGAGAAGAAAACGGACACTCACACACAGCACACACACACACACACACACACACACACACACACACACACATCTCTCTCTCTCTCTCTCTCTCTCTCTCTCACACACACACACACACACACACACACACACACACAATGAGAGAGAGATGCGCACACACACGCGCGCGCGCGCGCACACACACACACACCACCACACACACACACACACACACACCACTCACACACACACACACACACACACAACACACACACACACACACACACACACACACACACACACACACACACACACACACACATACACACATACAGAGAGAGAGGGACAGACAGACAGACAGACAGAGTCAGAGAGAGAGAGAGAGAGAGAGAAATTGAGAATTAGTTGTAGACACGCTTTGAGTGTTAAACGGCGCCACATAAATTTGCTATCAGTCATCTGTTGCAGCGGTTCAAGGTGCCCGCACATCTGCTCAGCATCACTGTGACTGGGTCATATCTGAGTCATGAGGCAGCGTGTTGGTGTGTCTGTTTTGTGACAGGAATAGTGCTGGACTGCTTTCTGACTGGCTGGGTTTCTTGGCTGGCTACTATCTCTATTTACAGCTGCTAGTTTTAAGTTAAGTTAATGTTGCTTATAGCCCAGCCGACCGCAAAGGGCCATATCAGGGCTGTCACGCGTTGAAGTCAACTCACAATCATTCATTCACACAACTCTTTAAAATACATCTTCTAAAATCCCACCCGAAATTTTGTTAAAAATTTTTCCACTATAAAATCTCAGATCCAATGAAAAATGTTAATCTCTTTCAAGAAAGAGCATGAGGCACTAACATTAGGGATATTGTGAAGGTCTCTGTGAAGTTAATTACATTTACGTGCTTGTGTTCTGTCTATGCTTGCTTCCTTGAGAGTCTGAAGGCATGACACTTTGAAGTGATTCCTCTGATCGTTCATTTTAACAATGTCTTGCATCTTTTGAGATTTGTCTCATTTCTTAAAATGAAGTAAGCCATAGTAGTGCTTTGACAGACACATGGGTGATCAGGGATAACAACAGCTCTCTGTCATCGGTTCTGTGCAACAGAATGGAGGTGCTGTAATCACTTTACTTCTTATTTTGTCCGTATGGGACTTCTTCGACTGCCCATGGAAGTTGAACCTTTACTTTATTCTGTAGAATGGTCATGGACAGAGTCATGACAAAACACATACTTGGCATATGTACAAACTTGCTGTCTGACGTTTATCTCTCACAAATCACCCGTATGAGCCGCAGAGAAAGTCTGAATTTTGAGCTTGAGGTCTACTGAGTTTAGCTGTAGACATCACCAGTAATTTAAGTTGATGTAGCATCGTCGTGATTAGATGGTCACAATGATATACGTGTCCATTCATCCCCGCATCCATAGGTACCTGAAAACTGCCGTGACAGTTTCTTGACTGCCATGTGTATGTTTATTTGCTCCCTTGATGCAGTCATATGTTTTGCGTTTTGTGTATGAAATGCATTACTCAGACGCCACTCGTTCGGTTTCCCCATTCACATCCACACCCTAGTTTGTCCCGCTGCGGTCTCGGCAGGAGCAGTACAATGTAGCAGTCAGTATGAAGTGTCCGTCATGAGGTAAACCACCAGAGGTGACACTGCATTGCTTTCGAGTCACTTCAGTGGTGTTTAGTGGTATCTGTTTTGATCTTACATAAGCAGGACGCCACCTAGTACACCCCTTATTGGGGACCAGCTTGAGAGAGCGTTCTCCGATAGCGGTTACCATCATTCCATGTCTACTTTCCACGATGACAGTCAGGGCATAAACGTTCTTGGACACCTGTTTCTGACAGTCTCTGAACGTGCTAACGACGACTCGACACGATCACCAAGGGCATAAACGTTCTCCTATAGCGGTTACCACCATGTCTTTCCAGTGACAGTCTTCATGAACGTGCTGATACCGACGACCTCGACACGAACTCACCAAGGGCATAAACGTTCTCCTATAGCGGTTACCACCATGTCTTTCCAGTGACATCTTCATGAACGTGCTGATACCGACGACCTCGACACGAACTCACCAAGGGCATAAACGTTCTCCTATAGCGGTTACCACCATGTCTTTCCAGTGACAGTCTTCATGAACGTGCTGATACCGACGACCTCGACACGAACTCACCAAGGGCATAAACGTCTAAGCGGAAAGCAAAACCGATGTTTCAAGGGGACAGTCCCGGGCTGAAGGACCAACGAATTCAAGCATAAAGTTTCTCCTGATCGACGGATGAACATGTTGCAGTGGAATTCATACTGTTAGAGAACTCACATCGATAGATCACCCGGCATAACTCTACCTATAGCGTTAATTTCATGACAGATTCTGAACGGCTGATAACCGAGACCCGACAGATCACCAAGGTGCATACGTGTTGGTCATACGTTCACAACAGTCTTCCAGTGAAGTTTCATTAACAGCTGTATGAGACCCCGACACGTCAGGGCCATACGTTCTCCTTTAGCCATGTTAAACCCAGCTTTAGGTGGAATTTCATACGGGTGATACACGCCCACAACAAACGCTCACCGGAACAACTAAAGTCTACCATAGCGACCACATGTGATCTCTGACAGTTTACGACAAGTTCGACGTGTCTGATTGAGACCTCGACAGAGAATACAGTGCATGTGTCATAGCGGTCCATTTTAGTCAGCTTCACAGTCTATGAAATTCTTCCCCTACACACGGAATCTCAGTGATAAAGCTTCTACTTACGCGTCTCTACTCACGCTTATTCCATGAACAGTTTCAAACGTGCTGATCCACACCTCGACACGAACTCACCAAGGGCATAAACGTCAAGACGAAAGCAAACTGAGGTCAAGGTGATAGCAGGGCATGAAGGACCATCGAATTTCAGATATAGTTTCTTCTGATCGACGGAGATGAAGATGATGCACTGGAATTCCATTCTGTTCAGAAACTACATGATAGATCTGCACTCTACCTACTCTAGCTTAATTTCATAAGATATCGCGGACGGCACTAACCAGGCCCGAGAGACACAGATGCATGCAGTGTTGGTCAGAACATTTCAGCAACACTCTCAGAGTGTTCATTCATTCAGCTGATGAGACTCGACTCTGTCAGTCCAGTCTTTCCCTTTGAGCCCATCTTAAACCCAGCTTTAGGTAGGAATTGATCAGGGTCAAACAAGCCCACAAACAAACGGCTCTGACCGGAATCAAACCTACAATGCTAACCAATGCACCACGGTGGATGGTGAATCTCTGACATTTTACGACAAGTTCGACTTTCTGTTGAGCTCTCTGACGGAGAAGACAGTGCCTGTGTCTGGGCCAGTTTTAGTCAGAACCTTCTACAGCTATGAAATTCTTCCCCTAACAAATCGGAATTTCTGTTGATAAGCTTCTGATTACGTCGTCTCTGACTTGCACGCTTATGATATGAACAGTTTAACAACTTCCTGTTTCCCACCCTCGCCATTTCCGGAGTAGCAAGCTACGGGTTGCATTCAGTCTCATCATGCTGCCACAAAATCTGATGATAAAAACTCGGCAAAGGACAGGCGGAAAAACGGCTGGGCTGCGAGCGTGGCAGTGGAAATCACGTCAAATGGAGTAATGATCAAAACCAGTGTGCATGCTGGTGAATTAGCAACTTTGCCATTCTATTAGTCCGTCTCAGAGAGAAAACTGAGGGGAGAGGTGGGGAGGGGGGGGGGGGGGGGGGGTAAAGGAGGAGGAGAATGGCACTTGCCACATGTGTGCCCCTCCTCTATCCCACATCTTTCTCCCTCCCTCCCGCCCTCCCTTTTCCTCTGTCTGTCTGTCTGCCTCTCTGTCTAACAACAGGAACGAAAATAGGTTTGAGGCGTGCAATCTCTAATAATCATACAACCATTTCCTAAAGCCGCGACGCTGTCTGACTTTCAGAAAACACGTTTGTGCGTGTCACTTTCAATCACACCCTTTATCATTAAGAAAAATCTGTTTTCCTCTAAGGGGAGGGAGGGAGAGAGAGAGAGAGAGAGAGAGAGAGAGAGAGAGAGAGGAGAGAGAGAGAGAGAGAGAGAGAGAGAGGAGAGTTACGTCTTGTGCCCATCTTGTTCTGTTGGGATCATTATCATGGTCTGCTACCGTAACTTAGTGTCGACTTGATAGTAGTAGTCAACCAAGGCTGTCGCTGTTACCGGCGAAAACGCCCAAAACAAGCCTCACAAACTTTTACCTTGGACTCCTGCTTTCATTCAAACACAGAACAAATAAGTAATAAAGAAAAGAAAACATTTAAGGACAAGTGTGTTGGAGACAGAGGAGAGAGCGCGTTAACAATCACGCGTCTCAACAACTTTCACTTAGACTTAGCTATCTAAAGGCACGCGAATCCATATGGTCAAAGGCAGTCGGTTCTCAGCCTGTTCTAACACTGCGTGTGAGTATGGTTGGGTCCTGCTTCAGTGCCACAGCAGCACACGCTGAAACGCCTGGGGGGAATGCTGTGCAGGAGAGATAGTTCTTCAGATTCCATAGGTATTGTGTTAGAGAGCTAGAATCGGAGAAGAGTGAGGTGGAAAGGCATTCACGCTCAGAAACTCACATTCATATGCTCGTGGAATGACACCAGAATATATAGAGAGAGCCTCCTCTCTTCCACATTTCAAACTCTGGTCCACTAACGTAGACCACTTTTGTCAATCATACAGTTAGAGTTTTAACGCTGGAGAGAAAGACAGAGGAATGAGGAAAAAGTGAGAAAGGACGGTAATAGAATTGAGACAATATTTTTCGCTCGTTACCTCCACCTCCCCACGAAAGAGACGCAAAGGGGAGAACTAGAATACCCGTCAAAGCGTCGCCACACCCCGAAGATGTCCGCTCGGACCTTCCACCCTCTCCCCCCCCACTCTTCGCTTTCCGGTCACGTTACTAGTAACCGAAATTTTGTTCTTGTTCTTTGTTCTTGTAAACTTATGCGCAAGTGTATTTCACAGTCTTCAATTAAATCACGTTTCAGGACTTAAAAGTCCTTCCTTCTGCATTCGACTTTTCAAACTGTAGTATCGTAGTCTGAAAAAAAAACAACAACACGGTCTCAAACACTAGTGATGTCTAAATGATACCCGAATAGACAAGGCTTATGAATTTCTTTACAAAACCCAAGCTGACAAAACACTCTTACTGAGCTGCAGGCATAGAAAGTGCCCGTCAACAGCTCGTGAACAGACCAAGGGCTGCCCTGCTTCAGGGCAGCCAGGACAAACAAGAGTTTTAGTCAGCCCCCTTCGGACTCATGCGTGAAATGGGGAGCACCAGGTCCTTCGAGTGCCAGAGCAGCAACGTTTCCACAACGAAAGAGAAGACGTCCAAGAAAACGGTGACCTCCGTCGCTCTCCCCATTGACTTTCCTGGTTCTGGAACACCGCAATAAAGAGGTATTGGCAGTTTAAGCCAAAGGAGGCTCTCTCACAAAACATCGAAGCTCCTAGTGTTTAAACACGGAAGTGATGAACTTCCATTGATGAACAGCTCTTTTTCTACGCAGTGTGCACAGAAGTTTAATTCCTCTCACCGTGTCTGTGTCTGTGTCTGTGTCTGTCTCTGTCTCTATCTGTGTGTGTGTGTGTGTGTGGTGTGCGTGTGCGTGTGTGTTGTGTGTGTGTGTGTGTGTGAGAGAGAGAGAGTATGTGTGTGTGTGTGTGTGTGTGTGTGTGTGTGTGTGTGTGTTGTGTGTGTGCGCGCGCGCGCGCGCGCGACCACAACATACCCTCATTTCCCCTTGTCACATCCTGTGTTAAACAATGAAAGAAATGGGTCAGTGAAATCTGACGATTTCATAATTCCTTGAATCCTTGGAGATTTATGTGCAGAAAACACCCGCATCTGCTCTTTTCAGATAACTTGAATCGAATCCTCCAACATTCATGAAACTCTTCACTTTGACAGGCAGAAATTTCTGTTGATCGCTTCAGATTACGTCAGCTCAGTCTTGCGTGTTGTGTTTCTGACGTGAGCAGCCCCTGCTCCTGTCTGTTACCACCCACACCACTTCTAGAGGAAAATGATACAGCTGACTTTTAGTGTCAGAATTACATTGTATGGGTCTGTTATAAGAACAAAAAGTGGCGAGGAAATCAGCGTGAAAAAAGTTGGAGCTTAGAGAAACAGCAAATGATTACGTCAAATAGAGGTGGTGATGGAGAGAGAAGAGAGAGAGAGAGAGAGAGAGAGAGAGAGAGAGAGAGAGAGAGAGAATCGAAGTAGCAGTGCAGACAATGTTAGCTAGGTATCCAAAGCATGACCAGCGTATTCCCTGAATGCGTAAGTGAAGCGTCTTCTAAGTCTAGTGAATGAGATTCTCTTCCTATTTTAAAGCTATTATTGATCTAGCTGTTAACTCTATGCTGTGTGGTATCATGGCCTAGCAGCTGTGACGAAACATATATGGACTGCTTCACACATCTCTTTGGTAACTGTTCATCGATGAAACTGAAAAAAGACTGTTCTTAGTTGTAGTGTTCCGTTCTCTCTCTTCTCTCTCTCTCTCTCTCTCTCTCTCTCTCTCTCTCTCTCTCTTCTCTCTCTCTCTCTGTGTGTGTGTGTGTGTGTGTGTGTGTGTTCGACATTTCAAAATGAAAAATGAGTGTATACGTGTTAGAAACAGCAGTGCAAATGTTAAAGATTGTCGTCTTGTGTTGCTTTGAGAGAGAGAGAGAGAGAGAGAGAGGAGAGAGAGAGAGAGAGAGAGAGAGAGAGAGGAGAGGAATAGTTGAATTGAGATACTTGTCACTTTTTCTCACCATG
>CM065721.1:25260832-25278332 GCA_033310375.1 Conus canariensis
GAGAGTGAGTGAGTGAGTTAGTGGATTGAGGCGGGGGCAGAAAGGCCGACCCAACCCGACCTATATTGCCCAACTCTTTTTTACTTCATATTACGGGAAACGACTGAATTGTTCTATGCAAATTGTATTAGTATCTATCTAGAACAAGAAAGACAGAGAGGCGAAAAAGAGCAATGGCGATGGATGTCGAATAACATTTTGCATTTGAAGGGCCAATCTCAACCGACAAGTATTTTACAAAATTATCACTATAGTTTATCCTCATTTTTTTTCTCTGTGAAGGGGGAACGGGAGCTCTTCGAAATTCTTGTGAAAAAAAGGGGGAGAGAGGGGGTACTTTCATGCTCCAATGTTCCAATTGTCTATTTAAAAAAGGAGACAAATTAAAGAAAACAGGGAGGAGTTGGGGGGCGGGGGTGGGTCAGGGAGCTGTCATATTCCAGATTGTTGTGTAAGGCGGGAGAGTGGTGAGGGAGAACCACACTGAAACATGCAGTTCACTTTATTTTATCCAGAGAAGCAAAATGGCGCCAGCTGATGCCACCTGAGCCAAGATTTTACCCGTGATACATATGATCCAGTTGCCATCGGGAAGACCCAAACAATGTCATGACTTAAAAGAGTCAGTCCTCCCTCAACCCATTCTCTGTCTTCTTTTCCTTCCTGATTCAGTGTCTCTCAAACATCGGAAGACGAAAAAAATAGTCTGCCCCACCCTACCCCAATATTTATGTTGGGGAGTCTGGTGCTTTCTGCCCCTCCCCTTCCTCACTTTTTCCGATGCCACTGTAGAGAGGTTACATTTCCCGTCGCTGCTACATGCTCCATTTGGATGTAATAGAGATAGTGTAACGTCTTTTGCATTTAGCGGTGGAAGTGACCCTTCAAAAAGTGTGAACTGCCATCTTGTGGTAGAACGTACATTTTACTGGGAGCTAGCGGAGCTCCTTTTATTGTGGGGTTACATGTTCTCGGCTTTTTTTTCTTAATGTGAGTGTTGCAGCACTGGTTTGAATTCTTTGCAGCCGTTTAATTTGTTCGGCTGGAAGACCGTAGAAAACTGGGCTGTGGTGAATTAGCCTATAACTTACGCGTTGCTGAGGAAGTGATGATGCGCATCAGTGCGATATGAGACACAAATGATCTTATGGATGATAAACGTCATATTTCAAGAAAAGATGAGCGACAGACAGTGCTAATGTAGTCTTCCATAAAAATGTCTGATGCAGTCTTATAGCAACATACTTTACAGATGTACTAAATGTGATATCAGTACGAACAGTATCCTGTAGATTAACTAGCAACCAGTGTAATGCAAGATGGAGTGCTATGAGCTATCGGTAGTTTTTTTAGTTTAACGTCAGTTTTATGGGCAGCCTTTAATATGCATTCATTGAAGTCCTTCACGACCAGGTTGATGTCTCACCCTTGGGCTGTAATGTCTTGGGTAAAAGTACTGGTTCGGTGGTTGAAGGCCATCCAGTTTGCCTTATTGTAGTTCCACCGAGGGAAAGTGACATCGGTGCAGGCTCCAAGATTCAAATGCAGGAACACAGGCCGACGGTCGCTGCCATCCAGCTGCTCTCCAACCTCTCGCTTGACACAATTGTAAATGTCTTCTGTGTAGAAGACCAGATCCGGAGTAGAAGTGGTGTGCCACCTTCTGGAGTAGGACGTGGGACAGTCAAAAGGACTGTTAATCAGGATTAAATGATTATCATCTTGCCAGCTATCCACCTCTTCGCCCATTTGATCCATTTGGTCATATTCCCAGCTTTGAGAATGACTGTTGAAGTCACCAGTTACTTGAAAGCTGGAATCAGCCGTTGCAATGGAGTCGAGAGATAGAGACCTGTCTTTTGGGCAGTAGAAGTTCACAAGTTGAAGTTGTGCATTGCAAGCCTGGAGTTTGAGCACCTGGTATTCCGAGTGCTCCATGTGTGTAGTGACAAGACAGGCATGGATGTTATTCCTGACAAGCGTCAGTATTCCTCCTTTTCGACGGTCTGTTCTGTCGGACCTGAAGCATTGGTAGCCTCTCACTCTGAAAGACTTGTGGCTCTGCAGGTGAGTCTCCTGGATGCAGCAGACTTGCACATTCTTTTCTTGCAGGATATGCTCCAACTCTGCTTTTTTTTTTATTCAGTACGCTTTCAGCATTTCAGTGCATGACCATGAAAGGACCCTGCTCTCTGGAGCTCTTGCGTACTTTGGTACGGTGATTAGCTCTCCATTCTCGCTCTCTGGCGCCATGTAGTGGAGGACTTTGACCTCCAGTAGCTGTGGTTGGACTCCTTTGAGGTTCGGAGCCCGGCGTTGCATCACCCTGGAGGGGTCTCGATGGGCGAACACCATTCGTAGAACGAACTGGTCGTGTAGACATAATGGCGAATTAAGCATGGTACCATGGTTTGTTCGAAGGTGCACTCTGGCCTGGTATCGCTGTCTTCAACCTTCTGGGTTTCTGTCAGGGTTACCCCACCCTTAGCTCATGGCGCTAGGACCTACCCTTTGAGCTCAGGAGGCTCGAGGTTTGAATGCGCCTCTTAACCGCTTGAGGTTCCCGTGTGGACACCCGGGGCATTTCAAGAGGACAGCAGTGCCATCTGCTGACCCACCCCGTCCTGATAAGAATACCGCCAGTTGGTCCGGGGCTGCTTATTTGTCCAGGCGAGCCTGGATTATTCACATCTAACCTCCATATCTGGAGGCCGTTTCGCCATCCGCCACCTGCGACCCGCTGGGTTGGGGATGGTCGCCCCACTACCGAATTGGTGGTAGTCTGATCCTAGAAAGTTGCTACTAACAGAAGAGTGGTGCTCCAGTGGATTCCAGCCCACTGCGGGATACCAGGCAACGAGTTGGCTGATTACCTGGCGAGTGAGGGTGCTCAAGGGAAGCAGTATAACAACGGCATCACCTGCAGCGAGATGCGAAATATCATCCGGACTATCACAACGCCCAGGACACCCAAGGATGATTATCATCTGTTGTCCAGAGAGTAAACAAGTTTCCTGGTGAGGCTCCGCACCGGGCACAACAGCCTTAACAGTCACTTGTGGCTAAAGCTCAAGGTGGTGCCTTCTCCAGTCTGTCCTTGTGGGCAGAAAGAACAGTCAGCAGAGCATGTGCTCCAAAAATGCCCATTACATGAACAGCCAAGGAGAAAGGTGTGACCAACAGAGACAGCTCTAATGACAAAGCTTTACGGCAATCTACATGCGCTGGAAAAACGGCACTATTCATCTCAAGGGCCGGACTGACCGTGTAGACCAAAGCGTTCGCAAAGAAGACGACAACGTCAGTTTATTACTGTTCATCCAAAGCTAAACATCACTGATACACAATTGAATAATGTTTGCACAAAACAAACATCATCAAATAAAATGCTCCTAGACAGCTCAGTGTAATCTGCATATTCGTGGAAATCACACTTGTAAGCGGAAATTACGTTTCATAGTAACTTCGTGTACAGGATAAGCATGACAGGACCTGGATTCTGTTTTGGGTGTCACACAGTCAAATGAACCATTAACAGGAAATTTCATGTCACGCAGTCAAAGGCATCATTAACAAGAGAACTTCTCAGGTACATGTAACAGGTGATTTTAGTTGAGATACCAGTCTAATAAAAGTATTTTTAAACGTTAGAGGTCCATGAATGACGACAGCAAAACTGTAGATTACTGAAGGGTAAACAGTATGCCCATTATATAGTTTCTGTTTCAGCTTATGCTGCTTTTGTTGTTTTTAGCATAAGGGACCACAGGGGAGGGGGGTATCATGGTTACTATCATATCAGCATCAATTCTATATATGCATCTGATATAATAAAATAAACATGGGGAAAAAATCAAGCCAAACTGAAAACGTTTATAGGTAGTATATATATATATATATATATATATGTGTGTGTGTGTGTGTGTGTGTGTGTGTGTGTGTGTGTGTGTGTGTGTGTGAGAGAGAGAGAGAGAGCTTCCATGCTATTTTCTTCAAATCTGCACACCGCTTAGACGTTCAGCTGATGAAGACACAACAACAGAGAATCAGCATATCAGGCCAACCAGCTCCATCTTCTCTGCTTTTCTCTGTTTCTCTGATTGCACTGACTGACGTTTCGTAACGAGAAGGGAATTAACAATCCGGCAAGGATCCTTGCTCGTGGACAGTTTAATTGGCCCTGTTCCATTCCTGTGACAGTGAGTTTTCATCACTCAAGAGAAGAGATGCATAAATCATCTTCTCTCATCAATCAGTCATCCCATGTAACAAACGAGGCTTTGCCTGCAAGCTGCGATATCTCATGTGTCAGCCCAAACACATGAAGGAGCCGCCGGAAACTGACGTGTGGACGTTGCACATGCCTGAGATCAAGGCCAGCAACTTGTGGCAGATGGGAACAATGGTAGGTGGTTATCGCTCCTTGCCATCAGCACCATTAGCTTGGCCCCAGCGAAAAGCATAGGTGATCACAGCACAGCCGTTTTACGACGGATGTGTACCAAGTTGATGCCGTTGTACTAGTATCTTGGGTGTCAAGTGAACGCTAGGTTGCTCCTGTCATCGCGATTGCCTTGAGTGACGTGTGTGAGGTGTAATGGCATTATCTGCGTTTTGGAAGGGAGAGAGAAAGTTTTGGGTAAAGGGAAGGAGTAGTGGAAGAGTGGGAAGAGTAACGGTAACTGCTCGGATACAAAGTATTGATCCGAAGAGCTAACATTTGAGATGCTGAAGCGTTCATTCATTCTGTACTATATTGACCATTTGTAAAAGTGTCAATGTCCATCTCTCTCTGTCTCTCTGCCTCTCTCTCTCTCTTTCTCTCTCTCTCTGTCTCTCTCTTCTCTCTCTCTCTCTCTCTCTCTCTCTCTCTCTCTCTCTCTCTCTCTCTCTCTCTCTCTCTGACCCCCTCTCTCTTCTGCTCTTTCTTTTCCTTTTCTATCTTTTACCCTGTATTGCCACGTCTGCAATATCCCATGACTTTTCTTTCTGTGAAAGAGTGAAAGATGAAACGGCGAAATATCCACTTTTATGACTCTGAGAAGACTGGGAACAACTTTCAGGAAGCGTGTATCTAGGCTTCTCATCTATCTTTAGTCAGACCTTTCTGTATCCATAAGATTCTTCATTTTCGTAGACAGGATTTTTTTAACGATACGATTGCTTCAGATTAAGTAAACGGAAACGTACATTTCTTACGTGAACAGATTCTTTGCCTGTATTTTTTGTGCCGACGCCATTTCCGGTGTAGAAATGTATGGTTGGCAATTAGTGTCATAATTGCTCTCTACTGTCGTATGAAAAAGACCAGGGCAAAGCTGGTTAAAAGGCGGGGCTTCGAGCAGTTACCGTAGGTCAGGCCAGAACTGTATAGTGATTAAGAGCAGCAAAATGAAAACGTTTTCTTTTTATTGTTTACTTCAAAGAGAGATAGGGGGGAGAGACTGAGAGGCAGAGAGAGAGAGAGAGAGAGAGAGAGAGAGAGAGAGAGAGAGAGAGAGAGAGAGAGAGAGACATAGACAGAGAGACAGAGAGAGAGAAACAGAGACAGATACGGATACGGATACGGATGATTTAATCATTATAGAGGCAGAGAGAGAGAGAGAGAGAGAGAGAGAGAGAGAGAGAGAGAGAGAGAAGGGAGTAGGATAAGCAACGAATTGCTGCCCACCTGTTCTTGTTTCCATCAGACATGAAGGCCTTTATCTATGTGATCTGTAAAGGTCTCTGCTTCCAGGGAGACAGATTGACAGAGAGAGAGAGAGAGAGAGAGAGAGAGAGAGAGAGAGAGAGAGAGAGAGAGAGAGAGAGGTTATATATCACTGTCTGACTGGAAATAAACTACATGTCATTTGAATGAAAGAAGAACAAGTATGACAAATAAACAGCTGATTATCAGTTATTGTTACATGGCCACTTTTGGAACGGTTCACTGACATGACTGGTTTTGCATTAAACATAATCGAACTTTGATGTGCATAATGTGTTTTTCTTCTTCTGGATTTGTGTTGCAAAGAGCGCCATTTTCATGCAGTCTTTAGTGAGGGTTTGAAATCTTCTGCCAAGCCTAACATATGGTTTTCTACTTGTACATTAAAATCCGTTGTTCTAAGCCAGGTATGCAAAGCAGAAATAGCTGTGTTCAGAAGCTCTTCAGAGGATCTTAACATCAATCCCGACAAAAAAAAATCGTCTGCTCTCTTCGTAGCTACCCTTTCTCCACTCCAGTCCCTGCTACCCCCTGCTTTCCTACCCCCCTCCCTCTGCGATTGCCTCTACCCGAGACAGATATGGCGCTTGCAGAAACAGTTTCAAAGAAAACATCACGCGATTGTGTTCTCAGTAATCACAACAGAAATGAGAAAGCAGCCGATTTAACGTAGCTGGCTAACAAAAACTTCACAATGGATGATTCAGTCAAGGCACATTTCCTTCCTATGCATTTATAAAGGGAACAAGAACAAAGGCCACGAACTCCTGTAATCCTCACTGTGCATCAGAATCCCATCATCACTACGACCCTGTGGTCTGTATGCAAATGTGGTGACATCACCATCGTGTTCGAGGCTTCTTTCACATGTGATTGGGCAGAAATCTGTTGCCACCGTGACGGTGAAGGTCAGCGTGTCTTTCATTCTGACGGCATCTGCTGTGTCTCCACTCCAACATCAATATTGTTTTCAGGTATCAGACCTCATTTGAAAGCTGAATTGGGAGAAGCCGGCGTAAAACTTGATATTTTTATTCATAATGATGAAAATTGCCAGACCAAATCACAGCTGACGATGGGTTATTTGTGTGTGTGTGCGTGTGTGTGTGTGTGTGTGTGTGTGTGTGTGTGTGTGTGTGTGTGTGTGTGTGTGTGTGTGTGTGAAAGAGAAGCTTTGGTCTCTCCAGATAGTGGTTCTTCCTTGACAGTTCTTGTGTCTTTTCCTTGACATTTCTTGTGTCTTTTGGAGGAAATGCAGAAATCGACTTTTCTTTTATTGGCGTGTTTGTAGCGGTTGGGGGAGGGGATGTATGTGCGCGTGTGTGTTTGTATATCAGTGTATGTGTCTGTGTGTGTGTGCATGCATGCGTGTGCGTGCGTGCGTGCGTGTGTGTGTGTGGTGTGTGTGTGTGTGTGTGTGTGTGTGTGTGTGTGTGTGTGTGTGCGATATGAATTTCGAGCGCATCACAGACATTCAAGATCCTTGGAACGCTGAGATAATTTTCAGTTTCATTGAACATGATCGGTGATTTCATCCAGAATCTGGGTTCAGTGTCAAAAAGCCAAACCTTTATTGAATAAAAACAAAAACAAAACAACGAAATACCTTCTTGAAACATTGGACAGAGTTTTTACTAGGTGTAAGTGTCTGACAAGCGTGTTTTAAAATCTCAAGAGCTCTCGGAATGATGTCAATAAAACACATAAACCTTTACAAGGTAAACGGTTGGTGGTGGCGTGTAGTCAGATATTGCATAAGGACCACATAAAATGTGTGAAAATGTAGATATGTTTTTGTGTGTGTATGTGTGTTGGGGGGATGGATGATTGTTGTTGTTGCTGTTGTGAATGTGTGTGTGTGTGTGTGTGTGTGTGTGTGTGTGTGTGTGTGTGTGTGTGTGTGTGTGTGTGTCCCCACTCTAGTGTGTCCAATATAAAAGACAGTCCCTGTCGTATTACCAGGGGCTCCTTCAGCGAAATAGTTTCCGTATGTTCTGTGCCCGTAAAGACTTCTTTTCGGTCGCTCTCTTCCACTGCCTTTTTTCAAAATGTCTTTCTTTCTTGTCGTTTAAGTTTTCTGGGCTTGTAGACTATTCTTCTACTTTTATTCTGGAAGCTGTTTTTCATACTTTTTTTCTGATCACAATTGATGACACATCAGTTTCTTGTTGTTGCTGCTGCTGCTGCTGCTGCTGCTGCTGCTACTTCTGCGGTCGTAATCTAATGACAAGGTAGTGAGAATTGTACGCACTGTCCAGGATGGGCTGTGGCTAGTCATTCTGCAGTGTCTGTTCGCCCATGTGGCATTTTGATGTATGTTTTCTGTCCCTTTAATGAACATTGCAGACGTCAGTTTAGATTACAGGTCTCGTTGATTGTTTTGGCCTCAAAAATGGCAGACGAACCCGTCTTGCTAAACAGTTTCACATTCTACAAAATGGATATGACGAATATGGAGGCAGATTTGTTATGGTTTTCTTTTTAAGAGGGTGCCTGATTTATTTTGGCTGTCATTTGATCTTTACAGTGAATGTTGTCAGTGACGTTCAAAGACATCTGCAATCATTTATTTTTTCTTAAAGACGGTGACTGGCCACGAGTATTTGTTAAAAACTTTGAAATCTTTAGCTTGGCTCAAGATGCTGGAGGAGGAAAATCTATATTTGCCTTAAAGCAGTTTCTCTGTTAGTTTTAGTTACCTTCAAGCTGCACTTTCTTGATAACATATGGCTGCTGAAAGGGGTTTGTGAAAGCAATCGTTTCGTCATCTTACCTTGTCTGTATAGGCTTTTAAAACACCTGTAGACAAAAGTGATAGTAAAGTAAAGTATGTAACACAATTCCTCTTCATTGGTAGATATTTAGTACTGTTACCTCCAGTCCAGTGAATTTTTGTTTGTGTGAAAAGAAGCTGTGATGAATGTTTCTACTTCTTGCCCCAACCATCCATCCCTTGCCAGAAAGAGCAGATTGCCGACAGTCTGCAATATAACCTTGGAATCCCAAGCTCCAACAAAAAATGAAAAAGCCATAAAAATGACGCGTATGTACTGTGCTTGTCTAAGGCGAGGGCTTGTGATTTATGGCACAAGGGGCAGTGAACGGGGAGTTAATATTGTTGGTGTTCAGCTTCTATCGTGACATCGGTTTGCTTGAATCATACATGCTTGTATTTCTCCGTCACACTCAGTCACCAATTATTTGCAGTCATTCAGTGTTTTGTGCATGTTTTCCTTGAAGTTTCAGTGTGGGTGATGATCGGAAGGAAGAGGTTGGAGAGAGTGGGCACTGTGTCCTGCACAAATTCCAAGACAATCAAGACTTGATGAATGCTAATCATTACAGGATAATTGTAGGTTTGTGTGACAATATTCTGCAGCAAGTCACATGTGGCTGCAATTGACTGGAAAAGATAGTCAGAAGACAAGATAACTGGTTGAACCAACCACTGTGACAAAGTGGTTGGTGTCGTGGACTCCCACTCCGGAGTTGTTGTTTCGATTCCCATCAGAGCGACTTATTTGTGGGATTTTTCTGTTCAAGCAGGCTCCTACCCAGAGTTGAGTTTGCTCTGGGATCAATCGCGAAGACTGGGACCACATTGTCGAGTTTGTCCCTTATTAGATGTGTCTCTAAGAGTGTTGCTGGAATTTTCTGACCAACACTGCATGTGTCTGTATCTCTCGAGTCTGGTTGACGCCGGAATATAATGTGAAAGTAACCGTAGATTACGGCCCTGTCATGTAGTCTTGAAATTCGGAGCATCAACTTCATCATCCTCAACTCCATTGATCAGCATTTTAAAAATATCTCAAATTCTGTGGCCCCTCATGCCTTGCTGCCATAGTGACCTCAGTTTTGACTACCTCTCCACATCAGTGCCCTTGCTGTGGTTCTGTCGGGTTCACTGTGCTGGCAAATTCATGAGGACTGTCACTGGATGGAGATGATGGCGCCCTCCAGAGGGAGATCTCACTCACGCTCACCGCAATTAAGCGATCACAGTCGTCAGATGGCGGCTTAGCAAACGGTGTCCTGCATATGTTAGATCAGAACAGGCGCCACTGAACACCACTGAAGTGACTCGGCAGCAGTGCAGTGACTCCTCTGCTGGGTTGCCTCAGGACGACTTGATTTTTTGACTGCTGTTCGTGGATTGCCAGTGCTGGGGTTGTAGCAGGACAGTCCAGGGTGACTGTGGACGCTGAAATGCACAGCTTAGGTGCAAAGCCACTGAAATGGCATGGAAGACGAGACAGCAGAGAGAGAGAGAGAGAGAGAGAGAGAGAGAGAGAGAGAACACACACACACACACACACACACACACACACACACACACACACACACACACACACACACACACAGGGACAAGACAGAGAAACAGAGACAGAGAAATACAGGCAAGCAGGCAGACAGACAGACAGACAGAGAGACGTCACGAATGTTAATCGGCGCCACATAAATCTGCTATCAGTCATCTGTTGCAGCGGTTCAAGGTGCCCGTACCTCTGCTCAGCATCACTGTGACCGGGTCATACCTGGGTCATGAGGCAGCGTGTTGGTAAGTAATCCTTGTGACAGGAATAGTGCCAGACTGATTTCTGATTGACTGGGTTTCTCATCCAGCCGGTATCTCCAGTTTCAGAAACTATTTGTAAAGATCACGAGGTACTAACATGAGGAACGTTGTGAAGATTTTTCTAAAGTTAATTGCGCGGACATGCTTGTGATCTGTTTGTGTTTGCCATCTTAAGAGCCTGAAGGCATGACACTTTAAGCTGATCCCTCAGACGGTTAATGTCTTGCATCTTTTGATATTTGTGTCATCATTTGCCAGTACTTAAACCAAAGCAGTGCCGTGACAGAAACTTGCGTGGTCAAGTTCCACAGCCGTCTTCGTCAGTCGTGGGGTACATGATAGAGGCGTTGTAACCAGTTAAGTCTTTTAGCTTTGTCCGTATAGGACTTTTTCGATATACCACTGGAAGTTACACCTCCACTTTGCTTAATGGTTTTGGACAGAGCCATGACAAAAGACACTCTCATACCAGGCCAATTTACGGTGCTGTACAACCACGAGGGTAGGTTCTGTTGTTCATCTTTCGTATAAATCACTGAACTGAATGAGGTTTTTTTAAAGTCAGCTTAGTTTAACTGTTGCGTTCATATACAATGAATATCACAATTGACGTGTAGACTTATATTTAAGTTGATGGACCTGCATTTCTAGATGAAGTACGCCTTGTTAGAAGAGAGATAGCCAGGGTCAGCTTTGTCTTGAACTCTTGTCTTGAATTCATCCTCGCCCGAAGTGGACCAAGATGGTGGACGTTTCCACTTCTTTCAAGGTCTGTGTCATGATTTTGATTCCTTAGACACCCGAGTAAGAATCGCTAATTCGTGACCGGAGATAAAGAATGCAATAAGGTGGAAAGAAGAGGGACTATTGTTGAAACATTAAACAAAGGAAATTATCCACAGTCAAATATAGAGCAATAAGTTGTCTTCTCGCTGTTATACCACTTACCCAAATATAGAGCAATAAATTGTTTTATCGCTGTTATACCACACAGCCAAATATGGAGCAATAAATTGTCTTCTCGGTGTTATACCACACAGCCAAATATAGAGCAATAAGTTGTCTTCTCGCTGTTGTACCACACAGCCAAATATAGAGCAATAAGTTATCTTCTCGCTGTTATACCATACAGCCAAATATAGAGCAATAAATTGTCTTCTCGCTGTTATACCATACAGCCAAATATAGAGCAATAAGTTGTCTTCTCGCTGTTATACCATACAGCCAAATATAGAGCAATAAGTTGTCTTTCGTTGTTATACCACACAGCCAAATATGGAGCAATAAGTTGTCTTCTCGCTGTTATACCACACAGCCAAATATAGAGCAATAAATTGTCTTCTCGCTGTTATACCACACAGCAAGATCCGTTACACACACGCACGCACGCACTCATGCACGCACGCGCGCACGCCGCTTTCCGTCTCTGACACTGTCCATCTGTCCCTGTTTCTCTCTGCTTGTCTTGCTCTCTCTCTCCTCCCTCCCCCCCCCCCCCCCCCCCCCCCCCCCTCTCTCTCTCTCTCTCTCTCTCTCTCTCTCTCTCTCTCTCTCTTTCTCTCTCTCTCTATGTAGAAACAAAATGAACATATGAGAAAGTATCGGTTTCTCATTTATTTAAACAGAACAGGTGCATGTTTGTAGACAGAGAATACAAAAATAGACAGGGGGAGATAGGGACGGAACAATAAGTGTGGGGTGGATAACGGAGGCTGGGGAGAAGAAAGGGGAACGTGTGTGTGTGTGTGTGTGTGTGTGTGTGTGTGTGTGTGTGTGTGTGTGTGTGTGTGACAAATCAGTTAATGTGTGGGAGGAATTGTACGTGGAGAACCATATTCTGTGCAGTTTCCAGCAAGAGTTGAACGGTCTTAAAACAGAAACTAGGACTGAAGATATGACACAAATAGCAGAATCCTTTGATTGCTTCAGATTATGTCAGCATGGATCAGCGTGCTTATGGTCGGAACCATTCTGCGCCTGTCTGTTCTACCACCTCACTATTTCCTGGGACGAAGGAACGGCTGGCATGTGGTGTCGGAAGCACTGTATGGTCTAGTGACAGAACAATTTGGCGACAGAAGCTGTGGTAAAAACGCCAAAGCTTCGAGCCACGGGTAATAAATTGCATCAAAGGGGGAAATTACGAAGCACAGTCTGATTACAGCGAGGTTCATGTCCTTTCCCCTCCCAGTATTTCTCTGGGATAGATAAATAAACGGATTTTTTGTTTGTTTGTTTTAGTCCGGGTGATCATACAGGATCTTTCAGGGCTGTCATATATAGCGAAAATTGCAGCAAACCTAACATTGGTATCTGCAACAATTTATAAATTGGTACCTATACTTTCAACGTTCTTTAGGGAATAATGGGGACATCAAACATTTCACGTGATTTTTTTGCCCGCTTTGGGATTTTTTTTTTCTTCTATTACCTTACAAAAACAATCACAAAAATTCAAGTATTGCTCTAAACTATACAAAGGTATACGTTTTATTGAAGAAAATGAATGGAGAATATAATCATTATATGTTTCATGTTGACAGGGTGAGATAACTCACAATCATGAACCGCGGCTATATCCGAGGACGGGAGCGAAAGGCTTAATTTTTTTTTTTACTACGTTATATTAATCCTCAGAGAAAGCACATTTTGTGCAGTCTCCAAACACATTCTTCAACAGTCATTATAAGCTTGGCGCAAACAAACAAGAAGAAAGAGGAATTTCCGTTAGTGGCTTCACATTACGTCAACACAGATGTGCATGCTTCTGGCGGGAACCATTTCTGTCGTGCCTGTCTTTTTTTATGGCCACGCTATTTCCGGTGGATGCAAGTATGGCTGGCATATGTTGTAAGTGTACTGTATGGTCTGATGACAAAACGACACGGCAATGAAAACTGGAATAACGCCAAAGGGGAATAGCTCACATCAAAGAAGGAAAGTTCACGCGCACAGTATGACTGTAGTGAAGTTGGTATCATTCTGTTCCATTCTCTTCTTGCGACAGACCGATGTTTTAGTTTCAGTGTTGTTCAGAGCCCAGCTGACATAGCCTTTCAAGGCTGTCACTTGTACATGAAAAATTCCCACTATCGCGTACCCACAATGATCGAACCCACAGCCTAAAAGGTAGCTGTAAAGTTTATTAAGCAGATCACTGTATGCCAGCACCCTGTTCTTGGATATTTTTAGAAGTTGAGGATGTGGAGATGGACAGTGAGGATCAGCACGGAGCCTTGTATTAAAAACCCCTCTTAGTGACGGTTGAACTTTGTTATTGAGCTGGGTTAGAAGTTCGAGTAGGAGAAAGAAAGCAGCTTTAAGGTTTTTCTCCTTCATGTCTTTCCTACACACTGGCCAGAAGGACTCTCTCTCTCTCTCTCTCTCTCTCTCTCTCTCTCTCTCTCTCTCTCTCTCTCTCTCTCTCTTTGTCTTCTTTCTTCTCTTTCTCCCAATCTTCTATACCTTTTGTCTTTCTCTGTATGAAAGTGTAAAAGATAGAACGCTGTAATTTTATAATTTCTTAAAATCTAAGAAACACTTTTAAAAAAAAAACACACAAAAAAAAACGCGTGTATCTGTGCTGCTCTGCAAACTTCAGTCAGACCCTCCAACATCCATAAGATCTTTACTTTGCGTTGATCCTTTCAGATTGACGTACATGTGTATGGTCTAAACCGTTTCTGTGCCTGTCAGTGTTGTGCCCATGCCATTGCCCGGGGAGAAAGGTATGGCTGGCGTTAAGTGTCACGGCTGCACTGTATGGTCTGGTGCAAAGAATTTAGGAAGGGAAGCGGTGAGAAAGAAAAAAAAGAGAGGGGAACAGGGACAGGAGAAGGGAGAGTGGCGAGACAGAGGAAGGTAGGGGCGGGGGGTGCCACGTGCATTGGTAGTACATTATGTTAAATGGTGTAGTAATCAAGAGCAACACAGGTATGCAAATAATGTAATTTTTTTTCGTCTATTGTTGTCGATCGAGAGAGAGAGAGAGAGAGAGAGAGAGAGAGAGAGAGAGAGAGATGACAACGTATCTTGTCTTTTGTGTCGGTCAGTTTATTAATTTAGTATAAAACTCTCAACAGTTTTTTGAGATTTTTGCATGAAGGATGTTCTTTTTTTTCGTAACGTTCTGCGCATCATTTCTAAAATAATAATCTTTTTTAGATGAATGTGTGTATTTCGGTTTTTTTAGGCGATATATTGCTTCAGATAACACAAATGTTTTAAATACCATAATTCCGGGAAGAAAGCCGTCGCTCACAGGAGAAAAAAAAAAGTTTTTTGTTTGTTTGTTTGTTTGTTGTTGTTTTTTTACTTTGAAAAGGAGTTGCGTAGATAATCTTCACTAATTAACCAATTATCCCAACACAACACGTGAGATTTTAGCTACTGTCTTCAATAACTCGTTTTTTCCGGTAAGGTCAATGAACATGGTGGGGAGCAGCGGGAAGCTGCCGTGTGGACGTGGTGCATGCGTAAAATGAAGGACGGCAATTTGTGGCAGACAGGGTCAGTGGTAGGCAGTTATCGCCCCTTGCCGTTAGCACCAGTCGCGTTGACCCCCCTGCGGCAAGCAGTCGTGACGTCAGCGCAGCGGCTCTACGTCAGACGTGTGCCCGTTCAGTTCTCTGCTGCTCGCGTCACTCGGGCGTCAGACGTGCACTGGTTACCTCCCCTCATCGTTATTGCCTTGAACGTGGCGTACGGTGTAATGGCATCCTCTGCATTCCGTGAGAGAAGGTGGAGGTGGAAATGTTGGGTAAGGGGAGAGAATAGGGGAGGTAGGGAAGGGGAAGAGGTATGGTAGCTGCTCAGATGCAAAGTGTTGGTGTCAAGAGCAAATGTTTTTGTCAGTGGGGTTTATTTTGACTGTGCCGGATTGATTACTGGGGAAAAAAAAAGTGTGGAGCCATACAAATGGTGTCATAATTGCTCGCCATGCGCTCTCTCTCTCTGTCTCTCTCTCTGTCTCTCTGTCTCTGTCTCTGTCTCTCTCTCTCTCTTCTCTCCTCTCTCTCTCTCTCTTTATGTCCCTCTCTCTCTGGCTGGCTGGTCTCTCTCTCTCTCTCTCTCTCTCTCTCTCTCTCTTCTCTCCACATCTTTCTCTCTCTCTCACTCTCTCTCTCTGTCTCTCCACATCTCTCTCCCCCCCCCCTCCACTTTCTCTGTGAGAGTGCTTGCTTGCGCGAGCGAACGCGTGCATGCGCGCGCGCATGCGCTCTTGGGCAGGTTTACGGGGATGGGGCATTGACTGAAGTATCAAGTAACAGAATTGTTTGTGGAGGTTGGGGGGGGGGGGGGGGGTTGTATCCGCGATTTTAAAGACAATGACGCCGTTATTGACAAATCTCTCCGATTACACTGTAAATGCCATACAAGATGGAATAAAATCAGTCTGCTTGGAACAAGAGAAATGGTCGAGTAAGTGGACAGCTGCTACACAGTTGAATAAAGAACTACTTGGTGAACAGACATCCTGATGTGCATACGCGCTACAGAGCTACATTTTAGCAGCCACAAACTGACTTTTATTGTGAAGTTCTTAAATACAATAAAGCTCTTTCTTGATAGTTGGAGTACAAAAATAAATTCGGAAAATGTTTCTGATTTGATACATACAAAATAATACATGGAATTAGGAAGAAAGATAAAATTAAGAACACAATAGGAATCACCTCTGGACAATTTTGTAATCCTAGTATAGTGTAGACGAAAGCGTTTTGCTTTTACTTTTTACACAGAACTTGGCTTGAAACAAAGACTTGGGCTAAGACAGATACCTATCAGATGGTGGCTTGTTGGATGAAATCGGAAAGCTTCTAGCATCAAGAATATTCAAAGAAAGATAAACGGCATCCGCTCAGACTTTGGGATTTGTATGGGAGTTGTCGGTGCTGATAAAGACCAACTTCAGTGCAGTCACACACGTGAAACCGTTTTTATGCACAAGACTGGTTAAATCTTTCGACTCAGCTTTTATCTCCAAGAAGTAGGCCTATGATGTAGTTCTATAACTGACTGGCTGAAAATGACACAAATGGTATAATTGTTGCTAAACTGGGAAAGACGACTTACAAAAAACGTCCAGTGACGTGTGTGTTTTATTTTGCGTTTGTTTTCTCTTTCATCCACAAATTTGATTTCGTAGAAGTGAAGTTGCATCATACCCGCATAGTCAGCATAACTCTAGGAACTTATTCATGTTCACTGGTTGCGAATTTTGTGGGAATCGATTAATGCTGTGTTTCTAATATTGATACAGAAAATATTCATATTTCTTTGAATTGAAAATTAGTCTTTCGGGTGTGGAATTTTAAACAGCACATGCTCTTTCTTAAGCAAAGGTTTGCTTTGGCTAATATCCAGCTTTGTGTACATGTGAAATGTGAAACAAGGAAACAAAAACACGGTCAAAGCCGATGAGGTTATTGACCTGTTGCAATGGTTCATTGAGTGACATATTTCCAGATGTATGATTGGAAAGAAATCGTCAGTACTTAGGGAGTTTACTTTTAAACACAGATTCAACATAAAAAGGCGTTCCCAGAATTCAACAAAATGGCGTGCAGCAAAACTGTTCAGGCTTGGAATGTCTACATTCAATTGTTTACATAGACCGACATTAATTGCTGTTGCTTCGTTCGGTGATATGTTTTCATCAGTGTCATGTCGGCAGAACACTTTTTTCAGATCAAGTTGGTAATGTGTAGTGACATATGCTGCTATTGTTTAGTATCTGAAAACTTCTCTCTCTCTCTCTCTCTCTCTCTCTCTCTCTCTCTCTCTCTCTCTCTCCCCCCCCCCCCCCCCCATACACACACAGAGACACAGAGACACGCACATACACATATACTCAAGAGAGAGAGAGAGAGAGAGAGAGAGAGAGAGAGAGAACAACCGACGAAAACAATCTCAAGGGACCCGCAACACACACACACACACACACACACACACACACACACACACACACACACACACACTCACTCACTCACTCACTCACTCACTCACTCACTCACTCACTCACTCACTCACACACACACACACACACACACACACACACACACACACACACACACACACACACACACACACACACGGAATGTACCACAGTGCACGGTAAGACGATATTTGAGTGTATTCTAAGACCATGCAAGTTTTTTTAAATGACAGTAATACTTTGTGCCTTAAAAAAATAGAAATAAATACCTGTT
>CM065721.1:25280832-25285832 GCA_033310375.1 Conus canariensis
GGTTGAGATCGGGACTGCATGCTGGCCACTCCATTCTGTTGACTCCAGACTGCTGCAGGAAGTCGTTGACCACCCTTGCCCTGTGGGGGCGAGCATTGTCATCCTGGTAGACAGCCCTCGGTCCCATCTGCTGCAGTGTAGGCACAGCCAGCGGTCGAAGGATCTCATCCTGGTATCGGATGCCAGTCAGGTTACCCTGTACATGATACAAGGGTGTTCTGTGGTGAAGGCTGAAGGCCCCCCAGACCATTACAGAACCTCCACCAAAGGCCACCTTTTCTTGGACAGTGGCGTCAGTAAAGCGTTGCCCTGGGCGCCTCCAGACCCTCCGTCGGCCGTCGTTGTGGTGAAGGGTGAAGCGTGATTCATCACTGAACAGGACCTGGGACCATTGCTGACGTGTCCACCTTACGTGACGTGCGCAGAAGGCGCGGCGTGCTGCCGTATGGGCTGGAGTTAAGCGTGGCCGTACTGCTGGGCGACGAGAACGGAGATTAAACCCATGTAGGCGGTTCCGTATGGTCTGCTGGCTGATGTTGATGTTAGTAGCCACCCTGAACTGCCTTTGAATTATGCTGGAAGAGGCTGTTCTTGTCTGCAGGGCTTGTCGTTCAATGAGACGATCGTCACGTGGGGTTGTCTTCTTCGGTCGACCAGATCTGTGTCTGTCATGGACAATCCCAGTGGCTGTGAAGCGTTGAATCAGTCGGACAATGACCGAGATGGACACATGAAGTCGCCTGGCCACTTCTCGCTTGGGAACACCATCTTGGAACCATGCAACAGCTCGTCCCCTATCCAACTCGCTTAATTTTCGTCGTGGAGGCATTGTCAGATCAGGCCTACTACTGGTGGAATGTCTTCTTATATAGCCAAGCCAGCGACAGCATCTCACACATAAACAGCAGTGCTTGCACGTGCATAATGGTTTTTCCATCTGGCAAGTGCAATGTGTTCAGGCAGAACGGTCCAACACAAGGTCATTTTTCGCAAGTTTCCGCTTTTCCGTTTGCGGCCCAGCTCAGTAGTAGAGAATCCCGTGCAATTTTCGCACTAACACAACATCGCCCACTTACAGCTGAACAAGAATTCATGACAATTTGGCTGGACTAAGAAATAAATAACAGTAGCGAACTGAGTTTATTACGCACCTGTTTTCACATACCGATCCTTAACTTTTTGTGTGTAGTATATATATATATATATATATATATATATATATATATATATATATATATATATATATATATATTCAAAGACGTTCTTTGCAGGTAGGAAAAGGATATTCACACCTTTAAATATAGGTATTGACTTTGTGCTTTGTCTACCATGAACTGAGGCTGTATGTTGTGAACAATGAGCTGGCTTTTTTTTCTTTGATAGTGTGCATGTGCCTCTTTGGGACAAGTGTACGCAATTTTTTTTCTTCATCTGATGGTGTACATGCATTTCACGAGCTGACGACCACAGACGATTTCACACATCTTTGCACATATCTAGTGCTTCTGACATGCTGATCTATCAAATATTTGATTCCTGTATTGCCCGCTCCATGAACGAACCCGCCAGAAGTTAACCACGCATCTTGAACATGTTGAAGACAGTGGGGAAAAAAAAAACGAACGAAATAGCTCGAACTTTTGGAAAATTTGGAGGACAGGCTAATTTTTTTTTTTTTTTTTTTTTTTTTGTTGCTGTCCCAACCTCTGTGCCACCTCAGAGGCAGTGCACCCACGCCGCTCATCCCGACACCCTGTCCACAGCCACAGCCCCGTCGGGCCCGCCGCAGCCCCGGCACCGGCAATCCACAGGGAGCAGTCAATGTCAAGAGGCAACCACCGGAGGAGACACTGCACTGCCGCCGAGTCACTTCGGTGGTGTTCAGTGGCACCTGTTCTGATCTAACATACGCAGGACACCACCTACTAAGCCCCCTACTGACGACAATAATTGCTTAGTCGCGGAGCCGGCGTGAGTGAGCTCTCCCTCCGGAGGGCGCCACCACGTCCGTCCAACGACAGCCCCCATGGACTCGCCGATACCGGTGACCCCGACGGAACCAAACCAAGGCCACAGACGTGGAGTGGACATCGAAACTGAGGTCACCATGAGAGCAGGGCATGAAGAGCCGCAGAATTTGAGACTTTTTTTTATGCTGATCGATGAGGATGAGGATGATGAAGATGATGCTACGGATTTCCATTTCGGTCTGAGACTACATGACAGGGCTGTACTCTACGCTTCCTTTCATAATATATCCGGCGTCAACCAGGCCCGAGAGATACAGGCACCTGCAGTGTTGGTCAGGAAATTTGAGCAACACTGTCAGAAAGCATCCATGAAGTGGATGAAACTCGACTGTGTGGTCCCAGTCTTCCCAACTGAGTCCGCAGCAAACTCAACTCTGGGTAGGAGCCGGCCGGGGCAGAAAAACCCACATGACTCTGATGGGATTCGAACCCACGACCTCCCAGCCGGGAGTCCGCGACGCTAACCACTTCGCCACGGCGGCTGGTGACAGGCTAAATTTAACCTTCTGAACTCGAGCTTCCTATAGGCTGAATTTTGTTTTTCATTATTCTAATATTGCCTATGAGGATCTCTTTGGACCTTGATCAACATCAATGAAGGTCGCTAGTCTTGAGAATTCATAGTAATATACGAGAGTCCATGTCAGGGCTATCCCCTCGTCAACCTTGAAAAATAGAATCATGTTAATTTTACACCTCACCCTTTATCCATCTTTCCTTCAACACCATCGTTGTTTCGATAATCATCTTCAAAATAGTACCTAACCACGTATCAGGTTTGGCCGTCCACTTTCTCGGCTGTATGCGGGTATTGGGGTATTGGGGTAGAACACGATTCACTGGACTGGTCAGACGCACTTTCACATCGCTACTGAAAAGCAGGCCCACTTGCATAATAAACTTCCTGATGCTGATTTGACATTTTATTCAGTAGGATATTTGAGTGTCTGTCAGTATGTTACATTTTTTATTCCACACGAGATTCCACCTTGTGACGTTGAAAAGGCAAGAAACAGCATCCAAAATTCGAGTCCATATGGATTTGCTGCTATGTTGACATTCCCATTGTGTTCACTCTGTTGTATGTTGGAGTATGTCGACCTCAGCCCTGTTTGGATGTTACTACACTGTTTCCTGCACATCTGCAACCGGGAGAGCCAAAACAAGAAATTTTGGGCTTCAGCTTTCGGTTGGGCACATGCGCTGGCATGGCTTGGAGACCTCTGTCTCAATACCGACTGCGCTGCCGACTGGAGAGTGTGTTGACAGGTCTTTGTGAAACCAATGAACATTCAAGCATTTCTTACAGCCTGCTCTGTGGTGTTTTCTAAATCGAAGTGCTGCTGATGTTTCCGTGCAGAATATGTTTGTGTATCTGGACATTTTGTGTAGTTTTGGGCTGTAATTATATATTTTGTTTGTTTCAAACATTTTTTTTTCTTTACTAATTAATACAGTCTGATGGGTCAAAAATCTACAACAGACGCCCTCAGCACGATCTGGTTTTATCTGCCTGAAGGACGTCAATTGGCAGACATTATAAATGTCGTAGCTGATTATTGACAGATGTCTTGGTGTTCGTCTCTGCTTCCAGAACTTTGGGGTTTTTGTTTGTGTGTGTGTTTGTCTTTTTATATATATATATATATATATATATATATATATATATATGGTTGATTTGAATTAAAACTGAAACAGCTGACGTTGGCATAATTCAGACAGACTCCTGGGGCCTTCAAACAGTCAAGCAGCTTGAAGCACACATTTGTCTTGTTAATAACGTTCATATCTGGAGAAATAGGATGCAGGCGGAGAATATGTCCCGCCACAGGTGTTCTATCATCCCTGTGGATTCTGACGGAAACGAGCCGAATAAGTCATGTCAGGAAACAAACACAGCAGAATGCACTGTCCACATAACGCTGTCCTCTCGGCATTCAGGAGGACTGGCCAACACCAGTGATGCCGTTAGCTCCACAGATCCGCTCTGTCCATGAAATGCCCATCGTCGACATGTGCTGGTGATATGTATGCAAATGAGGTAATCTCATGTGCCATCTTTCACGTGTGATTGGACATGGGCCTGTTGCCGCGTTAAGGTGAAGTCAGCATGGTATTTGTTTCCAGCCATAGTTTATGTTGGTTGCTTCCAGTATCAGCTGTCCATATTGTTTACAGGCTGAAATTGGGTTTTATGTGGAGAGCGCGGGTGAGAGAAAGTGAGAGCCTATATCGCCTTTTCCATTCATTACAGCTGAGGGCTGGAATTACCG
Source organism: Conus canariensis (assembly GCA_033310375.1). Classification (NCBI taxonomy): domain Eukaryota; kingdom Metazoa; phylum Mollusca; class Gastropoda; order Neogastropoda; family Conidae; genus Conus; species Conus canariensis. Next base: position 25,285,136 of record CM065721.1, read on the forward strand.
CTGTTGACGGTGGTGGTGATAGTGGATAATGGCAGAAATTTGCTCTGGCCAGACCATGGGTTTTTCTACACAAATCTAAGATGACATGCACACACACACACACACACACACACACACACACACACACACACACACACACACACACACACACAACAGAATGGTTTGAGGAATTGGGATCGGTTTTACCTGTGTGTGATTCTTTCACAGTTTAGGAAATTTCAGAACATCACTGTTCTGCAAGAGATAGGGAGTGAGAGACATTGCCTTGTCGGATCATAGTTATTTCTACAGATATTCTCTTTTTTTTCTTTCTCTCACCTTCTGTGCCTCCATATGGCATTATTCAATTCGGTTGTCCCATACACAGCTATACCAGATCAAACTCATAAAGTCACAGCTTCCGTACAGAGAGTCCACAGGAGCAGTCCGTACCAGGCTTTCATAGACAACCTACCAGAGGAAACACCGCTCTGTTCCTGAGTTACTTAGCTTCAAACTGAAATTTGCTTAGGTGTCTGGAAACTAAAGTGATCGTTTTCACGTTTGAATTATGAATTTCTCAAAGCTCTTCTGACTTACATTACGTCTCACAACCCGTCATAGATTCTTAAATCTCAGAACTGCCACCGTGATCTTATACAAAGGCGAAGTGACGGGTTCTGCTTCTCAGGGAGAAGTATCCTCAGTCTAATATCAC
>CM065721.1:25295832-25298332 GCA_033310375.1 Conus canariensis
GGAGATTGAGGTGTAGGGTGGGGGTGGGGTGGTGGTGGTGGGACGTGTTGAGCAGAAGGAGATTGAGGTGTAGGGTGGGGGTGGGGTGGTGGTGGTGGGACGTGTTGAGCAGAAGGAGATTGAGGTGTAGGGTGGGGGTGGGGTGGTGGTGGTGGGACGTGTTGAGCAGAAGGAGATTGAGGTGTGGGTGGGGGTGGGGTGGTGGTGGTGGACATGTTGAGCAGAAGGAGATTGAGGTGTAGGTGGGGTGGGGTGTGGTGTGGTGGGGTGGGGGACGTGTTGAGCAGAAGGAGATTGAGGTGTAGGGTGGGGGTGGGGTGGTGGTGGTGGGACGTGTTGAGCAGAAGGAGATTGAGGTGTAGGGTGGGGGTGGGGTGGTGGTGGTGGGACGTGTTGAGCAGAAGGAGATTGAGGTGTAGGGTGGGGTGGGGTGGTGGTGGTGGACGTGTTGAGCAGAAGGAGATTGAGGTGTAGGGTGGGGGTGGGTGGTGGTGGTGGGACGTGTTGAGCAGAAGGAGATTGAGGTGTAGGTGGGGGTGGGGTGGTGGTGGTGGGACGTGTTGAGCAGAAGGAGACTGAGGTGTAGGGTGGGGTGGGGTGGTGGTGGTGGGACGTGTTGAGCAGAAGGAGACTGAGTGGTGACGGTGGAAGATAAGAGGACGTGGGAGGGGGGGGGGGCGGAGGTTAGGACTTGGGGGGGGGGGGGGGTTCTTTTGGATTTGGCATGTTGGCGTGGGTAGGTGAGGAGTGGAACTGAGCCGACTTGAGAAAGTTTTTTTCCAGACTGAATTGTGATGCTGCTGGCTGCAAAACACAAACCGACCTAATTCTGTCTTGGATACGTTCAGAAAACAGGGGAGGTGGAGTGGCAGTACAAAGAGAAGAAAAAGATGGAAAATGAAAACTGTATGAAGGGTACACATGGTGTGGCTGTCTGTCATTCAGTGAGTGTATGGGCGGGAGGGTGGGGGTGAAAGGGATGAGGGCATTATGATATTTTTTTTAATGAGATGGTCAACAAGATACGTGCAGTGTGTATGTAGTGTACTTGTGCTAGTTGGTCTGAGTGTTTGAGTGTGAGTACAGCGCAGTGAGTTGGCTGCAAGAATTGCGCGATGTAAGATCCATATATTAAAGTTCAAGGTAAGAAAAATAGTCTTTTTTTGTCATGGAATACTAAAATTTACTCCATGGAATACTAAAAGTTCAATTTTGAGGTAGACAGGTCTGGCATTAAGAGTGACATTGTGGAAACTCTGTCTCACCTCCCCCTCCTCCCCCTTTCCAACCCCGTTGTCATTTCCACCCCATCTCATCGTCTGTGATCATGCTTGTGTTTGTTCTTCCACGCTCGTATTTTATCTGTTTGTTTTGCGCCATTAATTTCCAAGGGGGAATCCGGCCGAATGAGATGAATTATGGATCAAATACGAATTAATGTGGAGTGGAAAATCGGATTGCAATTTATCCAGATGTTACTCAAGCACACATTGAGGGAGAGAGAGAGAGAGAGAGAGAGAGAGAGAGAGAGAGAGAGAGAGAGAGAGAGAGAGAGAGAGAGAGCTCTGTTTGTGTTTATTTTGCACCATCAATTGTCGAAAGGGAATCCGGCCCAATGATATGAATTATGGATCAAATACGAATTAATGTGGAGTGGAAAATCGGATTGCAGTTCATCCAGATGTTACTCAAGCACAAGATTGCAGAGAGAGAGAGAGAGAGAGAGAGAGAGAGAAAGAGAGAGAGAGAGAGGAGAGACAGAGAGATAGAGGGAGGGAGAGAGAGAGGGGAAAGGGAGAGAGACAGAGAGACTTACAAACGAACACACACACACACACACACACACACACACACACACACACACACACGAGAGAGAGAGAGAGAGACGAGAGAGAGAGAGGGGCGACGGTGAGGAAGAAGACAGACAGATAGACAGAAGAGACAGAGGGGGAAGGCAGAGAGACGGACAAACAAACAGACGCAGAGAAAAAAGGAGAGGGAGACAGAGAGAGAGATTCAAACTAACGGTACGGGAATGCATAATCCAGAGAGAGAGAGAGAGAGAGAGAGGCAGACAGATTGACAGACAGACAGAGAAACAAGAGAGAGAGAGAGAGGGGGAGAGGAGAGAGAGAGAGAGAGAGAGAGAGAGAGAGAGAGGGGGCGACGGTGAGGAAGAACAGACAGATAGACAGAAGAGACAGAGGGGAAGGCAGAGAGACGGACGAAACAAACAGACGCAGAGAAAAAAGGAGAGGGAGACAGAGAGAGAGATTCAAACAACGTACGGAATGCATAATCTCAGGAGAGAGAGAGAGAGAGAGAGAGAGGCAGACAGATTGACAGACAGAGAACACAAGAGAGAGAGAGAGAGAGAGGGGGGGAGAGAGAGAGAGAGAGAGAGAGAGAGAGAGAGAGAGAGAGAGAGATTGATTCAAACAAATGGTAGGGGAACGCATCATCTCTGTTGTGCTGCCTCTCACTGTATTCTTTTCAGATT
>CM065721.1:25300832-25315832 GCA_033310375.1 Conus canariensis
TGATCACAAAACGTCCTAGCGACTATGAACAAGATAATTAAACAAAACTCACAGCTGAACGGACTGCTCTGAAAATCAAAGCGGAAAGGTAGACAAGTTCTCACAATTGATATCTGAGGTGCAGCCAGAACATAGATTTTGTTTACCAGTCTTTCTTTTGTCGTTCATGTGTGTGTGTGTGTGTGGTGTGTGTGTGTGTGTGGTGTGTGTGTGTGTTATGTTTTATTTTCAACGTGCGCAGAAAAGGGAAGAAAATTCAATAATTGCCCAATCACTCAGAATACTTAACAGTGACAAAGCAGGAAAGAATACAGGGAGAGATAGAACAACAGGAATGACGCATTCCTGTGCCATTTATTTCAATGTATGTGTCTCTGCCTCCTCTCCCCCCTCTCTCTCTCTCTCTCTCTTTCTTTCTTTTTCTCTCTCTCTCTAACACACACACACACACACACACACACACACACACAACACACACACACACACACACACACACAGATAGACAGACAGACAGAGTTGATCATTCCTTTGGTGTCAGGAAACTTGTCTACGTATTGTTGAAATAATTCTTGTCAACCGGAAGAAGGGAACGAAAATGTTAATAAGTCAATTCCTCGGAATTCACTCCAGGGATCCGCAAACGTCCATGACTATGAACAGAATCGTTTATCAGAGCCTATGAGGTCAGCGACCTGAATACACTAATTCCTTTGAATTCGGTTGGGGGAGAAAAAAGAAAAACAAAATCATGTTTAAGCGATGTATTGCTCGGAAAATCAAAGCTGCAGGACGTTGCTCGCGACCTGTTATTTCAGAAGGCCTTCTAGATACAGTGCTTGAATATACACTGTTGTTATATTCAGATGTTTTTATCAGCGTGTGTGTGCGTGCATGCGTGCGTGTGCGTGCGTGCGTGTGCGTGCGTGTGTGTGTGCGCGCGTGGTGTGTGTGTGTGTGTGTCCTTCATTTAACGTCTATCCACTATTCGTGATATTAGACAAAAACAAAACAAAAAAAAAAAAAAAGTGAATGTGTACGGAAGTAATTGCGAGCGTGCACATAATGTGTGTATGTGTATATGTATGGGTGCACATGCACGCGAATGTGTGTGTGCGTGTGAGTGTGTGCGCGCGCGCGTGCGCGTGTGTGTGTAGTGTGTGTGCGTGGTGTGTGTGAGTATGTGTGCCTGTGTGTGTGAGTGAGAGAGTTGTGGATGTGTAAGTGTGTGAATATCTTTACACAAGTCATAAGTGAAGATTAACATGAAACAAAATACTTATAACCAACAACTAACTTATCAATTAAAGTCAAAACGGATGACAGTACTAAAGAAAAAAGGAAAAAAAAGAAAAAAGAATAAACAAACAAAATCCTTTGCTCCCCCCCCCCCCCCCCCCCCCCCATTTTATCCACCCCACCCCCTTCCTTTCTTATCCCCCGCAAATAAAGTTAATAAAAATATTATAAGTATTTTCCAATAGGGGTGCGCTCTAAGTGTACAAAGAATTCGTACGTTAAAGCTGGTGACTGAAAAATGGCCTGCACAGTATTTTGCTTCAATACTGGAATGATTTTTTTCATATCATTGCATGAAACAATATGAATTGGAGTAATTTTGTTTCCACATACGCAAACTACGTTTTTTTACATATTTTGTTTTAAATGCATTAAGTTTCCACCTGTGCATTAATGAGAGTAATTTTCTATTAAGATTAAAATTCTCTTTGATTCTTTTAATATCAAACTGTTCTTTATAAACGTGATCTACCATACTATATTCGAAAGCTTTCCAGATATGCGACTTAACTAAGTTACACTGTTCATGTACTGATAAGGGGAAATCAAACAGTTCTGAACCAAAACTATTTTTGGCTCCACGTTTAGCTGCCCTGTCTACTTTTTCATTCTCAAATCCTCAACCGTTGACGATAACCTAGCATCGGATCATTATGCTGTGAAGTGTGAATTAGATATCGTTAGGCCCGCCGTTCCAAAGACTTACAAGGAAGTTAGGAAAATTTCTGCTATCAATATAGAGGCTTTCAAATCTGATCTGAGCACGGCCATACCGAGCGAGCCATCGGCCTGTCAGCTGACCTCTGCCCTCCGTGCCATGCTTGATAAGCATGCTCCAGTGAGCAGGCGCTTGATCACTGATCGCTGACTGTGTCAATGGCACAACACAGTGGGTCCCGAGTTGTCCGAGGCCAAGCAGGAGAGGAGGGGGGCTGAGAGGCGATGGCGCGCCACGGGACTTACTGTGCACAGGGAAATATATCAAACTGCGAGAAATCATGTTACTGACATTGTTCATCAAGCAAAAACTTTGTTCTATTCTTCAAAGATATTGGCCTGTAATACGGCCAAGCAACTATTTAATGTCACAAATAGTCTCCTAGGCAAAGTCAGCCACTCCCCCCTTCCCACCATCTTCCAAACTCAAGAGCTCCCTCAGAAATTCTTAGAGTTTTTCAATGGAAAAATTGACACTATCCATGAAAAGCTAGATTCTACTGCACCTGTACATCCTCTGAATGACAAAGTTTACTGTGGACCTCCTTTGGCTTGTTTTAGTCCTGTTAGTCAAGACTATGTCAAAAAACTTTGTTTGTGATGCAGCCCTTAATCATGTGAACTTGATGCCATTCCCACTAACTTGCTCTTTCAGTGCATTGATGATGTCCTACCCCATCTTACTCATGTTATCAATACCTCTTTGTCCTCTGGTCACGTTCCTGAAATCTTCTGGTCCGCAGTGGTACGTCCATTGATCAAGAAACCTTCATTAGATAAAAATGTTTTAAAGAATTATCGGCCTGTATCAAATTTGTCATTTCTATCAAAATTATTGGAGAAGATCGTTTTGGAACAAATTCTAGAACATCTCGAAAAGAATCACCTTTTGAATCCTCATCAATCTGCTTACAGACAAGGCCATAGTTGTGAGACAGCACTCCTCCGTATAGTCAATGACCTCCTCTGCGGGCTTGACGATGGGAATGTTTCCTTATTAGCGATGTTAGACCTCTCTGCAGCATTTGACACGATCGATCATAATATTTTGTTCTCACGGCTTCAAACTTCCTTTGGATTCAAAGACACAGCTCTCGACTGGATTATCTCTTACTTGACTGGACGGACTCAGACAGTGTGTGTACAGGGAAGATACTCAGACAGTTCTCCTCTTAGGTACGGTGTACCTCAGGGTTCTGTACTTGGGCCAGTCCTTTTTGTGCTGTATGCTAGTCCTGTGTCTGACGTCATCAGTGGTCACGCCATGTCGCATGAGAGCTTTGCTGACGATACTCAGCTTCATCAGTCGGCTCCCATTGCTGAAACTGACTCACTGATTTCTCGGACGCGGGGCTGCATTGCAGACCTGAAGGACTGGATGACAACCAACAAACTACAACTAAACGACGACAAGACGGAAATCATGTTCGTGACAAAACAGCCTAACCATCCTTCTCTGCCTTCAACTGTCACTATCAATGACTGTGCTGTCTCTGTCTCCACCTCTGTCCGCAGTCTAGGGGTCATACTTGACCAATTCCTCTCCTTTGAGAAACAGGTTTCAAATATTTGCAAGATTGCCTATTTAGAACTAAGAAGAATCAGCTCTGTACGTCACCTTCTCTCTACAGATGCTACAAAAACTCTCATTTGTGCATTTGTCTTATCTAGAATAGATTACTGCAACTCACTTTTGGCCGGCTTTCCAAAATACCTGATAGAAAGATTACAGCGAATCCAAAATCATGCAGCCCGAGTCGTCTGTAGAGCAAGAAAACATGCTCACATTTCGCCTCTCCTCCACTCTCTTCACTGGCTATCTGTCTCAAACCGTATCTCGTACAAAATCTCAACTCTCACTTTCTCTGCTCTCTTTGAAAATGGACCTTCTTATCTCTCAGATCTCCTTAAAATCTACACCCCCTCTCGACAACTACGCTCCTGTGCTGACGACCGCCTTCTGCGAATGACTCGCTTCAGGACTACTACTGGTGAAAGATCTTTCTCTTTTCAAGCTCCAGCGACGTGGAACAGACTGCCAGACTGTCTCAGACATTCAGATTCTATCTCTTCTTTTAAGTCTAAACTTAAAACCCATCTATTTTCTCATAATTAGTCAATGCTGTGGGGAGAGGGGGGGGGGGGGGGGGGGGGGTACAACCTAACTCATAGCCGTCTGGGCCTTTTCAAATGTAGCGTATGTGTATGTTCTCTATTATATGTATTTGTTGTATGATTGAACGTTATAGGATTAAGTTTTTGTAGTGATATTTGAAGAATAAGTGAATGTCACATTGGTAGGATTAGGATTTGTTAGTTATTGTAGTAATAGTATTCGTAGTTGGGTGTAAGGTGTATTATTGTATATGAGAAGGGTGAATGTAGTATGACTTTGTAAAGCGCTTAGAGAAATTCATTTGATTAAGCGCTATATAAGAAATCATTATTATTATTATTATAATGAAAAGAACAATGTGAAGGAATCAACAAAAAACTACATGGGTTCCTCTTGCAATCAACATGTGTATCATACAAATTATCTCTATGACCATTTCAGGTCTTGTGTGCAATTGAGAAACTTTTAATGCCTGAAGAGCTGATTTAGAATCAACACAGAACAGAATTTGAAATCTTGTTTTTGGAAAGTTTAAAAGATAATTTAAAGCCAGGAGTATCGCTGTTAACTCTGCTGTAAATATCGATTTGTTAATTCCGATATAAAATGATTTCTCTACTCTTAAGTCTGGTATTAAGAATGCACAACCTGTTTGTTTATCAATGCACGAACCGTCTGTGTATATTTTCAAATAATTTGAATAGTTCTTTTCAATATGGCATTTGATACAGCTTGCTAACATGTTTATGTTTTCATCTTTTTTCATATTAGTATGTTCAATATCAAAATGTGCTTTATTAAGCTCCCATGGTGGTATAGGAGAAAATAACGGTCTAATGGATAGAGCATCGTTATCGATTGAAACTCCAGAATCAGTAACACTTTTTGACGTGTACGTTGCCAGTGTTTTTTGAGAAGCTATAGATTTTGCTCTTTTAGGAAAATCAATATCTGACCTCATTTTTATTTCAGATCTAATGTGCGTTTTATTAGTTGTACTCTTGATAACAAGTTTACAACACGCTAACTCTCTGTATTCATCTAAGGGAAGCATCTGCGCTTCATAATACGTACGAGAAGATGATGCATGCACCGGAAGGCCAAGTGCTAATTTCAATGCCTTGCATTCAATACTTTCAAGCTTTTTCAATAGGTATTTGGGAGCGCTAAAGATTACTTCTTGGGCATATGTTAGTTTCGACCTCATTAAAGATTTACATAGAGTTATCAATGTAGATGAATTCTGTCCCCATTTTTCTTTAGAAATAATTTTAAGGAAATTTAATATTTTCCTCGCCTTTGTTAATAAGTATTCAATATGAGCGTTCCATGATAGTTTAGATGTGAAATGGACTCCTAGGAATTTAACTTCTGTCACGTATTTAAGAGGTGTTTCGCCCAATGTAAAAACAGGCAGTTTTTCTGGATTATTGCCACTATTGAAAAGAATTATATTTGTTTTTTCAACAGATAAGTTCAATCCATTTAACTTCATGTATTCCGACATCCTATTTAGTTCGTCTTGATAGATCTTTCTGATGAAATTTATATCACGCTGTGGAGTTTTCTTTTTAAGAGTTACTTCCGTCCACATGCAAATGTCGTCTGCATATTGAATGAGAACTACCTTTTTAGATAACTTATTTGGCAAATCATACAATAGCAATGAGAAAAGAAGCGGAGCTAACACTGACCCTTGTGGGATTCCCATTGACAGAGTTCTACTGGTGGAATATGATTTTCCTACTCTTGTTTGTATTACCCCATCTTTCAGAAAGCATTTAACATAATTGTATACATTTCCTGATAGTCCAATATTTTTAAGTTTGTTTAATAGCTGTGAATGCCACACTTGATCGTAAGCCTTGGTTATGTCAAAAAATGTAGCCAGGACACATTTACGTCTTGCAAATTGTTTCTTTATATTTGTTGATAATTTCACTAATATTTCTGTAGTAGATCTCCCTTTACGAAAGCCAGCTTGATTAATAGGAATGATGTCATTTTTTTCGCAGTAATATGCTAGTCTATTCAAAACAATTCTTTCTTATAGTTTACAGACGTGTGATGTTAATGCTATAGGTCTGTAATTTTTAGGATCACTAGAAGACTTTCCTTGTTATGAACTGGTACAACAATTGTCTGTTTCCATATTTTGGGCATGTCGCTACTATTCCAGCAAGTACTTAGCAAAGCATGAAGAAAAACTACAAGATTTTCAGGTAAATTCTTTAGCATCTGATTAGATATTGCATCTAAACCAACTGATGACTTCCGTATTGGAATGGCTCTAATGGCTTCTTTTACTTCATATACAGTTATAGGAGCATTAATGTTTATGCTATTATCAGGTGGTGGATCATCATATGTTATATTACTTTCTTCTTTTTCTCTGTAAGTTCGGTCAGTGTTCGTTAGACCCTCAGGACGGCTGACTTCAGCGAATAAGTTTACAAAAACTTCTGTTTTCTTTTTAGTAGTGGGCAGATTGTTGTTATCTATTTTTATGGGATACTGTGGTGATGTCAATCCATTTTTCATAGCTTTCAGTTCTTCCCATACTTTCCCCATATCCTTACAATGTTTTACTTCAGAGTTACAGAAATCATCCCAATGTTTCAATTTTGCATATTCTATTGCATCATCACTTTCTTTACCCGTCTTTTTCATTTTTTTATGATTACTTGCTGATCTTTTTTTTTACAATATATCTTAAATCTTTCTTTTTTCTTGTTATTTGCGCATTCACATTCCTTGTTCCACCACACATTTCCATTGTGTTTTTTAGATTTTTTGTTTTTTATTTTTGGGATCGATTTATCTGCTGCTGTTAGGATAAATCTGCAGAATTTATCATACTGATTGTCTATATTTTCTTCAGTAAAATAATCTAAATCTATGTTTTTAAGGATGTCTTTGAACAGTGACCAATCTGCACACTTGTAATTATACTTTGGAATAACATCTTCTGTGTTTTCTTCTTCTTCTGCTATGTTATTTAAAGATATTATGACTGGAATATGATCTGATCCTAAAGAGTCATCTCCCGTTTCCCACACTGCGTTGACTACCAATGATGGAGATACAAAAGTTAAATCAATGGCTGAGGGATTATGGGTAGATATATCTGGAATACGAGTTATGTTTCCATTATTCAGTATGTAAAGAATAGAATCCGCTATGTTATCTAACAAACGATTATTAGAAATATAGGAACAACTCTTATCCCAGAAAGGGGCATGTGCATTAAAATCACCCCCAATAACCCACTTATCCGTTTGATCTTGGAACCCTTTCAACCATTCAGTGTTCTTATTATCAGGACCTTTTGGAAGATAAATTGAAGCAACATTAAGAATCAAGGATGAAGTGAACTTAACCATAGCTGCACAGCATGACACAGAGGAAATATTATACACTGGTGGAGTTCTTTCACAAAAGTCCAGGTCTTCACGCACATAAATGGCTGTTTGCACTCTGTCTCCACATTGTTCGTAAACCGGAGGGTGGTAAAATCCAGGTAGATATGGTAATTTATCACAGCTCACATTTAAAGATTGTAGTAATAAAACATGAAACTTATTTGCTACTAGATATTGATTTAAGTATGATAGATTTTTCGTTATAGAACGACAATTCCACTGTAGAAATGTAATGTTTGGCTTTTTATGTGCTTTCATTTATATATCACAATAATTGATATCATTTAGACATTAACTATCTTAGAGATGACTATAGATGAAAACAGAAAATCTTGATGATTGACTGTAAACAGCTGAGAGTCAAAGTACGACCAGTTTAGTAGAACCAAGGACGTGGAAAAGGCGGAGGGCGAAAACCTTGGCAACTGTAACGAAAGGCTGCGGGTCTCCTCCGTGGCTTTTCCCAAAACATTCCATGCAGGTGTTTGCCCAGGGTCCTCGCGATGGTGCTCGCTCCTCTGGTCGTGGGGTGAACGTCGTCAGCTGTCAGTACTCTTCTGTCTTCCATCCTCAACTCGTTAAAGGAGACGAAAGTAATGTCGTTTTCTGTCTGTAGTTTCTGTCTTGTCATTGCGTTGAACAGATCTTTCTTAATGTCTAGTGTTTTATTTTTGACAGGAGCCACTTGACTTACTACAATTTTGGCTTTGGGAAATTGACCTTTGGCCTCCTTGACGCATTTCTGCATTTCCGTGCTGCATTTCTCCGGATCTTTCCCCTTCAAATCGTTCACTCCTACATGCAGAACTACACATTCGGGTTCAGGATTCAGAGATACTTTTGCCTCGTTCAGAGCGCGTGTGCAATGCTCAGTCTGATACGCTTTTCTCTTTGCCACCTGCAGACCGTATGACTGGCCAAGTCTCCGTGCATCAACCTTCTTCATGATACTGTCATGTATCAGGAGGACACGTGGCAAGTCGCCACCAGATGTAGAAACAGAATGGATACGTTTTTCTTTGTTGTGCCAGACTGTTTTTCTTTGACGTTTTGTTTGTGTGGAGACTTGGAGTTTTCTATCTTTTGTTCCACAGATGTGTTACGCAATTTCGCAGAACCTTGTTTGACGTTGCTTTGATTCTTTACGTCACAATTCAGTTTTTGTTCTTTGTGGTTTTGTTTCATTTGGTTATTTTCTTTGCTTGGCCTAATGTACGGCTCGCACAATTCATCCACGCCCTTGTTGTGTTGGGGAGGAGATTTTGCCGGCAGCGATGTTGATGCAACTTTTGCATAAGAGCGGTGAGGCGTTGCGAAGGATGTTTCGGTCGATTCGGTCTGAATGGCGACACTTTCGCTTTTCGTTATCTTGAGATTCGATTCAATTATTTTGATCTGTTTTTCAACTATTTTCTCTAGACTCAAGATTCGTTCGCTCAGAGTCATTATGAGAGCTTTGAGATCGTCCGTGTTACTTCCCGCTTCTCTTTTCGGGCTGTCTTCTGCGGGGCCTTTATTGTCGGCAGGCGTACCGGACATTTTTGTTTGGGTTACTAAACGGTCACCCCCGCTTCGAATATTCGATTGGCTTGTTACAGTCGACTGAACATTTTGCAAACTGCTGTTAGTTTTTTCTATTGGCAAAGTTGATGGCTTACCTCTTGCATTTCTTGTTTTTGTCATTGGATCATTTTTTTAAAACTTTACAAAAAACTCAGCTTCTGCTCTAGTTGTTGACCGTGGCCGCCATCTTGTCATCCCTTCCTGTGTGTGTGTGTGTGTGTGTGTGTGTGTGTGCGTGTGTGTGCATATCTGTGAGTATGTGCGTGTGAATGTGTGTGTGTGTGTGTGTGTGTGTGTGTGTGTGCGCGCGCGCCTTTACGTATATGCGTACCAAACAACACACACACACACACACACACACACACACACACACACACACACACACACACACACAAAGAGAGAGAGAGAGAGAGAGAGAGAGAGGCTTCAGATACGTTTTCATTGACAATGGCCTACATGGCCTTTATGTCAAGGAGTGTACATTAATATTTGCAGCGCCGAAAAACATGTTTATAATGCAAAGAAACATGAATTGTAACGGATTACGTAATGTTAATGATGAGGCTTGAAGCCATGTTGAAGAAAAAGAAAATAATGACGTGCTTTTTCGTCACTAAAAATGAATATGTAGGGTTTTTTTCTAAGTAACAACATGATCACAGACACAAGTGCCTCACCCAGGCACACATATTCACTGTTATAAAACTTTCCTGCACTGTCACATCTATCATCACCGTCCCCCTCATCATTAGCTATACTAGTGAAGAAAACAAAACCATTTCTTACTAAGGTCATCAAGCTTGCGGAAAACATGAAAACAAACTCCACCATTAGTTCTTACCGAGCATTTCTTTTTCCTAATATTTGATGCTTCTGCCACGTACTTAGCCAGAGTTATGATCCTATTATTGTCAGAGGTCAACAAACTATATAAGTTATGATTTTCTGTCGCAATAATATTGAAAAGCTGAGACTTCTGTCTGATATCGTTATAAGCTGCACAATAGAATATAAAGTGATCTTCATTTTCTCTCACACCATCTGTACACATTACACACAAATCGTCTACAATGCCTTCGGGATTAAACCATCTTTTGTTTGCATTTAGTCCAAGTGTCCTACTTCGAAGTCTAGCAAGCATATCCCTGTGCCATTTTTCGGTAACTACAGTCAGAAATTTTTCAGGTTGTAAGATACTTTTAAACGAATGAAACCAGGAATACTTCATATCATCTTCCATCTTGGAATGCCAGTTTTGTTTATAACATGCGATGAGACGGTCTTTAAATTCCAACATAAATGCTCTTTCATCGCCAACCCCCTGACTGAGCCATACCACACCAAATCCGTTTACTGTCAAACCCTGCTTTATAGTAGCAACCCAGTTCTGCTTTCCTAACTCAAATTGCCGTAGTAACATATCGTATGCTTGTCTACATAATCTACTTGTAGGTAGTTGGGTTAAGTTTTAACCAATATTTAACGCATTTGCCAAAAGATCGAATGAAAAGAGGATATCTTCCAGAATCACCATATGCCATTGTATTTGATGAATGCAATGGAATATTTAGAAACCGTTCAATCGCAAAAGTATGTACTTTTTCCATCTGCAGATTTTCTTCAAGTCCCTATATTTCTGCTGCATATGTTAACATTGGTTCTGTTTGTGTTCAAATAACTTCCAAAATAAAGAGGGATCAATTGCATTTATTTTTTTCATTGCTCTTAGAATTTCTATTACTCCTTTCTTCCCTTTCCTAAGCGTTTCAGACCATCCCAGAGAGAGAGGAGAGAGAGAGAGAGAGAGAGAGAGAGAGAGAGAGAGAGAGAGAGAGAGAGAGAATTCAAATTGGCTTCGTCACTTTCTGTCAAAGTTTAAAGAACACTGAATGCAGGATCAGTTTGCCAGATGCCTTAAAAGTGTGGGCATCAAGTGAACGTCACAGTGCACGTGCCATTGTTGCCTTTGTTCTGCACGGGCAGGGGACAGAACAACAACTGCAGCAGGAAAAGGTGTCAGAGGCTGCTAGTTACGTGCCATGGAAGGCACAGGTTCGCGTTACACAAGGACCGTCGCACACATGCACAGAAAAATGTAAGCGTTAGAGTGTGCGCGCAGGTGTGCTATCATTCTCGTCTTTAAAAGTAAACCTACCCTGGTTATCTCATTCAGTCAAGGCAAAGAGAAATGACAAGGATCGATCACTCATACCTGTGTTGTGGAGAGAGAGAGGGAGGGAGGGAGGGGAGGGAAAGCGAGAGGGGGGGGGGGCGGGATCGAGAGAGCTCATTATTCACTGCCATTGATTCCAGGATTTTCGCCCACCAATTATTTCAAAGGAATGGTTGGTCGAAGCAAAGGAGCAAATACACTAATAAATTCATGATCAGAATCCACTCAAATGATTAAAAAAAAAAAAAAAACCCAGTCCCGGCAACTTTGAAATGATGAAATAGTTAAGCAGAATTTACGAGGTCAGCCACCTGAATAAACTGATTTCTGTTAGACTGCTGAGAAGATCAAAGCTGAAAGGAAGTGCTCTCACACAAGTTATTGCAAATGATATCTGGAGTGCAGCCGGAATATAGATTTTGTTTTCCAGTTTTCTTTTTGCTGTTTATGTGTATGTGGATTTTTTTTAAAAAGGAATGTTTTATTTTAAACGTGCATGGCCAAAGGGAAGGACTTCAGCGTTGTACCAGTTACTTGGAGTGATTGACAGTGACAAAGCAAGAACGAACACAGGGATAAGTGGAGCAGGAGAGATGGTGCATACCTATGTCATTCCTCTCTCTCTCTCTCTCTCTCTCTCTCTCTCTCTCTCTCTCTCTCTCTCTCTCTTCTGTCTGTCTGTCTGTCTGTCTCCGAAATACACACTCACACACACACACACACACACACACACACACACACACACACCTCCTCACACACACACACACTCACACCCACCACATCCACACACACACACACACACACACACACACACACCACACACACTCTGTCTCTGTCTCTCTCTCACTCACACACACACACACACACACACACACACACACACACACACACACACACACACACACACAGAGAAAGAGTGAGAGAGAGATGGAGAAAGAGAGAGAGAGAGCAAACATGATTCATCCTTGTCCCATACCCTGAAGAACACTTCAAAACAGGATCAGTTTGCTGGAGGACATCAGGGCAGCATGATGCAAACACCGCAGTGAACATGCCATTGTTGCTTTTGTACTCCACGAGCAAGGGCCAGTGACAAGAGCAGCAGCAGAAACAGTTGCTGGTAGCTGTTAGTTTGACTTTTGAGGTCCGACTGTCAGTTTGAAGGCGCAGTCAACAGGGTGGCACGCAATCGCACGCACATGAAATCACACACAAGCGCTAATGGAAGCGGTGAGTGCGTATTGATATCGCCGTTGAAAGAAATGCGTTCCGGTAGTCATAGTTGGAGGCAAAGATAAATAACGTATGTTTTGGAGACAAGACAGAACCAAATCATTCATTTCCGAGGATGATAGATAAGCATACATCCAAGCTTTGCTGTCTGCAGAGACTACACTGCCAAAAGGGATAATAATCAGTGAACTACGTTGACATAGACATCTACAAGAATGAACATCCACTACCATGAAGTATATGACATGGAATAAAGAAATATGCATGACATGTAAAAGACAATAGTATTTACATAAAAACCCAGATGTACGATGGAAAACGAGAATCATCCTAAGGGTATGATAAGGAGCGAGAGGCTTAAAAAAGAAAGCAGAAAAGATGAAAGGAAGAGAGAGAGAGAGAGAGAGAGAGAGAGAGAGAGGGAGACAGACTCGTCATTATCCATTCCCTTCGCAGCCATGAAACTCGACTACCGGCCCATCAGAATAATAGTCAAACCAAGCGAAGGCGGGGATAATTTAAAGAAAATGAATGTTCAGAATTTACTATATGGATCCGAAAAGGGAGGTGAACGTGATAGTTGAACAACATTTAAGTTAGCCAGATCAGTGGGTTTGTTCATTCAAGCATAGCTAGGAAAGGGAAATAAGAAGAAAATAAAGAAGAAAGAAAGAAAGAAAGAAAAGAAAACTAAGAAAGAAAGAAAGAAAGAGAGAGAGAAAGAAAGAAAGAAAGAAAGAGAGGAAGGAAGAAAAATATTATCATAGTGGCAGTGAAGATTTGAACCAAAGGGAACTTGCTTGCAAACATTGTCTGACATAAAAGAAATGTCCTGCTGAAATACATACACGCTTTGTTAGTTATGTTTTGTCTTGTTTAACCTTCTGGCGAACAGGGAGGGATTCAGAGTCGGCCACATCATTACTCAGAGTAACTGACAGTGACAAAGCAGGAAGGAATACAGGGAGAGGCAGAACAACAGAGATGATGCTTTCCCATGTCATTTCTTTTTGTCTGTCTGTCTGTCTGTCTGTGCTGTCTGCCTGCTCTCTCTCCTCTCTCTCTCTCTCTCTCTCTGTCTGTCTGTCTGTCTGTCTCTCTCTCTCTCTCTCTCTCTCTCTCTCTCTCTCTCTTCTCTCCCCCCCCCCCCCAGTGTGTGTGCGCGCGCGCGCGCGCGCGTGTGTGTGTGTGTGTGTGTCTGTGTCTGTGTCTGTGCCTGTTTCTTTGTCTCTGTCTCTTTTCCCCCTTTCACTAGCTGTATAAACAAATCATACGGATCTGAACCTCATCTATCTCGCTCCATCTCTGTCTATCAGTCTGTCTGTCCGTGTGTCTTCTGTCTGTCTGTTCCCCTCTGTCTGTCTGTCTGTTGGCCTCTCTCTCTCTCTCTCTCTCTCTCTCTCTCTCTCTCTCTCTCTCTCTCTCTCTCTCTCTCTCTCTTCTCTCTCTCTCGTTCACTCGCTCATTCGCTTTTTCCAGTCTGTGTCTGTCTGCCTTTCTCTCATCTTTGATTGGTTGCTCGCTCCCCTCCCCTCTTCCTCCCCCGCTGTCTCCGTCTCTCTTTTCTCTCTGTCTTTGCCTGTCTGTCTGTCTCTCTCTCTCTCTCTCTTGTCTCTCTCAGAGAGAGAGAGAGAGAGAGAGAGAGAGAGAGAGAGAGAGAGAGAGCAAGACGATTTATCAAAAAGTGCCATATTCTTAAAAAAACAAACTCTGAATGCTGGATCAATTTGCCGGATGCCCCAAGCGCAGCATCAAGTGAACGTCGCAGTGCACGTGTTTTGTTGATTCTTCTGTCCATGGGCGGATGGAAGTGGGGGAAGGGGGGGGGGGGGGGTGCTGCAGGGGGCCGGGAATGACCAGGGTTAAGAGCAGCACCAGCAACAGTTGCTAGAGATTGTTAGTTAGATGGTTCAGTCCATTTTCTATTGTGAACGCTCAGTCCGTAGGTTGGTATGTACCCATGCGCGCGCAGTCGTACACACGCTGATGTACACTCAGACGAAAGTGGTGATTGAGCACTCGTTTGACTTTGTGGTTGAGAAAACTAATTCTTTCTGGCGAGCACAATACCCGAAGACAAAGACAGATTCTCTGTCCTTGAGACCAGATGAGACGAGACAAGACAAGACAAGACATATTCTTTATTTCCGATGATAACCATACATAAGTTTTGGTCAGCCCGTCCTCACCCTCTTTAAGCACTACACTACTGAAAAGATCAGTGAAAACCATCAGATTATAATATAAAAAAAACCCCACTGTCCCCAAAAGGTATGAGACGTGAAATTAAGGTAGAAGGAAAGTATATATTCATTGCAATATAAAACAGAGAAAAGCAAAGTATTTCATAATGACTGAATGTGACGGAGGAAAAAAAAAAGAAAATAATTATAAGGACATATGAGGAAAATCGAGGATGGAATTGAGAGCAGACACACAAACACACACACACACACACACACACACACACACACACACAC
>CM065721.1:25335832-25338332 GCA_033310375.1 Conus canariensis
GTTGTATTCCGACACCATGAAACGATTTTTCTCCTCCCCCCCCCCCCCCCCCCCCCCACCTTCCCCCCTCTTTTTTTTCCAAAATATATCTTGATATTCTTCCTGTTATCATTCTCCTAACAGCCACGGAAGCCGGACTGTACTGTTCTGTCGTGCTGAGAATGCCGCTGAATCATAGGTGGTATTTCTCTGGAACATATACAGGAGGAACCATCATTGCCATGCGGAGGCATTAGATGAGACACCTGATGAGTCCAGACTCGACGAAAACCCTGCGCAATATTTGGTTCTGTCTATCAGAGAGAACACAGGGGCCAGTATTTATACTGCTGAAGGTTTCCATAATCTCTCCCTTTGCTTTTTTTTCACAGTGCCAAACGAATCGTTGATCTGTGCTTCTTTTTCCCAAACGCTTTTCAAAAAAGTTAAGGCTGGTACACACGGGGAATAAAGAAAACTAATGTTTCTTGTCGAAATTACCTGGATGAACAGTGTTTCAAGCTTGACATATCTTTGAACTTTGAGGGTGACGAAGATGTCTGGCCTGAATTCTTATTTTACCATGTGCTATAAAATGCCAACAATGTTTTGTGTGCATTATACGCAAAAAAAAAACAGCTGCACTTGACAACTCATTGCTTGAAAACCACGTACCAAACTTCCGAAGAGGCCTCCTTCAACATCTTACCATGGTAAAAGTTCGCTCCTGGTCGATTTTGACCGTGCATTGACGTCATAATCAACTGCGCCCTTAGCCTCTGGATGTTTTGTGCCATTAATGTCTTCTTTTCCGTTACCGTCTTCGACCCTAGCTTTGAACTTTTTTTTATTTTTTCTTCCTAATAATAATAATAATAAATCGAGCTTATATAGCGCTCTTCGATGAGAGAAAAAAGACTCATCCTCAGAGCGCTTCACAATACAGGAAAAATAAAAGTTTCCATAAATATTGCACAATATTGAGAAAAAGGCATCAAAACAATAGGTCACAAAGCAAGCACCAAAACAGAGGCACAAGCCACACTCCCCCCCCCCCCCCCCCCCCCCCCCTCTATCCTCTTCCCATCCCCCCCCCCTCCCACCGCCACCCCACACAGACTACACACATGACATTTTATGAACAACGCTCGACAAGAATTTGGGAATAGAAGAAAAGAACCAACCCCCATCCCCACCCCCACACCCACCCACCCACCTCCAATTTCGTGAACACTGCACGGGGTACAATTTAAAACATGCAGAAGGGCGCGTAAACGCACACACGCAAAAGCACATAAGCATTCAGGCACGGAAGCGCGCGTTCACATACAAGAGGCGAAGGGATGGAGAATGCATGGGAAACACGCATTGACTCGTAAGCTATGAAGAAAGACAAAAGGACTTCTCAAAGAGATGCGTTTTGAGACTAGATTTGAACGCAGAGAGAGTCTGTGAAGAGCGGAGCTGGGAGGGGAGGGAATTCCAGACAAGGGGGGCTTGATAACTGAAAGAACGTTGGTCAAAGGATTTCAGTTTCATGCGGGGAAGCTTGAGACGTTTATCACTCCTATCGTGCCGCTGTTTGTTTTTTTTCCTCCTGCTATATTGTTTTAGGAAGTCTACCTTTATCCTTGTTACGATAGCTTTTAAACATGCCAGGTTTTTTTGTTGTTTAGTTTGGCGACTAGACAGTGAAGATGTAAACACTCAGAGTGGACGCTGTCTCTCCTTTCTGCAGTGCCTCTCTGCCAGTGTGGCTTTTTATAATTGTATTTTTGTGGCGTTAAACTGTGTTTGTACATTTTGTGACCTGTATGTCTAAGCTCTGGATTATACATCTATCGTATGTTATCTGGTAGTGATCACTTGGTTGGCAATGGCTGGCAACTCCAGCACCGCTTACTACATTGTGATTTATGTGTGATAAGTTTTTTTAGCGGTGTGCATTTTATTTTCTGAATTAATTCCATCACTCTGTTATTAATTCATTCATCCATTAGCTTTGCATCATGCGCAATGTGGTCTCAAAACTTAGCGGATGTGGTGCAGCGTATATGGACTAGTCCACACGCAGAAACACCTCCTTGGTGAAACTGAAATTGAAACTGTGGGTTGATAGAGTTTAATTTTGAGGTCGGTATACTATCATTCTTCTCTTTAAATCTTGAACTGGGATTTATGGATGATGGTTTGCTCCTGGCATGGTCTCCGGCCTGCTGTGGCCTGGACAGTCAGCAGGGGTTGTAAAACCATATGAAATAGCAGCTGACATGGAAGCGACAGGTAGTTTATGACTCACGTACGTACGTTCCACTCCCTCTCTCTCTCTCTCTCTCTCTCTCTCTCTCTCTCTCTTCTGTATATGTCTCTCTCTCTCTCTCTCTCTCTCTCTCTCTCTCTGTATATGTCTGTCTGTCTCTCTCTCTCTCTGACTCTCTCTTTCTCTCTCTCTCTTTCTCTCCCTCCCTCTTCTCTCTCTCACTCCCACCCCCCCTCCCTCTGTGTGTGTGTCTGTCTGTCT
>CM065721.1:25350832-25353332 GCA_033310375.1 Conus canariensis
CCTCACTACTTATGGAATAAAACACTCAGCTGCGCCGTTGTCCTCTCATGGACGGATTACTGCAATTCAGTGTTAACCGGCCTTCCCAGATGTCTGTTGGACAGTCTTCAAGGAATCCAGAATGACGCAGCCAGGCTCATTTGCAGACCTGCTGGTCAGACCGCGAGTCCCCTCTTCTTCACTCTCTCGTGTGGTCATCTGTTTCCTGATCGCATGAAATATAACTTATCTGCTCTGACTGTAGTTAGTGCTGTCAGTGGCTCTGGTCCAGAGAACCTGTCTTGTGTGCTAATCTGCTCTCCGTCCCGCCACCTCTGCTCTTTTGATACTGGACCCGTGGGAAGACTGATGGGCAAAGATCTTTCTTTCTGATTGACAAATCATCATCATCATCATCATCATCATCATCATCATCATCATCATCGTCGTCGTCGTCGTCGTCGTCGTCATCGTCATCATCATCATCATCAACATTGTCACCATCGACATCATCATTATGATTACAGTTATGGTATTGATGATAATAATTATCATTATTATTTTTGTTATCATTAGTAGAAGTAGTAGCAGTAGTAGTCGTAGTAGTACTAGTACAAGTAGTAGTAGTAGTAGTAGTAGTAGTAGTAGTAGTAGTATCATTTTTTATTATTATTGGCGGCGGTGGTAGTGGTGGTGGTGGGAGTAGTAGCAGTTGTAGTAGTAGTAGTAGCAGTAGTGGTGGTTTTGGTGGTCGTAGTGGTGGTATCTTAAGCAGTTCTCTTGACAGTGTGCTTAGTAAGTATGCATTACTTTTTTCCTGTCTTCCCTTCTGCTCTGTGTGTGTGTGTGTGTGTGTGTGTGTGTGTGTGTGTGTGTGTGTGTGTGTGTGTGTGTGTGTGTGTGTTTTCTCTTGCATTGTTATCTCCCCCTTTCTGTCGTTGTTGAGTTTTTTAGTGGCTTTTCTTTATTTCTTTTTCACATCATTTTTGTTTCCTCTCCTTCAAAGGTCCTTTTTGTTTGTTTATTTGTTTCTTTGTTTGTTTCTATGGCGCCGTACCTGACAAAAGCGTTTAGAAACGCGATAACTTGAGAGTCTGACAGATACGTGTAATCCCCCCCCCCCCCTTTCTCTCTCTCTCTCTCTCTCTCTCTCTCTCTCTCTCTCCTCTCTCTCTCTCTCAATCCCTGTGTGTATATGTGTCTCACTGTCTGTCTGCGTGTCTGCCTGTGTGTGTGTGTCTGTCTGCCTGTTGGTGTCTGTGCCTGTCTGTGTGTTTGTGTTCGTAAATGTGTGTTAATGCGTGCGCATTCGCGCTCTTAAGTGTACGTGTGTGTACGTGCGCTTGGTGTGTGTGTTTGTGCGTGTGTGTGTGTGTGTGTGTGTGTGTGTGTGTGTGTGTGTGTGTGTGTGTGTGTGTGTGTGTGTGTGTGTGCGTGAGAGAGAGAGAGAGAGAGAGAGAGAGAGAGAGAGAGAGAGAACAGAATAAGGCCCGTTATTTTGCTTGCGTCGACTGTCCTCATCTGCAAAATTCGTAAGTATAAAGAAGAAAGGGCGAGAGAGAAAGGGTGGAGAGAGAGAGAGAGAAAGAGAGAAGAGAGAGAGAGAGATAATATTTTTTTCCAGGACCACATTGTGGATTCCCTGATGGATGGTGACTTGATAAGATCCTTTGATGTTTGTTATTAGATCTTATATGGGACGTCAACGTCTTGAGCTGTTCGTTGTTTACCTTTGTTACAGGAGTTTATTCACAGCTGTTTCGCTGGAAGAAATCAGCTTGTTAATGGAATGGTAGAGTTGAGTTGAAGGGGTGCTTTTTCTAGTTACTTGGTAAATGAATTAGGATAATCTCTCTTCACTCTGTAGGTCTTTGACATTGTTTATTTGTATATTTGTTGTTGTTTTGTTAATGTCATCGTTCTTTGATCAACGTTGTCATTTGCAATTCTGTTGATTAATCTCCACAGTAAGCTCATAATCAATATGTTATCTGTCATTACTGTTATTAACATATACGTTAGCATAACTGCCGTGACTGCTGCTTAAACTGCTGCTGAGTTTTACCATTGCTACTAGTACTACAGCTACACAAAATGTAATTCAAATGATGTAGCTGATAATCCATTTTTTGTCATCTTGTGATGACACTTTGTATTAATAGAATAATGTTAGACAACAGTTGCTGTTACAAGAAACACAGATATACAAATAAAAGTTATTTCTTATGTTTACATAGAATATAAAACGACACAATTTCAGTGAATTTTGAAAACGAGAATGTTGGAGTTGGTTAAATTTACAAGTATTATTTAAAAAGCGTGAGGCATTTCTTTTCTTTTCCAAAATACATGCAGTTTTTCGTGAATGTTGCAACTGGAATGTTTACGAAGGTTGAATTTGTGAAAAAAAAAAGATTATCTGGTAATCACGTACTTTTTCTAATTAATCATAATTCCTCCAGTTAGGCCAAATGTTATAATTAGGATGGGGTTTGTTCTGCTCCAGTGAGAATTGCCAACT
>CM065721.1:25358332-25368332 GCA_033310375.1 Conus canariensis
TTAAGAGATGCATCATATTTTAAGGCGTTTGCGTTAGTGGGTGGGCGCTTCAACCCACATATTTTTCAGGGCACGTAATGCTTAAAATGCAGACGCCAAGGGCTAAGAAGTATGTATGTCCTTGTCAAGAAATCCTCATCAGCTGAAATGTTACTTTAATCTTAACTTTGTTTTAACAAGAAAAATGCGCATACTAAGTTAGTGTGGATAAAAGATTGGCTGACATGGGCGCCCTTATTGGAATGCATGTGTGGAGAGAGAGAGAGAGAGAGAGAGAGAGAGAGAGAGAGAGAGAGAGAGAGGCAGACAGACAGACAGACAGAGACAGACAGGCGCACACACACACACGCACGCGCCACACACACACACACACACACACACACACACACACACACACACACACACACACACACACACACAGGACTTGATCAGTAGACAAAAAGGGACACAGGGAGGGAGGAAGAGAGAGCGAGAGAAGGGGGGGGGGAATGAGAGAAACAGGATAAGAGGAGGAAGGGATGAAAGATTGAGTAGGAAAATGGCGAAGAAACAAACGAGAGAAGATAAAGAAAGGGTGGGAGGAGGGGGAGGAGGAGGAGGAGAAGAAGAGAGAGAGAGAGAGAGAGAGAGAGAGAGAGAGAGAGAGAGAGAGAGAGAGAGAGATTGTCAAGACGTAACGGTAATCATGTGTCGTTCGTGTGATCTGCAGTCTAGCTGAGAACAACGCTGTTTATCACAGAGCCGTTTTTGTAGCGTGGATACCCTGACCCTCGTTCGTGTAGGTCACGTAAACGGGCGGAAAACGCACGTGGCCTGACGCTGTCGTCTGTTTCATTCTCCCCATCATTACTCTCATCATTCGTGGGTTTTTATTTTCCGACTCCTTGCCCCCTATCAACCGCCCATGGTTGTTTTTCTCTGCGTGTCTGGCTGTCTAGCCCTTTAATTTCACTGGGGGAGGACCGGGTGTCTCGGCCATAATGAAGCTGAATCAGTGAATGCTGCGTGACTGCCAGTTCTGTTGACGATGCTGGCTTGATACAGCACAAAATGTAACAACCCGGCAGTCACCACAAAACAGTGCAACGAGGCCAAACTACAAAAGAAAAATGTTACAATGTTCATCCAGACTATTGCATTCGACATTCATCGCGAAGAGTGCTTTATTGTCACACTTTATGTCGTGTGTATGAGCGATGGCGAAAAACAAACCGAAAGAAAATCAATAATGCCAGCCGCCGTAGCGACAAGTTGGCATCGCGGATTCTGGGCTGGGAGGACGTGGGTTTGATTCCCATCAGAACCGTCTGTTCGTGGGACCAGCTTCTGCCCAGAGCTGAGTTTGCCATGGGCTCAGTCGGGACGACTGGAACCACACAGTCGAGTTTCTCCTCTTAGTGGTTGAGTCTCTGAGAGCGCTGCTCAAATTTTCTGGCCACAACCGCTGTTGTCTGTATCTTTCGGACATGGGTAACGCATGGTTATATAATGAAAGTAAGCGTGGAGTACAGCCCTGTCGTACACTCTGTGAACGGAATGGAATTTCATGACATCGTTTTTATCATCTTCATCGAGCAGCATTAAAAAAAAAAAAGAAGTCAAGATTTTGTGGGCCATCTTGCCTTACTGTCATGGTGACTTTAGTTTCGATTTACTCTCTACATCAATCTATGTCCTTTGTGGGTTTGTGTCAAGGTCGCCGGTATTAGCGAGTTCATGAGAATGTCTTTGGATATATGTGGTAGCGCCCTCCGGTTGGAGACACTGACTCATGCTGGCTCTGCGACCAACTAATCATTGCCGTCAGCAGGAAGCTTAGTAATTGGTGTCCTTCGTATGTTGGATCAGAACAGTCACCACTGAACTTCACCAAAGTGGCCTGGCTGCAGTGCAGTATCTCCTGTGGTGGGTTGCCTCATGACGTCTCAACATTTTTTGTTGTTGTTGTTGCTGTCCCAACCTCTGCGCCACCTCAGAGGCAGTGCACCCACGCCGCTCATTCCGACACCCCGTCCACAGCCACAGCCCGGTCGGTCCCGCCGCAGCCCCGGCACCGGCAATCCACAGGGAGCAGTCAGTGTCAAGTCGTCAAGAGGCAACCCACCGGAGGAGACACTGCACTGCTGCCGAGTCACTTTGGTTGTGTTCAGTGTCGCCTGTTCTGATCTAAAATACGCAGGACACCACCTACTAAGCCCCCTACTGACGACAATAATTGCTTAGTCGCGGAGCCGGCGCGAGTGAGCTCTCCCTCCGGAGGGCGCCACCACGTCCGTCTAACGACAGCCCCCATGGACTCGCCGATACCAGTGACCCCGACGGAACCAAACCAAGGCCACAGACGTGGAGAGAGGACATCGAAATTGAGGTCACCATGAGAGCAGGGCATGAAGTGCCACAGAATTTGAGACATTTTTTTATGCTGATCGATGAGAATGAGGATGATTAAGATGATGCTACGGATTTCCATTTCGGTCTGAGACTGCATGACAGGGCTGTACTCTACGCTTCCTTTCATAATATATCCCGGCGTCAACCAGGCCCGAGAGATACAGGCATCTGCAGTGTTGGTCAGGAAATTTGAGCAACACTCCCAGAAACGCATCCATTAAGTGGATGAAACTCGACTGTGTGGTCCCAGTCTTCCCAACTGATCCCGCAGCAACTCAACTCTGGGTAGGAGCCAGTCGGGGCAGAAAAACCCACATGACTTCTGATGGGATTCGAACCCACGACCTCCCAGCCGGGAGTCCGCGACGCTAACCACTTCGCCACGGCGGCTGGTACGACTCAACATTGACTGCTCCCTGCGACCTGCTTGGTGCCAGGACTTTGGCCAGACCAGCCAGGCTGTGACTGTGGATGTTGGCCAGACCAGCCAGGCTGTGTCTGTGGATGTTGGCCAGACCGGCCAGGCTGTGACTGTGGATGTTGGCCAGACCAGCCAGGCTGTGACTGTGGATGTTGGCCAGACCAGCCAGGCTGTGACTGTGGATGTTGTCCAGACCAGCCAGGCTGTGACTGTGGATGTTGGCCAGACCAGCCAGGCTGTGACTGTGGATGTTGGCCAGACCAGCCAGGCTGTGACAGTGGATGTTGGCCAGACCAGCAGGCTGTGACTGTGGATGGTGAGCCGGAAGGAGCGGCTTGTGGGTAGTGCCACTGGGTTGGCACAGAAGGTGATGCATTAAACTACATAAATGAACAAGTAAAGAAAGAAAGAAATATATAAATAAATAGGTAAATGAATTAGTTAATGAATTACTAAATGAATAAATAAGTACATAAATAGATCATCAAAGATGATCATCCCATTGGAGTCGAAAGCTTAGCACATCTGATGACAAGATTTCTGTTTTCCAGTTTGATAGCGAAGTGTATTGGATAGGCATTAACTGTACACGGTAGTGCTTTCACAGAGTTCAAGTGGATGGAAATCTTACATAATTCATCAACCACCAACAGCAACTTTTAGTCTTATGCCTGTTTCAGTAGTTATCTATCGATGAAACGTAAAAAGCGGCCACAACGAACAACGTGAACACGCAACGAAAGTATCACAATGCAGCGATGCTCACAAAATGTATGAATGAAGCATTGGTGAAGAATGTAACAATAGCTACTTTTCTTGTTTTTTTTTCTTCCCGTGCTGCTGCGTCGTAACCGCTTTCCTGGACATTGCTGCTTTTTGTTACATTTTGTGTTGTGTCAGTGGCTGCGAGCATGAACTTTGATCCTTGGGGAGGAGGACAAGGACGGTCTGTGCAGACGTGTAAACATATTGTTCTTTTCATCTATCCACGTGTTTTGTTTTGTTTTTACCTCCAAGGACGTTATGTTTTCATTTGTGTGTGTTCGGTTGTTTATCAGCAAGGCTGCGCAAAAACTGCTGAATCGATTCTCACGAAACGTGTTGGAAAGATTAAATGTGATCCAAGGACGAGGCCCTTCGTGTCAAAAGCAGAAGAACTGGAATGTAACTTAGCCAGTGTTAACACCTGATCCAAGACACAGTTCACGAAATAACCTGAGGTCGTGTTGTCCACTTTCTGCCTGTCGCAGTTTTTGCTATAATCCGGTGGATGGGTTTAAGCATTTTTTGCGTGTACAGCATATTGTTCTTATATATCACTGAAATTTTGGTTTGAAATCTTCTCTCTCTCTCTCTCTCTCTCTCTCTCTCTCTCTCTCTCTCTCTCTCTCTCTCTCTCTCTCTCTCTCTCTCTTGTTTCCCTTATTGATGCTAGGACGTTATTGTCGCTAACTGATAACTGACTGTAGTACTGCTTGTCTTGCCTTGTAACCACATCATGCAAATGTAAAAGAAAAAAAGATGTTGATATTACTGATGCATTGTAGTTGTCTAATTATCATCCTTAGCAGCTTGTTGTATGTTCATATTTTACAAAGGGAATGTAAGTCTCTCTCTCTCTCTCTCTCTCTCTCTCTCTCTCTCTCTCTCTCTCTCTCTCTCTCTCTCTCTCTCTCTCTCTTTGTTTCCCTTATTGATGCTAGGACTTTATTGTCGCTAACTGATAACTGATTGTAGTACTGCTCGTTCGTGTCTTGCCATGTAACCACATCATGCAAATGTAAAAGAAAAAAAAAAGATGTTGATATTACTGATGCATTGTAGTTGTCTAATTATCATCCTTAGCAGCTTGTTGTATGTTAATATTTTACAAAGGGAATGTAACTCTCTCTCTCTCTCTCTCTCTCTCTCTCTCTCTCTCTCTCTCTCTCTCTCTCTCTCTCTCTCTTCTTGATAGGAGGATCGCTTATTCTATGTCTGTGTGTGCTTATTTTTTTCTTCTTTGAAATCAATTTTATTCTTGTTTGTTGTTTCAATCGCTTTGTTTCCCTTTAAAGTCATCTACGCCTTGTGAAGATATGTGTGTTTGTTACAATTTTTGTAAGTCTTAGTCGCTAGTTATGTTTAGTCCCTTAGCGGGGCAAGGGCCGGATGAAAAAAAGCATGTGTTTGCTTATCTGTTACCCTTGAAAATAAAGATTATCATCATCATCATCATCTCTCTCTCTCTCTCTCTCTCTCTCTCTCTCTCTCTCTCTCTCTCTCTCTCTCTCTCTCCAATAAAGGATAACTGACGGGTGTAAACTGCAGGAAAAAAAAACGAATTGTCGCACTGGGCATACTAGTAATGATTTTAAAAAACATCTGTGTCACTGCGTCATTATATTCAATACTAGATGAATTCAAACCTCACATGCATAGTCGCAGAGGTGGATGAGCTGAGATAACTCCTGTCGGAAAAGGTTTCACTTGAACGAAGAAAGTCCGTACACATGAAAATACGCAAGGCTGATTAAGCATTTCCCAGCACTAAGGAAAAGATGTTATTTGACTTCAGAACGGCCTGCGAACAAAAGTATGCAAAAGGTAAGTTATGTCACCTGACCTTAAACAGAGAAAAATAGAGCACTCCTTAAAAAAAACTGTTGCTAAAAAGAACTGATAATAGCTCTAAAATTTGCTTGGTTTCATAGCCTCTTAGCAGTTTCCAAATTAAGATTATAAACACAGTTTGCAACTTTTACTCGCATACTTATATTGTTGTTCTTCTGGCAGTTTCCAAATTAAGAATATAAACACAATTTGCAACCTTCGCTGGCATACTTATATTGTTGTTCTTCTGGCAGTTTCCAAATTAAGATCAATAAACACAATTTGCAACCTTGCTGGGATACTTATATGTTGTTCTTCTGGCAGTTTCCAAATTAAGATCATAAACACAGTTTGCAACCTTCCTGGCATACTTATTTGTTGTTCTTCTGGCAGTTTCCAAATTAAGATCATAAACACAATTTGCAACCTTCGCTGGCATACTTATATTGTTGTTCTTCTGGCAGTTTCCAAATTAAGATCATAAACACAATTTGCAACCTTCGCTGGCATACTTATATTGTTGTTCTTCTGGCAGTTTCCAAATTAAGATCATAAACACAATTTGCAACCTTCGCTGGCATACTTATATTGTTGTTCTTCTGGCAGTTTCCAAATTAAGATCATAAACACAATTTGCAACCTTCGCTCGCATATTTGTGTTGTTGTTCTTCTGTCTTACTGTTGTTTACCCTCCAATTTTTGCTCACCTAATTTGAGGAACGATGGATTTGTATGTGATAAAGATTTAAGCTTGGCTTCAATATGTTATTTGTGTTTGCTTATACCAGCATCAGAGAGATTAAATGCCAGGGACGAAGAAAAGTGCAGGTTTTCTATCTCTTCTCCTGATCTGAAAACAAAGGTCCGACCTATGTCAAAGACCTCTGGAGGAGCACTGGAATTCACAGACGCAGAAACTAATTTAGCTCCATCCAAACGTTAAACAAGTGTTGCCATGTGCCACTGGTGGCCATGTAGAAGAAACAGTCGGTTGCTGATTGCTCACAGGCCATGCTTTTTACATCATCTAGCGGCTTGTAAGATGTGAAGAAGCTCCGGGACGCACTCCATGTGATGAACCACTCGCTGTGAAACATGCTGTTTTAAACTGTGGATTTACATCATGTCAGACATTAAACACTTTAAGGCAGACTCAGCATAAGCCTTGTTTCAGGAGAATTCCACCCGATGCGATATTTTTATATCCTGAAAGAGATAAGTATGTTTCAACTGATCTACGTTCTTTTTACGGAGGAAAGATGTGTGTGTGTGTGTGTGTGTGTGTGTGTGTGTGTGTGTGTGTGTGTGTGTGGTGGCGCGCGCGCACGCGCGCGCGTGTACGTAACTTCCATGTGGAGAATTGACTTTTACGAAATGACAGGCCCGATGTGGCCCCTTTCGGTGCTAGGCCAAGTAAACTGAACGAACGAAAGATTTTGAGATATTTTCGCGTGCTTTATAAGGCCTGTTTTAATGAGTCATATTTTTTTCTTTCTTTTAAATGCTTGTGTGAAAAATAATTTTGACGAGATGACGGCCCTGATATGCGTCTTCGCGGTCTACTAGGCTATAAACCTATAGCACTGGACTGAATCTATGAGATCTGTGGTCGCGCAGAGTATAATGCAGCGTGTCTTGACTCAACCCGTTTATTGACTCTGGTGTACACACGGCTTTCACTGGGCACCTCTCACAAAGAATGCGGCTCGTTTGGAATGCTGAAAGAATCCGAAATAGCTTGAACATGTCCGTGGGCATTGCGAAATAAAAAGCCCAGCGTCCGCGGGGACACCCTCTTACAAAAGGGCTTGAAAGGGATGCTTGGTATTAGTCCCTCATCGGGAAGTTTCAGTTTTTCCTTCCTGGAAAGTCTTTTCAAGGTTACGCAGGGCTCTTTGATACTACGATTACTACAAATACCCTAGATGTGAACTATATTTTTTTGTGTATAGTTTTTTGTCGCTATAGCCCAGCCCACCACATAAAGGCTTTTCAGGGCTGTCAAACTTTACGGAGAAACGACGTCAAAAAAGTGACCTACAAAGAAAACAAGAGATGAAATGGTAGATCAACTATTGACATCTTTACGGTGGATAAGACTAGGCCATGACCAGAGCGCCAGGTTTTGTGTTTAACTTATAACCTTCAAATTTTGTTTGAAAGCATACAGAATGTAACTGTGCTCACCCTGGAGTATGAGTACATTTTTCACAACCTAGTAGTGTTCGTCTTGGACCTGTGTACATTTTTCAAAACCTGAGTAGAACAGAAAGTTGCATGTCATACATTATAACCTCAAAGAAAATCTAACAGAGTTTCCAGAACAAAGACAGGAGAGTGGTACATAAAAGACAGAAAAACTGTAGACAGCAGGAAGTTTCAGTTTTCAGTTTCGGTTTCATCAAGGAGACGTCACTGCGTGCGAACAGATCCATATACGCTACACCACATCTGGTAAGTTTCGAGAGCACATGGCAAGAGATCGCCAGTTGACGGACAAATGAATTTATGATTAGGATGAAAGGATTTGATGCTGGGGTCGCCTGGATACGACAGCAGTAAAGACAGACTAAAAGACAGAAAAGCTGAATCAAAGAAGGTGGCCGAAAAGGGGAAGTTACTAGTAAAGAAGTTACAGACTGCGGGGCGGCATCCTCACAGAGGCTTCGAGTCGCCACACTAACTATGGCAGAAATAGCATCCACGACCAAGGCAGCATTAGCATGGTTACATGTTTGGTTCCCACGTCAGCTGGATTCTGCCGTATCTGTCCCATTGACACACGTGTGAGTCATATCGTTCCCCCCTCCCCCCCCCCCTCCCCCTCTTTCCACTCAGAGCTGTCAGCTGACCTGGGACTCGAACCTGCTGCCATCTGTTGTGAGGTCCAAGTCTAGTGGCAGTGCCTGTCAGAGATAAGGTGAAGTGGCGGAGACAGGACAGAGGGAGCGCGACTGGCGCGCTCTTTGATGCTAGTGCCTGTCCCTGCCTGGAACTGTCGCTCGCACAGATCTGTGGTTGGAAACTCGCTCGTTTCGGTCGTGCAGGTTTCTGGTTGGAGAGAAAGTAATGCTGATTGCCCAGCCCTTGATTAGAGCTTTGTCGAACGTGGTCGTTCGTGCACGTTTGTCCGCCTCTATATTTCTACTTGTCTGTGTATCTCTGTTTCTCTCTCTCTCTCTCTCTCTCTCTCTCTCTCTCTCTCTCTCTCTCTCTCTCTCTCTCTCTCTCTCTCTCTCTCTCTCTCTCTGTTCCTTTCTTTTCCCCATCTACTTCACTCCCTGTCCCTCCTTCCCGTCCACTCTGCATTTTCTCTCTCACTCTACTTTACTGTCCCCTCCCTATCTCTCCTCTCTCTCTCCCTCTCCCTTACTTCACTGCCCGCCCCCCCCCCTCTCTCTCTCTCTCTCTCTTCTCTCTTTCTCTCTGTCCCTCTCTCTCTGTCTCTCTGTCTGTCTGTCTCTCCCTCTCTCCCTCCCTACCTCTCTCTCTCTCTCTCTCTCTCTCTCTCTCTCTCTCTCTGTCGCTGTCTCCCTCCTTCTCTCCCTTTCCTTCCTTCTGTTCCTTCCTTTCCCCCCTCTACTTCACTCCTTGTCCCTCCTTCCCGTCCTCTACTTCACTGTCCCTCCCTATCTCTCTCTCTCTCTCTCCTCTCTCCTCTCTCTCCCTCTCTCCTCTCTCTCTCTCTCTCTCTCTCTCACGTACCACTCTGACAAAGGTAATTGCTTAGCTGAGGTGCCTGCATGAGCGAGCGTCACTGTCTGGGGGATACCACCAAGCTCATCCAACAGACACTCCCCAGTAAACAATCGACGCTGAAGACTCTCCCACGCCTTCACCATGGGCTTGGGCATGGAGGTGAGATCAAAACTGAGGTCGCCATGAGAGCAGGGTATGATGAAGGGCTACAGAATTCCAGACTCTTGTTTATGATGGTCAATGAGTTGGAGGAGGACGAAGATGACGTAGCCGCGTTCTCTTTGGGGCTGAAGCTATGTGACAGTTCTGTGCCCTACGTTCCTTCACATAGTAACATGTCTCGGTGTCCACCTAGCTCGGGAGACACAGATAGCTGTAGTGCGGGGAAACTTGAGCAACGCTCACTCAGACACATCCATTCCTCTCCCGGCCACCGTATTACCACCACCCCCCGCTCCTAAGAAAAGAGAAAAAGACAAACATAAACATATGAGGCCCCAGCCATAGCCAGTGACACTGCTACCGCGCCACAGTTGTCTGTTCTCACCATATTTTCATTGTTTCTGTTCAGTATCTATGCGTAGTAAATTCTTTTAGAGACCAGGCTTAAAGCATCATGTTCTGGTAATCTATATCTCTTATGTTTATTGAGATTGGATGCTGAAAATGTGTTACTGCTTTCTCTATTCGAAACAAAAATTAATGGTAAACAAAACTGATGCTGCATCACATGTTTTGGTATATTGCAGAGCAGTTTGTTACAATATCATTGTCCTGTAACATTAAAAGTGATCCTAAACGCGCGCGCGCGTTTGTGTGTGTGTGTGTGTGTGTGTGTGTGTGTGTGTGTGTGTGTGTGTGTGTGTGTGTGTGTGTGCCTGCTCTTGTGTGTGTCTG
>CM065721.1:25375832-25395832 GCA_033310375.1 Conus canariensis
TAAAAAAAAAATCACAAATTCATTGTTACATTTTTTTCCAGGCTGCTGCATTTTGCATTATCCTGTGAAGATTGCTGTATTGTTCCACTTTATGCTGTTTGTATGAACAGTGGGAAAATCAAAACAAACAAGTAAAAAATTAAAATGCCAGCTGCTGTAGCGAAGAGTTAACATCACAAAGTCCAGCCTGGGAGGACGTAGGTTTGATTTCTATCTGAACCTTTTTCTTTGTGGGACAGCGCCTACCCAGAGCTGTGTTTGCTATGGGCTCAGTCGGGAAGACTGGAAACACATAGTCGAGTTTCTCCTCGTAGTGGATGCGTCTGAGGGAGTGCTGCTCAAATTTCCTGGGGAACACTGCTGGTGTCTGTATCTTTGGGACGTGGTTGATGTAGGGATGTATAATGAAAGTAAGCGTGGAGTACAGCCCTGTCTTACACTCTCAGAATGGAATGGAACTGCATAGCATCGTTTTCACCATCTCATGATGAACATCAGAAAAAAGTATCAGTCTCTGTGGCACTTCCTGCCCCACTGTCATGGTTACTTCAGTTTCCGATTTCATTCTACATCTGTGCCCTTTTGTGGGTTTGTGCCACGGTCGCCGGTAGTGGCGAGTTCATGAGACTGTCTGTGGACATACGTGGTGGTGCCCTCCGGTGGGAGACACTCACTCACGCTCGCTGTGCGATTAACCAATTATTGCCGTCAGAAGGCGGTTCAGTAGATGGTGTCCTGCGTGTCTTGGTTCAGAACAGGAACTACTGAACACACAATGACATGACTTGTCTGCAAAGCAGTGTCTCCTTCGGTGGGTTGGCTCATGGCGACCTGGTCAACCCGGGCTGTGATTGTGGACGGGGAGCCAGAATGAGCGGCCTGGCGGCAGTGCAGCCCAGGTGACACAGCAGGTGAGACATCAAGATGAATATATTAATAAATAAAGAAACAAAATTGATCGTCCCATGGGATTCATAAGTTTACCCGATCCGGCGACAATATTTCTGTTAACCAGTTTGATAGCAAAATGTATAGGACAGTTATTAACTGTACATCGTAGTGCTGTGGAAGGGTTGAAGTAGATGGAAACCTTACCTAATTTATTAACCACCAGCAGAAAAAAACCTCGAAGTTTCAGTATTCTGCCTGTTCCAGTAGTTATCTATCCATAAGACATTAAAAAAGCAGTCACGGCGGACAATGTGAACAGTTGCTACATTGTCTGTAAGCTTGCATATAACGCAAAATGTAACAATGCGGCAACGTTCACGAAAAATGTGTCAATGAAGCATTGGTGAAAAATGTAACAACAGCTACTTTGCTTGGTTTTTTTCCCCAAGACACTGCGCTGTAACCTCTTTCATGGACGTTGCTGCTTTGTAACATTTCGCGCCGAGTCAGTGGCAGCGAGCATGAACTATGGTCCCCGGGAGACAAGGACGGTCTGTGCAGACGTGTAAACATTTTATTCTTTTCATCTATCCACGTGTCTTTTTTTTTCACCTCCAAGGTCGTTATGTTTTTTTCCTGTATGTGTTCGGTTGTTTATCAGCAAGATTGCGCAAAAGCTGCAAAATCGATTTTCACAAATCTTGTTGAAAAGATTGAATCTGATCCAAGGACGAGGTCGTTCCGAGTCAAAAGCAGAGCAACTGGAATGTAAGTTAGCCAATGTTACCACTTGATCCAAGACACAGTTAACGAAATAACCTGAGGTCATATTGTCTACTTTTTGTCTGTCGCAGTTTTTTTTTTTTTTAATCCAGTGGATGGGTTTAAGGATTTGGGTAAGTGTACTGCATATTACATTGTTCTTATAGTTCACTAAAATTTCGGATTGATATCCTTTCTGTCTGTCTGTCTGTCTGTCTGTCTGTCTGTCTGTCTGTCTCTCTCTCTCTCTCTCTCTCTCTCCTCCTCTCCCTCCTTCCCCCCCCCCAAATAAAGGACAACTGACGGATGTAAACTGCAGAAAAACAAATTGTCGCACCAGACATAATAGTAGTGATTAATCTCTATCTCTCTCTCTCTCTCTCTCTCTCTCTCTCTCTCTCTCTCTCTCTCTCTCTCTCTCTCTCTCTCTCTCTCTCTCCAATAAAAGACAACTGACGGGTGTAAGCTGCAGAAAAACAAACTGTTGCACCGGACACAATAGTAGTGATTTAAAAATATCTTTATCACTATTTCGTCAGATTCAATACTAGAGATGTTCAAGAACTCGACATGTGTAGACGCAAAGGTGGATGAGTTGAGATACTCATATTGAAAGAAAGTTTCATCGGAGCAAAGGCAGTCTATAAAACAAATAAATAAGCAAGTCTGATTAACGATAAAAACATAGATCACATGGGTGTGATTGAAAAGACTACAATAATGTCTTCTGGAAAATAAAACTAGAACTTTATAGTAAAATGATGGATGCAAGCATAATGTGTAGAATGAGTTGAAATGCATACATTTATGAAACTGAAGAGTCCAGACGGAAGACTTGAAATATTGTGGTTACCCTTTCAATATCTATGTCACATTTGTCACCTAAGATCCCCGATCAGGCGACAAAGATTATATCCCAAAATTGAGTCATCAAAGTGTGTACGTTCTACTTAATGTAATCGTTTGTGGTAAACACGTGCAGCTGTAGATGCTTGTTTGCAGTTTACTCGTACAACTTGATATGTTTGTCTGTTTGTTCCCATGCTCCACAGTTTCATAAACCACAAAATAGGTAGTGTGCGTCGGTGACAAATGGGTAAGATTAGTGCATCAACAGCCCTACCCTGGCCGGGCGACAGTAACGTATGTACTGCTAGCACAGATAAAGCGCATGGATGTATCGCCTGTACAAGTTGCGAGTTTCCTCTGCCATCTATTGTCCAAAAGCTGGCGCAAGACCAGTGCACATACAGTATCAAAGTACCCAAGAGTGTTCATGATTTAAGAAAAACTCCAATATACCTCTCTTCCTTTCTTTCACTGTCTGCCCCGTCTGTATGCCGGTCGTTGTCTCTGTCTGTCTGTCTGTCTGTCTGTCTGTCTCTCCCTCTTTTTTTTTTCTTTTTTTTGTATTTTTTCTTTCTGTTTTCCCTTCCTTGAATGTATATTGTTCCTAAATTGTGACCAAATCTTGCTTGCTAAGTACTATTTATGTGAATCATGTTTCGTCGTTATAAGCTTGTTCATTGATTCCTTTACGTGTATCATATATATGTTCAATTTGATATTGTTTGTTTGTTGTTGTTCTTGAGGGCATAGTGTAAAACAGCTATTAGCTTATCCATTTCACCCTCAATAGAAATATTCGTCTCTCTCTCCTCTCTCTCTCTCTCTCTCTCTCTCTCTCTCTCTCTCTCTCTCTCTCCTCCCCTCCCTCCCTCCCCCTCTCTCTCTCTCTCTCCTCTCTCTCTCTCTCTCTCTCTCTCTCTCTCTCTCTCTCTCTGCCGTAATACATGTGATGAATGACGAATAATTTCCATTCATGTCCCTATGAATGCAAAGATGCTGCGCCATATGCATTAGATGTGCATCGCTCTGTCTTCATCCCATCCACCAACTTTCTCTCTGTCTCTGTCTCCTCTGTCTCTCTCTGTCTCTGTCTCTGTCTCTCTCTCTCTCTCTCTCTCATCCCACACACACACACACACACACACACACACACACACACACACACACACCCCACGAACACACACACACACACACACACACACACACACACACACACACACACACACACACACACACACACACACATTCCACACTCTCATAAGTCTGGACAGTAACCGGATACAGCACTGTCAACAACTCCCGGGTGTCTTCCGATGGTTTGACTCCAGCAACAAGTGACAACTGATAGTGGACATGTTTGGCTGATGTCATCGTAAATCACATCTGATCTTGACGGGGTGGGGGAAGAGGGGACGGATGGGAGGAAGGAGGAGGACGAGGGGGACATAATGTTTCCTGGTAAATCTCTGCATCCTTAAAAAATGGTACTGTACAAATACCTCACTGCTTGCCAGGTAATCAGGGTTAACGCGAGTTTGTATAATTTCAAGATCTTTGCACTCTTGATCAATATTGAGGAAAAGAAAAAGTCATGAATCATACTTCTGAGAGAGACACAGAGACAGAGGGAGGGAGGCGGAGAGGGGGAGGGGTGGGGGGGGGGGCAGAGAGACAGACTTAGAAAGAGAGACGGGCAAACTGCAAATCAACGGAGTTATATGCCTGAAAACCGGAACTTTGCTGTTCTGTGATGTCATCTTACGCTTGTATCCACACACGAGTTCACACAGACACATTCAGACAAACAAACGCAAAGCTGCGCATACTCCCTTGTATACACCTTTGCATACACATTCTTTCTCTCTTTCCTAAGACGTGTTATAAAAGCGGCCATTATCGAGCTGAACTATGGGGAATGGATACTATTGCATGCTATTCATTGTGAAAAGCTTCCATTGTTATGCCCAGAAGACATTTCTCGGAGTTTCGCTACAATGATTTTGCCTATGGTAAGACAAGTCCATAACCTGTATGTTTGCTGTCTCTTCACAAATGTGTCCAATATTGGTTTAAATTAAGTCAGATGATGTTGAAACACCACCTTATAAAACATGCAGACTGTCCTTAGAGCTGGGTTGCAAGGGAAAGAAAAACTGGGTATCGAATGTTCTGAACAAGCGTATGAATATGGATTTGGTGTTGCTTGGCTTCATCAAGGCGCTGGAGTTGCGAAGGCGAAAACCTTTGTGCATATATTTCGTGAAGGATTAGTTGACGTGTAGATGGCAAAACGTGGACTTTCACATTAAAATAGTGATAAAATTTGATTTTACAGCATGATAAAGGGTGCCAAGCTAAATGTCAAATTCCATTAACAGAGGATGGCAGCGTATAAAGACAAAATTTCGTTCGGTTATTTCTTACATTCCTGTTCATCATTCTCGCTATAGACAGTCAAAGAAATCATTATCTTCTTCGTCCAATTAATTAGTTGATTACTTAATTATATAGTTAGTTCGTTAGTCAGCCAGTCAGTTATGTTTGTTAGTTACTTAGTTACTTAGTTAGTTAGCTAGCTAGCTGTTTAGCTGGTAAGTTGTATAGGTAGTTAGTTAGTTAGTGAGACAGACAGACAGAGAGACAGACAGACAGACAGACGGAGACTGAAACAGACAATGACGGAGACAGAGATAGAATCAAGCCCTAAAGTTTACAGCTATATCTCTTAGATGGTGCCTAAGTGGGAAACATTTTTAGTTTTGTTGTCCTTGGAAGGCATGTAAGCCATTTTTGTTGAAGTGTTTTGATAGAGAAAACTGCTGCTCCTCGGTGGTATAATGGTTAGTATCCCCACCTGTCACGCGGGAGACAGAGGTTCAGTTCCCCGCCAGGGGGATTATTTTTCTCCAACATCTTTTAACATAGTTTAGAGTCGGCTCTCTTTCTCATTTGTTTTAATAATTGCTATACATTTCTCTATACATGTGTGCAAAAAATACGTTTATCGTCATAGGACCACAT
This sequence comes from Conus canariensis, assembly GCA_033310375.1. NCBI lineage: Eukaryota > Metazoa > Mollusca > Gastropoda > Neogastropoda > Conidae > Conus > Conus canariensis. The sequence continues at coordinate 25,381,356 of CM065721.1, forward strand.
TTTCATATGTTCTAAGTAACCTCCAATGATACCATTGCAAACGAAATCTGCTACGTAGTATCAAGCCTACCTTTCCATTTCTCTCATTTATTTACTTCTGTATTTGTTGCATTCTTGATCTGTTCAATCATTTATTACTTTATCATTTACGTCCACCTTTGTTTTCATTCTGCCCATCGTTTGTTCGTTTTTTCTTCTTTCTTTCTTTCCTTTCCTTTTCTTTTTTCTGTGTAGTGTGTTTTCGTAAACATGAATGAATGTCTATGAAAGGGGAGGCGGGGTAGACTTGGTGGAGTGGGGGGTGGGGTGGGTGGGGGGGGGGGAGTTCTTCATCATTTTCATTTATCTACCTATTTATTTGTCATGTAATTTTGTACTTATTTCCTTATTTACAGAGATTGCGAGAGAGAGAGAGAGAGAGAGAGAGAGAGAGAGAGAGAGAGAGAGAGAGAGAGAGAGAGAGAGAGAGAGGGCGTGGGAGGAAGACACAGAAAGAGAGTGAGGCGAGCTCTTTATTATTTGTATTTTGGTAGGCACAAATTCGCATTACGTTCCGTTAGCATAACGGATAAGAGTATCCCCGACTTATGAGTTATGAGTTATGGTTTGAGTTCCCCACTGAAAACGTACGGGTTTTTTTTTTTTTTTTTACATTTACATGTTGGACAGAGGTTTGGGTTTTGTTTTTCGTTTGTCTTTCTTTCTCTCTTTTTTCCCTTGTCCTTTCTTTCTTATTTTCTTTTTTTTTCAGCTCGAGGGTTATTATTCTAACAAGTGTACATTATTCTCAATTTATAATCATCTTCTGATAATATCTTCATGGTACATCAAACCTCCCTGTCTTACATTTCGTTCTTATTTCTTTCTTTATCTTCCTATTTCCATCTTTTCTTTGTTTCCTTTTTGACTTTGTTCATTTATTCTTTTTATTTTCTTATACATGTATGCATACATATTTTTTTCTTTTGTTTTTTAAAGGCAATTGGAAAGTCAGAGCGCGAAAGAGGCTCTTTACTACTAGTAGTCTGGTAGAAGCTAAAAAAAAGTCTCACTAACTAATTAAATAACTAACAAACTATGTACCTTACTAACTACCTAACTACATGACTTGACCAACGAGCAAACTCTTTCGCATTTTGTTTTTGTTCCAGTTTTTTTTTTTTTTTTTTTTTTTTTTTTTTTTGCAACTTTTGGATGGGTGAGCGTCTGAAGGCGTGCCTTTTTCAGACGGATGTCTTGCCTCACTGCTAACAGACACCTATTCTACCTTGAGAAATTTATGCCTTATGAAGTTCACTTTTGTTCCTCCCAGACCAGCAGCTAGTTCAAATATTCAGTTGTTTCCTACACAAGTCTGTTCGTATGCCTGTTAATATGGTAATGATGATCCCTCTCTGGTCCTCTTTCTCTCCCTCTGTCGCTCACTCTGTCTTGACATTACACTCACAGAAATACACCCGCGCATGATCACACACACCGACAAACAAAAGCTTGAGACCTGGAAAAAAGGTTTATGTAGAGCAAGAATACGTATAAATACTGTAAAAGCGAAAATGCGTGGGAATAAGAAAAAAAATAGACAAAGTTGTGTTTGTTTTAGTTGGTGCCTTTTCCCTAAATGTCAGCGTCTCAAATGTTCTGAGTGCACCTTTTTGTCTTACTTTTTTTCACGGGGTGACGACGGGAAAAACACGACATTTTATCGGTCCTTTTTTGTTTTTGGTGTTGTTTGTTTTTTCCACCAACTATATTGCTCACTAGTTTATTGAATGTTACACTGATGCTACCATAGCCTCAGCCTACAGAAAACACAGAGACAGACACAGAGACATGTTTTACCTTTCAGTGTATAAAATACTAGGTACTGAATTAATAAAGAGGGAGACAGGTAAAAGGAAGATGCGGACAGAGGGCAGAAAAAGAAAAATAGAATGAGAGAGACAGGAGGGATGGACAGAGACAGTACACTGTACTGGGTAGCTGAGACTGACTGTCCAGATAAAAGGGGATGAAAAGGAAAAGAATGCAATTAGCTAATGTGTCCCTTTACTTTTTGTTTACTATAGCCAAAATACCTTTGCTTCGTCTGAAAGCTTTGCCTGATGTTATCTCAATGCAGACTAACTTTACCTAATGTCAACATAATGAAGTTCAGTCTGCCGAATGTCAGCATGATGCAAACTTAGCATGTGATGTTACCATTAGCAAAATGTACCCGCCAAATGTCCACACTTGGCGATTACTTTGCCTAATGTCAACAATCCATAATTATTCACATTATGTATAACTCCTCTCTCTCTCTCTCTCTCTCTCTCTCTCTCTCTCTCTCACACACACACACACACACACACACACACACACACACACACACACACACACACACACTATGCATGCGAGTGTATGTTCACGCGTATATGGGTATGTATCAAGCAAACACTAGAGGGCAGAAACAAGCGCATGCAAACATTTTCATCAGCTATGAAAAGAACTTTTACAAAAATGTAGAGATCAAACAGAAACAACCAGATGAAATTGGATGGATGGGGCTCATAGAATTTGGTCTCATGCAGAGAACCATTTGTTATGGCTGTTTAGAGTCATTGTTCATCTCCTGAGGAACTCTTTAGAAGAATCTGATCTGGACTTAATTCACTGACAGAACCTAACATAGAATACTATTCATGTTAATCCACCCAAAGTATCGAACACTGGATCTACTGCCATACAACGAGGCAAACACATGCCTCACATAGATAATATAGAAACATAAATATGGGAGAGAGAGAGAGAGAGAGAGAGAGAGAGAGAGAGAGAGAGAGAGAGAGAGAGAGAGAGAGAGGACAACGACAACGTGGAGGAGTGTGTTATGTTTCTGATCCAACGCTGTTTTGCCAATGATTCTCCGATCTTTCTTTTACTCAGCTGGGTTGTATGGTGTTTGAAAGAAGGACATTAAAAAGAAGTGGCGTCAAACTAGCTCTTTTAGGAGTGCATGTCTGAGGAGCAATGAAATTGCCGATGGGACAGTCGGCGTGACTGGCGCTGCTTTGATGTCGGTGCTGGTGTCTGCTGGTTCTGATTGCCTGTGCCAGACGTGGAGGTACTTGGCTTGTTTCATCTGTCGACGGTTTCAATACGTCTCCTAATATGCCAGACAGTTAGGTCATGAATGTCCGTCTCTCTGATCATCTGGTACAGCTGCCTGTGTGCTTGCCCCATCCCTCCCCCCTCCCTCTCTCTCTCTCTCTCTCTCTCTCCCTCTCTTCCCCATTCTCCTCCTCCTCCCCCCCCTCTCTCTCTCTTCCCCATTCTCCTCCTCCTCATCCTCCCCCCCCTCTCTCTCTCTTTCTTCCCCATTCTCCTCCTCCTCCTCCTCCCCCCTCTCTCTCTCTCTGTGTCTTCCCCATTCTCATCCTTCTCTCTCTCTCTCTCTCTCCTCTCTCTCTCTCTCTCTCTCTCTCTCTTCCCCATTCTCATCCTCTCTTTCCCTCTCCCTCCCGCCCTCCCTTCTGCCCTTGCTTCCTCCATCTCTCTCTCTCTCTCTCTCTCTCTCTCTCTCTCTTCTCTTGCCCTCTCCCTCTCTCCCTCTCTTTCCCATTCTCCTCCTCTCCCTCTCACTCCCCCTTCTCTCTCTCTCTTCCCCATTCTCCTCCTGTCTCTCCCTCTCCCACCCTCCCTTTTCCCCTTGTTTACGCCATCTCTCTCTCTCTTGCCGTCTCCCCCCCCCCCCCTCTCTCTCTCTCCTCCCCATTCTCTTCCTCTATCTCCCTCTCCTTCCCACCCTCCCTTCTCCCCTTGCTTCCTCCATCTCTCTCTCTCTCTCTCTCTCTCTCTCTCTCTCTCTCTCTCTCTCTCTCGCCCTCTCCCTCCCTCTCTCTTGCCCTCTCCTTCTCTCCCTCCCTCACCCCTCTCTCCCCTATTCTGTCGCTGTCCTTGCTCCCCCCCCCCTCTCTCTTTCTTTCTTGCCCTCTCCCTCTCTCTCTCTCTCTCTCTCTCTCTTTCTCTCTCTTGCCCTCTTCCTCCCTCTGTATCTCTCTCTGTCTCTGCCTCACTCTGTCAGTCTCTCTCTCTATCACTCTGTCTCTCATTGTCTCCTTCTGTCTGTCTGTCTGTCTCTTTTTTTCCCTCTCTCTCCTCTCTCTCTCTCTCTCTCCTCTCTCTCTCTCTCTCTCTCTCAAAATTACAGTAATACTTACTGGTAAATCTTAGTCCAGAAAAAAGGAAGCTATTTACACATGCACGCATGCACACATATGTACATTTTGGCAAGCGAATGTCCGCACATCCATGGACATACATGCGTGCATGTGTGCGCAAGCTCACGCGCACACACAGACACACAACACACACATGCACGTACGCACACCACACACACACACACACACACACACACACACACACACACACACACACACACACCACACACACGGGCGCGCGCGCGCGCGCGCACGCACGCACGCTACGTTTGTGCGTCGATCTCTGTAAAGACTTACACACAGGTGTATATGATGCTCTTGAAAAGAGATTTGAGGTACGTACATCCACATATTCCTTTTGTGATAATCAATATTGTACAGTACATATTGTGAATATTGTAACTTGCATTATGTGATGCATTTTTTCTTTGTTAATTTTCAACACAATGCTTGTTGCGGAAAAAACGGTGAAATGCGACTGACACATATGCACTTACCAACACAGACCCGTAGTAACATACAGTCACATGCGCATGCTGGCATGCACGGAACCACACACACACACACACACACACACACACACACACACACACACACACACACACACACACACACTCTCTCTCTCTCTCTCTCTCTCTCTCTCTCTCTCTCTCTCTCTCCAGTTTTTTTTTGTCTCTTGTGTGTGTGTGTGTGTGTGTGTGTGTGTGTGTGTGTGTGTGTGGTGTGTGTGGCTGCGTGCGCGCAGCGCGCGCCAGGGTACCATTCTTTTTGTAGTACTTGACAGACTGGACATACTAATTCCCTACCTTGTCCGAATGACTCTAAGATAATTATACTGTTATAATATTTGGTTACTTTGGTGTAAATATAGTAGTATACGGAAGGTGTACTGAATTGATATGTTTGGCTTTCAATAGAAGAACAAAAACAAGAAAGATGAAGTAGAAAGAACAAAATAATGACAATGGGTTGTGAAACATGACAAAACACTAACTTACAGAAACGCCGTTAAAATACATTGTTTATTAACAAAATCATGCAAACTGTATCCAACGAAATGTCGAAGTCGATCGAATGTATTGCAAGAGTATGAACTTAGTACCACCTATTTAGGCGTCTATTAATCAAAGGCGAAAAAAGAAAAAGAAAGCAACGAACAAACCATTCGTATGGTTTTCTGTGGTCTGATGTGTTTCCAGTTTCATCTGTAAATTCATCGTTTCGGTGTAATGTATGTGTCTGTCAGTCCATTTCTAGTTCTCATTCCAAAACTATATTTAATGAATGTGCGATCATGAATCTCTTTTTAGCACCGAAATACCTCCTCTTGGAAGGTGTGTCTCCGGTGTAATGCAAGTTGACGGCATGGCAGACGAAGCACATGACAGGGTGTTTGCGTGATGTGCTGTGTCTTCGGTGTCACAGTAGTCGGTGTCGTCTTGGTGCTGGGAAGGTCGCCGCCTGTCATAATGTGGTGGTTGTTCACGCGGTGATGTCAGTGCTGTTTGTCTCCGCCAAGGAAATTCTGTTTCCACTCGTATGCGTTGGTTTCAGTGTTTGTTTGTCGACAAGATATGGCGAAAACTGCAGAGCCGAATTTTAATGAAAAGTGTGGGGAAAATGAAATGCGGCACGAAATAGTTGAGTTTTACGTCCTCATAGCAAATGCTTTTAGGGACATGTCTTTTATTCACGGTAGTCTTTGGAAATGCGGCCTTTGAATGAACCAGTTCAAAGCTGTGCTGATTCGAACCAGAATCCGTTGAGCATGTTCATTACAAATTTTCTGCCGAACATGCACACCGTGGAGTAGCGTTTACGAATGGATAACGGTCTGAGAAGCCATGTGTTTCGATGAAATGTGAAACCTTTCTAGGGATATGAATGCTTACATTTAATATTTTTGCTAATCGTGTTAAAAAAAACATGGGAAGTAACTCTTTCAGTTGGTACATACTACTACTACGTCCCCTGATTCAACGGACAGATCCAGGATTCGCTCAACCTTGGCAGAGGTCTGCACACTTCCGAGTGCCCTTCCAGCTAAAGCTGTGATTCTCCCCATGTGTTGCTCCCTCTCTCTCTCTCCTCTCCTCTCTCTCTCTCACACACACACAACACACACACACACACACACACACACACACACACACACACACACACACACACATTCTGGCTATTTTCTATGCATGTGCTACTTGCATAGTTTCCAGTTTCACATTTGCCATGCTGCATGATGAGTTTCCTCTTCCCCTCCTTCCCTCTAGGTTAGACAAGGGTCTGTGGCAGGCGTAACATAATAAACCATCTCTCTCTCTCTCTCTCTCTCTCTCTCTCTCTCTCTCTCTCTCTCTCTCTCTCTCTCTCTCTCTCTCTCTCTCTCCTGCAGTTCGATAATGAAGATTTTTATTTTAGTTATGAGTAGCATACCAGCCTTGTGAAAGTTCTTCAGTTTTATGATAATCTCTTTTACTGCCGTTCTTCGTGATTTTGTTTATTCTTTAAATAATAAGCACAAGGAATAACATTTTGGTGTGCATAGTAATGCTATCATGTATAAACATCAATAAAGTGAGTTATAAAACATGTCACCTAAATCTCACATCAAACACAGTATGCCGTTCGTCGGAGAAAGCCACTTATTTAGGCATGCTTCACTGTCCGTATAACGCTTCCAGGTCTGTCTCATCATGTGAGCAGAAAAAGAAAAGAATGGTGTCCATATTTAGGGGGTACTCTCCGCTGCTTTTCAGAATTCATTTCCACTGAGTACATGTTTCTTTATTTTATGCCTGAAGGCCTGCTTCCTCAAAACATGTTTGGATTAGGTCTTGATTGTTAATTCTGCATTCACAGATGCACTGTTTACCGATGAATATTATCACATATAACATATTGTCATCAGTACCAAATAATATGATGTCCATTTTAAAGGACCAGTTTTTTTTTTCTCAGAATATGATCTTAAATTTTACCAGAATAGGTTCAAGTCTCCCCCAGAAAGTGAAGGTGATCTCAGACACGGAGATGTTGACAGATATAATTTGAATGCATTGTCTCTTGTCCCTATGTCACTTTGGTGTCTGGTACGAATTACGCTTTCGCTTTTTTTAAACCCAAGAGGGAGTCTGTTTTTTTAATTGCCTTCTCTCTCTCTCTCTCTCTCTCTCTCTCTTCTGTCTGTCTGTCTGTCTGTCTGTCTCTCTGTCTTCTCTCTCTCTCTCTCTCTCTCTCTCTCTCTGTCTGTCTGTCTCTGTCTCTGTCTTCTTCTCTCATTCCTCTCATTCTCTCTCTCTCTCTCTCTCTCTCTCTCCTCTCTCTCTCTCTTTCTCAATGCGTGCGTGCATGCGTGTGTACGTACGCTAACACGTGTGTGTGTGTGTGTGTGTGTGTGTGTGTGTGTGTGTGTGTGTGTGTGTTGTGCTGCGTTATGTTGTGTGTGTGTGCGTATAGTACAGGTTTTTTTTCTGTTCGTGTTGTGAAATGTTTCTGTGTTTTTCGACAGCAAGGAATAAAAGACGGGCAAAGACAGAAGGTGCGTGCAAACGAACGAAGGTGTGTGGAAACAGGTGTGTCTGTGTTATGTGAGCGCGCGCGCGCACATACACGCCAGCATGTGCGTGTAAGCTGTCTTTCTTCATAACCTTCACGCCTTTTTCTCTCCACAACAAACAAACAAAAAGCGGAAAAGAGAAATCAAGAAATAGGAACAGTCCGGGTGTTTATGAGACGGAGAGGAAAAGAAGTGGTATCGAGAGGCACGTTTGTGTATGTGGGGGATGTGGGTATAGAGGGGTAGGGTAAAGAATGACTGACACTGAAGATGAGGAGAATGAGGTGCACGGAAAATGAGTACGGGGGTGGGAAAGAGAAGAGAGAGAGAGAGGAGAGAGAGAGAGAATAGGAGAGAAGAGAGAGAGAGAGAGAGAGAGAGAGAGAGAGGACGACTTTGGGAAGACGAATCTCATAAAGGATTCATACAATATTCATGCCAGTCAGTGAAATGACCCGTACAAGTGGCCATAAGTTGTCGCACCCCCAGACAGTTGTCATACTAAAGGGAGGGAGAGAGGAAGAGGTGGGTCGGGGTTGGGAGTGGGAGGGGGGAGGGGGGCAAAGGGCGGAATCCCACTGGGACTGTTTCGATGTAAACTAGGCGATACTATTTTTCTTCATTCCTTTCTTTTTCTTTTTATTATCCCTCGGCCCCTGCCCCGCGTAGCAAGACCGCCCCCTGTCCCAGCGGCTGGGCCAAATCGTGGCGTGTAATTTGCTATTGTGCTGGTGACTGGGTCCTGGGTTTAGTGAGGGGCCGGACACGTCGCTTGGAGGGAGGAGGACGGACGGAGGGGGCAAGGGGGGGGGGGGGAGGGAGGGGCGGCGGGAGGGGGAGGGGGGGTTTCCTATGGATTCTTTGCCTTTTCGGTTTGTTTGTGTGTGGTTTGTTGCTGTGTGTCAATATGTGGGTGCTGTGTTGTGTGTGTGTGTGTGTGTGTGTGTGTGTGTGTGTGTGTGTGTGTGTGTGTGTGTGTGTTTGTGAGGTGTTTCCGGTTTCATGTTTGTCTTTACTTATTTGCTTCGGTGTTTTTATGTATGTGAAAGGAGAGAGAGAGAGAGAGAGAGAGAGAGAGAGAGAGGGGGAGGTATTAATCTCTTTATTCGATTGTAATTGTATGTTTGTATGTTAAGTTTGAGAGACAGTGGGAGAAAGAGTGTGTGTGTATGCATTTGTGTGTTTGTGTGTGTGTATGTGTGTGTGTGTGTGTGTGTGTGTGTGTGTGTGTGAGAGAGAGAGAGAGAGAGAGAGAGAGAGAGAGAGTGGCAGGGGAATAGTATAACTTTATTATTTGTTTATTTATGTATTGATTTGCTTGTTAACGTTAAGATAGATGTATGTATCTTTACTTCGGCTACTTGGTGGTATAGTATCTATGTAAGCGCACGTGCGAGCCCGCGCATGCGCGCACGCGCGTGTGTGTTTATTGTGTGTGTGTGTGTGTGAAGAGAGAGAGAGAGAGAGAGAAGACGAAAGAGAGCGAAAGGAAAGAGAGCGAGAGACACACAGTCAGAGAGGAGCATGAGGGCATGACTTACTTCAATTGTTTATTTGTAGGGCCTATATGTATATACCTATGAGTGAGTTTTAGTAAGCATTTGTGTAAGTATGTAAGTGCGGTTTGGTATGAATTTGTGTATCTCTGTTTGGCTACCTGATGGTGTGTGTGTGTGTGTGTGTGTGTGTGTGTGTGTGTGTTTGTCGGTGTGTGTTTGTCGGTGTGTGTCTGTGTGTGAATGTTTTTTTTTATGTGCGAAAGCACGCACTGTGTGTATGTTTTGCATCATGTGTATTGAAGTGAATAGCTTCATTGACATGGTGTAGTTCTCTGCGTGAAATTGAGGTTGCACGGACGTCACCACAAAATGAAAGGAAAAAAGTCTTTAATCAAGATATAAATAGAAAGCAAAGGGAGCAAGAAAAAAAACATACGCAATAGTTTTTGCTCAGTTGGGAAAGTGAGGATTAAGATCAGGATGATTGGTGACTGAATATGGTGATAACATGATAGTTTTGTGGGCCTTTGTTGAGTTTGTAAAAGCTACATTAAGGATGTAAATGCCCACCCACCACATGGGGACAGTTGTGCTTTAATCTGTTTTCAGCCCTTGTGTCGCCTCCGTGCTCACCTGGGCTGTAAACAGCAACACCTCACTTGACTTGAACGTGCATTTCTTAGGAGTAATACGTTTAGATAGATTTTGAAATGTTGCTGTCGTTGTTTCAAACAACGGTGGTGTCAGGCCAGTGTTTCGCGCGAACCTGACATCCATGGGTGTACAGATAGGTAAAGAATGAATGCCTGCGTTTCTGTATTTATGTGTATGTTTTGCCTGCGTTAGCGTAGACACACACACACACACACACACACACACACACACACACCACACACACACCACACCACACCACACACACACTCACTCACACTCACACACACACACTCACACACACATAGCAAGCACGCGCGCACGCACGCGCGCACGCACGCACGCACGCACACATACACACATCGAGAGATTGCGTCACTTCCGGTTATGGCAGCTTTGAAAATCTAGCTGCAGACTTTTGGTCTTTCATTCAAAATTCTGAAGTCCTTAGACCGTGATAATTAATGCCAATAACCAGCATAGTTACTTAAGACAGTAGTTAGAAAATTCAGTTAAGTTTTAGTAGCAGTGTACCTTGATCTATCTCAAAAACGATAGTTGTGTGTGTCACCTTGTCAGATGTGAGCACTTTTTCAAGTTTGCTTTCGACTTGTGGAACGTCATTCCGCTTCGGCTTCATTGTTTCACCCTTCATCACTGCTTCAGTTTTTAAAGTCATCCATCCAATCACAATATGTTTTGTTTTTCATGAACAATGCTTCACTTCAGCTTCACATTTCTTCAATGTGTTTTTGTTGCATTCATCTTGAAGATTTTTTGTTCCTTGTGAAAACTGGCACCAAATTTTTGATCATGAAGCACTCGACTTTAGCCAGAAAACCTTGTTTCGGACCTTTACCAATGGCCTCGGCCTCTTCACGCACTCTTTGTCAGTGAGCTGGAATAATCATCATGGAAACCTTTCGGCTCCACATAAGAAAACCCTGACCAAGCTGTACCTATGTACACGCCTCCTTCTACTCTCCTACGCTCCAGAACCAAATCCTGGCCCTGCAAGTACATCAGGCGCGAACCTGAGCCACTACCCTTGTGGTACCTGCGACGTCTCCGTCAGCTGGTCAGAGAAAGGGGTCGCCTGCCACACTTGTGGCATCTGGTATCATGCTCGCTGCCAAAGTATACCCACCTTAAGTTACGACAAACTGCAAGACGAGGACGTCTCATGGCATTGTGCCATCTGCAGCAACCCCAATAGTGTAACTGTCTTCGACCTTTATAGAGCCGAGTGGCCAGATACTTCATTTCCACACCAAGATGACACGAGCTTATCGTGCACCACTCCCACAGAGTCAACGTTCAAACCCGACCACGCATCAACACCAACCAGAATTAGCCAGCAAAACAAATGGAAGAAGAGACCCCCTTAGGGTTGTCAATGTCAACCTCCACTCATCAGTAGGGAAAAGACCTCAGACTCTATTTATGATTGACAGCATGAAACCAGATATTATCATTGGGACAGAGACTTGGCTCGATAAAGAAGTAACTGACAATGAAATTCTACCTGCTGATATTTACAAAGTGTATAGAAAAGACAGAAATAGACATGGCGGAGGTGTTTTAATCGCAGTTCGCTCCGACTTCAAGAGTTATGAAGTACCAGAACTTTCTACTGATTGTGAAATGATCTGGGCAGCCATCAAACTACACGGACGTAAAAGTCTTCATGTTTGTGCCTACTACCGACCGGACGAAGGTGACGAACCCAGCCTTATTAAGCTCGGTGAATCCCTCGACCGCTTGGCCACGACCTCAAACTTCATCTACCTCATTAGCGGGGATTTTAACTTTCCTGACTGTGATTGGGCTACTTTGAAATTGAAAGTACCTGACTCTTCCCACCCAAGACTTCACAAAGATTTCATGACCATGCTGCAGGACCATGATCTAGAACAGATGGTCATCGAACCTACCCGCTACAACCCCGCCACCGACCGTTGGAACACCTTGGATTTGTTCATTACAAACTCTCCACAGCTCATCCCAAGAGATTTTGTGAGTTCAGTGTGCACTCTCAGAAGATAAAGCAAGTGAAGAGACTCATACCATTGTACGACAAAGCCAACTGGGAGGGCATGAGGGCTGACATGCTGCTGTCTCTGCACACAGAGTTGACAAACGACCTTCAAGGACGAGACCTTTCAACAGATGAACTGTGGAGCCGATTCAAATCGACTTACGAGACAACAGTGAAGAACCACATCCCACTCAAGCAAGCCCACTCCAAAGACAGTAAACCGTGGATTACAGCAGAAATCAAGAAGAAGAGTAAACGACAACAACGAGTTTAAAAAAAGAAGAGGGGGAGTGATGAACTCGAGGCTGAATCCAAAAAACTGCGCAGAGAAATCCAACGCATGATCCGCCGTTCCTGTTGGACCTACATTGACGAGTCGGTCACCGCTGAAACTGAGTCAGTGTCACAGCGTCAGAAGAAATTTTACACCTTCATCAAACACCAGCGCACTTCCAAGCCTGGCTTTCACCCCCTCAGAGTCGACGGACAACTCGTCTCAGAGCCTAAGGCGCAAACCGAAGTCTTCAATAGGCAGTTCCAGTCTGTCTTCGGTGATGGGCGGGATTACACTGATGAGGAGTTCGATGCCAAGGTGGCGATAAAGCCTGTTGACCTGAATACAACGTTGTCGACCATCACTGTATCAGAGGCCGGCGTCCGCAAAATCCTCCAAAACCTCAACCCTTACAAGGCTTGTGGTCGTGACAACATCCACCCAAGAGTCCTGTGTGAGGTTGCAGATGAAGTAGCCCCGACACTAGCCCTCATCTACCAGTCTTCTATTGACACAGGCGCAGTACCACCAGACTGGCGTGATGCCAACGTTACACCCATCTACAAGAAAGGGAACCACTATGATCCAGCAAACTACCGTCCCGTCTCCCTTACCAGTGTGCCATATAAAATCCTAGAACACCTGGTCACTAGTGCCCTTATGGACCACTTAGAAAACAACAAAATTCTCAGATCCGAGCAACATGGCTTTCGTAGAAAAAGATCCTGCGAGACTCAACTTTTGGACTTCACTGAGGATCTGAATGAAAACGTAGAAAAGGGACGGCAGTCAGACATAATCATCATGGACTTTGCGAAAGCTTTCGACAAAGTAAACCATAGCCTTTTGATCCACAAACTTGGACACTATGGTGTCACCGATAAGATCAACCAGTGGCTCAAATCCTTCCTTTGGGGTAGACGTCAAGCAGTCATCGTTAACGGCGCTACATCAGACTTTGTCAGTGTGCAGTCAGGAGTTCCACAGGGTCGTTGGGCCAGTGCTTTTCCTGGCATACATCAACGACCTACCAGAGCAACTCACCTCACTGACACGTCTGTTCGCCGACGATACCGTTGTCTATCGTCTCTCTGCCACAGAACACGACCGACACCAGCTACAAGAAGACCTCTAATGCCTCGAGCAATGGAAGAAGAGCTGGGATATGGCGTTCCACCCGGGGAAGTGTGTTACCCTATCCATCACCAGAAAAAAAAATCCTTCTAACAACCAGTAGAGACTCCATGGGCACACCTTGGCAAATGTCACCTCGGCCAAGTATCTTGGAGTCACCCTCACCAAAGACTTGTCATGGGGTTCCCACATCCACAACATCATCCTCAAGGCCAACAAGGCCATGGGGTTCCTGCGGAGAAACCTGAAAGTGAGCTCCACCAAAATTAAAGAGACGGCCTACAAGACTTTCGTACGTCCCATACTGGAGTACGCCTGCACAGTATGGGACTCACATGATGAAACAAATATCAACAAAATTGAAGCGGTCCGGAGAAGAGCCGCCAGATTTGTCATCAACAGGTACCACAACACCTCGAGTGTCACCTGCATGATCGACAAACTGAAATGGCCCTCCCTCCAGCACCGACGGAAAGTAGCCCGACTTACCATGCTGAGGAAGATCCTGAACAACGAGGCCGCATTCAGCATGCACAAGATCAACTACGCCCCCTCACGAAGACGACGTTGCCACCCTCAACAACTTGTTCAGATGCAGTGCAGGACAGACTATAGACGATATTCTTTCCTTCCGAACACCACCCAGGAATGGAATGAGCTGCCTAGTACTACCGTGGCAGCTGACACTCTGGACACCTTCAAGTCCAGAAAGCCACCCAGTAGTTAGTTTAGTTAGGTAGGCCGGCCCCCTTTCCCACTCTCGCCCCCCATTTTTTTTTCCGCGAAAACGAAGATGTAGTAGTCTGCCGGGTAAACCCACTTAGTTTAGGAGTTAGGCTTAGGTTTTATTCTCACTTTCTAGGAGATGTAGTAGTCTGCCGGGTAAACCCACTTAGTGTTTAGGAGTTAGGCCTAGGTTTTATTCTCACTTTCTAGGAGATGTAGTAGTCTGCCGGGTAAACCCACTTAGTGTTTAGGAGTTAGGCTTAGGTTTTATTCTCACTTTCTAGGAGATGTAGTAGTCTGCCGGGTAAACCCACTTAGTGTTTAGGAGTTAGGCCTAGGTTTTATTCTCACTTTCTAGGAGATGTAGTAGTCTGCCGGGTAAACCCACTTAGTGTTTAGGAGTTAG
>CM065721.1:25403332-25423332 GCA_033310375.1 Conus canariensis
AGGCAGGTCACGTAAGCTGTCAGGAAGAGAATTCCAAAGAGTGGTCGCACTAAAGCTAAATGCTCTCTCACCGACTGTCTTTAACGAGCGCCTAGGAATTTTCAGAAGTTTTTGAGAAGATGAGCGAAGAGACCGAGAAGTTTGATAGGTGGACAGAGAAGCAGAAAGATACTGTGGGAGTGTCCCATCAAAGAAACGATAGGCAAAAACTGCGATTTTGAACTGCCATCGATATTTGATGGGAAGCCAGTGGAGTTCACGTAACAAAGGTGTAATATGCTCATTTTTACGCTTTTTGAGAACAAGCCGAGCTGCACTGTTTTACACCCTTTGTAATCGTGCAAGCTGTTCTGAAGGAAGTCCTGCTAACACAGAGTTACAGTAGTCTAGTCGGGACATTACCATGGCGGTGATGAGTCTGATTGTTGCCTTCTGTGGAGAGGTAAGACCGGATAGAAGCAATACGTCGCAATTCCAAGAAGCATGCACGACAAACATTAGATATTTGGTTCTGCATAGAGAGCGTTTGATCAATGCTGACACCTAAATATTTCACTGACTCTTTGAAAGGTAAAACAACACCATCAATTTCTGCCGACTCAGCTTTAACCATCTTGACACGAGAGGAGGTATCAACAGCCATGATCTCGGTTTTGTCACTATTCAGCTTGAGTTTGTTGCTGGTCATCCAGACTTTTACGTCCCTAAAACATGCGGTAATATCTGATTGAGCACCTTGAAAATCGCTGGTGGTTGCGCTCTTAGAGAGTTCAGTGTCATCTGCGAACTTGTGGAAGTCACAGCCATGTGCAGAAATAACGTCAGCATAAGGGCTGAGAATAAAGGGTAAAAAGAACTGGTCCAAGGACAGAGCCCTGGGGAACACCATACAGAAGAGGAGAAGGGGATGATTTAGCACCATTAACGATTACCGTCTGTGTCCTGTCAGAAAGGTATGATGTGAACCATTTGAGAACCATATCGTCAAATCCAAAAGTAACCTTGAGTCTCTTGAGTAGGATAGAGTGGTCAAGAGTATCAAAAGCAGCACTGAGGTCAAGCAATGCCAGAAGGGAGACCAGTTTATCGTCTGTTTTACAAAGCAGGCAGTCTAAGACACTCAGAACTGCAGTTTCTGTGCTGTGGTTTTTCCTATAAGCGGATGACACACTTCCAGGAGACCATTATCTGACAAATGGGATTGGAGCTGCTTCAAGACAACACGTTCAAGGATTTTAGAAAGAAATGGAAGATTCGATACTGGTCTAAAATTCTTCATATCATTTGCGTCAAGACCACTTTTCTTCAACAAAGGTGTGACAACAGCATGTTTGAACTGTGGAGGGACACAACCAGATGCGAGAGATTTGTTCACAATGGACGTAATCAACGGCACCAGATGTGAGGCATACTGTTTCATGAGGGGAGTGGGGATAGGGTCAAGGATACAACTTTTACCAGGAGAAAGAGCAATCAAATCAAAAATCTGCTTTTCACTAACGGGTTCAAAACAGGAAAACAAAGGTCCATCATACAAATCAAAAAGAACAGACTGGCATGAATCAGAGTCAAGATTGTCTCTAATACGCTTTATCTTCTCGGAGAAGAAATCACTGAATTGCTGTGGGAGATCTGAAGCCGGTATATTGCAAGGAAATGACAATGTTTCAGTTTTGAAAATGTGTCGCCGTTTTCGGTTGTTAAGTCGTTTTTGTAAATAAATATCTTTTATTTCAAAGTGTTCTATTCTGAAAGTGGTCAGTCATCTTTTACCCAATCTCATCGGTAGTTGTTTTTTTTTTTTATATATATATATATACATCTTTCCCTTTTCCACAGCCCCCCTCGTATGTACCCTCCTCCCTATCCCCATCATTTGCGATTCTTGCTTTTTTTCCGTCCATTTCAGTGAAAGTTCTTTTCTTTTAAGCAACCAAACGGCTGAAATCAGTCTTCATCACATGGTAAAGAAATATAGCTTGAAAAAAAACAGGGTTGCAGCTGCCGTATTGTAACGGAGTTGGCAATGAAAACGAAAAGGAAAGAAAGTAAATGATATATTTAAAAAATCGTAGAAGGTAGATAGGCTACATACGCTAATTAAAGATGTACGAAATAAGACAATAAATGAACGAAAAATCTTTCTTTAAAAGTAATTCAAATATAAATAGACCTCAGAAAAAAAGAAAGTTTTCCTTGAAGCACGTTAATAGATGAATGATGATTCAGAAGACACTTGAAATAAAAATAATACACGTATAAAAACGGAAGGATAAAATAAAGAACTAAACATACACTAAAAACGATGATAAACTGAAATTTAAAAAAATCAAATTAGATTGTAGTAAATTTCAAAAATGATAATTAAAAGAACAAAGAAACAAAGGAACAAAAAATAGGAAAATGAAAATTATATAGAATAACTTATAGCACTAACAGCAACAAAATATTAACAATAACCCCACAAAATAAATGCTGCTGCGTCACATCTACCTATTTGAATCCACTGGAATCTGGATAATCATGAATGTATTCAGGGACATTTTCAACCGCATATAGTCGCCTCTGTGGACACTTTGTCTAGGACATGTGTAAATGAACATATTGCATTTAATGCATTCATTCTGAACACGACCGGTCATCTTATACTCTGAACAGAAACAGTCTGGAAGGGCTATGGCATTACACTGTGGACACCCTTGTACCTCCATCTCTCCCAGCCGCTCTGTCTCGCACCACACACACAGAGAAACACGCGCGCGCGCGCACACACACACACGCACACACACACACACACACACACACACACACACACACACACACACACACACACACTCATTCACTCACTCACTCACACACACTCACACACACTCACTCACTCACTCACACACAACACACACACACACACACACACACACACACACACACACACACACACAGAGAGAGAGAGAGAGAGAGAGAGAGAGAGATTGATTTAAGTGTTCATATGAATGAAGACATGTTCATTAGAGTAGTCAGATTCAATTATAGTGATGACGATGTGGTAACATATGGATTGCTACTGCTGCTGCTGCTGCTGTGCTGCCCCTGCACTATTAGTACTGCTGCTGTTGAATCACCACTACCACTACTAGTACTTCTGCTAATTCTTACAGTACTAGTAGTAGCGGCAGCAGCAGGAGTAGTAGTAGTAGTAGTCATAATGATGATGATGATGATGATGATGATGATGATGATGATGATGATGATGATGATGATGATATCATCATCATCATCATCATCATCATCATCATCATCATCATCATCTCATCATCATCATCACATCAGTCCGTTGTCGTCATCATCATCATCATCATTATCATTGTCATCATCATTATAACGAAAACGACGATGTTAATACTTCTAATCACGAATTAACCAGGCCTATAGATTAAATGGTGTTGCGTTCTGCCGTGAAGTCTTGAAGAAATGTAAACTGATCTAGTGTTCTGATATGTCACTGTCACCTTAGTGCGGTGATGCGTTTCCTACTTCTTTGGGTCAAGCCATACTGTTTATAGCCAAGCTGACGTCGGAGCCCACGTCCAGAACGAAACGTGTTTGGAGGTTTAACGACAACTGAGATAGTTTACAGATGTTGCAAAAGTTCTGCTGTAACCCAGCAGATTCATTGAGAAGCTAATTCAGACGTCATCCTGGTGAAACTGAGAACCTATTGTCGATTTACTTACATACATAAATTGAAGAGTTTGCATGTTTGACTGTGTATTGTGGAAAGAGACGGGGTTAGTTACCGCCAAAGACCCAGACAGAGTACAGTACTCTGTCTGTCCTTGGCGGTAACTAACCCCGTCTCTTCCAAATTTTGCTTCATTTTTTCGCCCTCAGTCACTCCGTTTTGAAACTGTGTACTGTGGGTTTATATTAAGAATGATATATCACTCATATTGAGAGCAGCTGAATTTTATAGCGTTCGATTTGAGCACAGAAAATATTGAAGAGTACTGTGGAGAAGACAACCTCTGTTGTTTGAATGAAGTGAGAGGTAGCCAGTGACAGTGTGCTCACAAATTGATAAACTGGTGGTGTTTTGTTCTTTCACGACGTTGGGAAGTACAAACGAAAGCGATTTTTGAAATCCAAAGCAGAGGCCACCAACAGAATGAGAAATGTGACTAGACTTGTTTTCAGTTCAACAGACATTCACGTTTTGAATAAGACATCCTTACATTCGACATTTTTTACCAATCAGGTTTACTAGCGCACTTCGACAATGAAGCACAAAAGCTGTTTTTACACCAGTAAGGAAAAGTTTAGTTTAATTAATAAGTGCTACTACCACTGCTGCTGCTATCACTACTATAGCTACTACTACTCTACCACTATACTGAAACAGCGTACATTGTGCATGTGCATGGCGGCGTACATTGTGCATGTGCGTGGAGGCAGTAAAGGAAATATACATACAAATTTGATAAAAAGATGACAAAACGAACATGTGTTCACATTGACAGTTCCGTTTTAATTTAGTTTTTTTTCATGTTGTTTAGTCAGTTAGTCAGTCCGTCATTTAGTTAGTTACTCACTTACTTAGCTGGTTAGCTATTTGGTTGGGGTTAGTTTAGTTAGTTAGTTAGTTTAGTTAGTTAGTTAGTTAATTGGTTAGTTCGTTAGCTTGTTGGTTAGTTAGCTGTGTAGGTTGGTAGATAGTTAGTTTAGTTAGTTATTTACATGTTTACTTGTGTTTTATTTATGCGCTTATCTCATCCATTTTCAACATACTTATTTGAACAGTTAGTAAAAGCGTTTTCTTAAGGTGTTTTTTTTTTTAATTTTAGACACGTATGTGCTATCGAAACTCTACAGAGCTATTTTAGGAACAGTTAGCGGCAGTATCAGCTTCATAACTCACAATACACACATCTCTTATGTGAACACTTTAGTTTTAATTGCTGTTTGTAAAGGCACCAACAGGTGGCAATAAACGCATACCTTCAAACTCAGCATTCTTTTACTTGTCCGTCGAATTGAATTTCTTGTTGTTGTTTAAATGCTCTGAGTATCATTACTGTTCCACGACCCCGTGAAGCTGTTTTGGGATAATCGCATTAGTTTGTGGAAACCCCAAACAAAATGTTTGTAACTCCCTAAAAAATGCCGCCAAAGGAACGAGAGGTGTGACTAGGCGTGTTTGGGGTTCAAGAAGCATTGACGTTTTGAATACCACAGTCCACCTTCAACGCAGTGAAGCTTCTTGTGTCTGTTTGCTTGGGTTTGTTTGTTTGTTGGTTTTTTTTTTTTTTGCAAAGTAGGTTGATAAGCACACTTTGACAGTAAAGCACAAAAGCAGATTTTACACAAGTGGTGAACAGTTTAAAACGGAATCGTTAACGTGAGGACTGATTTGTTGTTTCTTTTTTTTTTTTCTCTGTACCTACTTTACAGATATATTTACATCACTATCGCCACATGCAAGCACATTTTTCAATGTTTTAGTTATTTTATTTTTAACGCTTGTATGTCTATAAGACATGTGTATGTGCTCTATATCTAGAGCCTATATTATATATATATGTTACAGTCTGCATGTATGTATTTCATATGGATGTTTTGCTGTATGTTTGTTGATGATGTGGACATCTTTAACCCATATGCCTCTACGTTAGCGTATTTGTGCGTCAACAACCAAAAACCAGACGTTGTATAAATGCATAACGGTAGCAGTGGTGGTGGTGATGGTGGTAGCGGTGGTGGTGGCCGTAGTGTAGTAGTGGTAGTAATAGTTGTAGTACTAGTTGTTGTTGCTGCTGTTGTTGTTGTCATCAACGTGTTTAGTTTTAGTTTTTTTGTTTTTTTTTTCACTCAGCTTTACTTTATATTCCAGGTCTCATCTCTACCCTAACAAACTCCCAAAGAGACGTTTATTATATATATCCTACGTCAAAATCACAACCTTCATTCTTAACATACTTATTTCGACTGTTGATAAAATGTTTTTTCTTTCGTAGTATCTTAGTTCAGTCACATCAAGTGCCATTGAAACTCCGCAGAGCTGTTTTAGGAACAGTCATTGGATGTTCTCTCCATTACTCACAATACGTGGCCTCCTATTTTTACAGTATAGTTTTTTGTGGGTTTTTTTTTTTTTTTAAGTTGTGCCTGTAAAGATACCCTTTGGTGGCAAGAGGCAAACGGATACCTTAATTACGTCGATGTCATTACACCAAAACACAACATTCTTTCATTTGTCCGTTTTATTTCATTTGTTTTTGTTGATAAAATGTTATGATTATCATTACTGTGTTTCAGTGGAGCTGTTTTGGGACAGACAAATTATGTTGGGGGGAAAAACGATGCTTAAAACATTTTTGTAATCCCGGGTGTAACGAAAAGTTTTAACTCCCCGGATGGTTTAACTCCTAGGGAGTTAAACTGTTCATTTGTAAAATTTAACTCCCTGGGAGTTAAACTAGAATATAAAAAACTAACTCCGTCTGTTTCAGTTTGACTCCAGGGGAGTTATTCCGACATACCACCAGAATGACTCCCACCCACCACCCACTCCCCGCACCTCGCTACCACCCATGCATCGTTATATATATATATATATATATATATATATATATATTCGAAATGTGTGTGTGTGTGTGTGTGTGTGTGTGTGTGTGTGTGTGTGTGTGTGTGTGTGTGTGTGTGTTCCTACACTAACTTGCCAGAGAAAGACTTGTCAGGTGGAATTGTTTCCTTCGATATTATTGCTTTCTGTGAATTAGTCACGTGTCCTGAATTTCATTGAAAAATGTGTGTGTTTTTCTGATTGGCTGGCCGACTTTCGTTTTTGGTTTGGCACACGCACACCCCCACACCTATGACGAGTCACTTGACAACTTCATCAGATCGGTCCCAAGCAGCCACCCTCTTGTACAAATTGTACAAAAACAGGCACAGTCAATACAAACAATTTTACGTCACGTCGCGACTACTCGTCATTCTCCCCCCACCTTCCTTACCTTCTCAACCCCCCCCCCCCTTCACTCCCTAATTTAGCGGCATGACACAATGCAAAATTAAAATTTTTCCATTTCTACACCATTTGAGTGTAATGGCCTACACTTATGGGTGACTGATAGTCGCATAGATTCCATGAGAGAGAGAGAGAGAGAGAGAGAGAGAGAGAGAGAGAGAGAGAGAGAGAGAGAGAGAGAGAGAGAGAGAACGCCAAAGACTGAAGGTACAGTATTTCTACCAAAGGCATCAAACCATTAATTCATGTATATACAGACTTTACATACAGATTATATACAAAAAGGCATAGTAAAATGTCAAGGACATGCATAGATGAGCACATGATGTACACGGACATTTCCTTTCCTTATGATGATGATGATCATGAACATTAAATCCCCTTCTCCATTCTCTTACAGAAAGACACCTGGGAATAGGTGGATGGGGAGTCATCTTAGTCATGATCAGATTAACTCCCCCTCTGTTACAAAGTAACTCCCTGGGAGTCAGAAAACACGTGTAGTCATTAACTCCCAGGGGAGTTATTCTAAACTGTGAAAAACTGACCCCCCTTAGTGGGCAGGGAGTTAAACTTTTACACGCCTGGATTAACTCACGGGAGTTAATCTGGATATAGTACAGACTAACTCCCAGGAGGGTCAGTCTGTTATAGGGTGGGAGTTAAGTCAGATATATGTACAAAATGACTCCCTCTTAATGTTTTCAAGAATTTGTTGAGACTTGTACAAAAAAGATTTTGGAACATTTTGAAGTTTTACTGAGTGGAGTTATTTTGGCACAGGGTGGGAGTCATTCTAGTTTAACTCCCGGGGAGTTAAAATTTACATATGAACAGTTTAACTCCCGGGGAGTTAAAATTTACATACGAGGGGTGCGACTAGACATGTTCTCAGCTCACAAGGTGTTCACTCCTTGGTTAACACAATCCGTTTTCAATGTGTGTGTGTGTGTGTGTGTGTGTGTGTGTGTGTGTGTGTGTGTGTGTGTGTGTGTTCGTGTTGTGTGTCTCTGTAAGTCTCTGTGTGTGTGTGTGTATGTGTGTGTGTCTGTGTGTGTCTGTGTGTGTCTGTGTGTGTCTGTGTGTCTGTGTGTCTGTGTTTGTGTTGTGTGTCTCTGTAAGTCTGTGTGTGTGCGTGTGTGTTTGTGTTTGTGTGTGTGTGTGTGTGTGTGTGCGTGTGTGTGTGTGTGTGTGTGTGTGTGTGTGTGTGTGTGTGTGTGTTGTGTGTGTGTGTGTACAACAAACCGGTTTATTAGCACACCTCAATTGTGAAACACTCAAGCTGCTTTTTCATTTCTGGGAAAAGGTTAGTTTAAGAAGAAATTGTTAATGTGGATACAAATTTGTTGTTTCTTTACCTCATCATTAAATGTACACATATGATAAATTAATGTGCGTGTACAATTTTAATTGATACCTTTCTGTATGATGTGAATGCGTGGTTTTAATTGATACTTTTCTTGACATATGTATACAAATTTACATAACTAGATACTGTCATTTGATAATAACACATACGAATTTCCCGATCAAAAGAGATTGTATTATATTAATGACACAGAAAATCATGACACTCAGACAAAATGTAGTAAACACTGGGTCAGTTTTACATATTCATATTTTTTTCAAAATATTGTTTGCTGTTTGCACTTTCCCTAAATCGCTATTATGTGAAAACGATTGATTGTACTTCCATCACTATCGCCGCAAACAAGCATTGTTGTTATCTGTTTCAACTCTATCGTTTGTTTTTGTTGCGTTTGCGCGTGTTGAATTTTTTCACTATGCTTCGTTTTATTGTTTTATTTGTTGGAATTTGTGGACTTGATCTGTCGGAGGGTTTTATTTGTTTTTGTTTTCAATTTAATACCTGTGTAAGTCTGCGATACATGTGTGCATGCTTTTTAATCAGGGTCCCCTTCATGTCTGTATCTACATGCGCGTCATTTGTATGTAGGCCTATTTTGTGCTTTACATTTGTCGTAATTATGGACTTACGTGGCGCAAATGCTTCTGCGTGAGTCCATGTGTACGTAAGCAGCCTAAATCCAGGCGCTGTATAAATGCGTAACAGTAATAGTTGTAGTGGATGTAGTAGTAGTAGCAGCAGTAGTAATGGTGGTGGTATTTATTCATTTATTGACTTAGTTTACTTATGTATTTATCTTTTATTCGTTTAGTTTACTTACGTATTTGTCTATTTATTCTATGTCACTATGTCACGCTGCTTTATTATAAATTTCAAAATTCATTTTCGCAATGACAAACTCCTACACAGACATGGACTGTCTCTGACACAATGATCCCCTTCATTCTCAACATACCTGTTTTGACTGCTACTGAAGCTTACTTCCACCGGGTCTTATTTTAGTCACGAATGTGCCACAACTCTGCAGAACTATAACAGGAACAGTCCGCGGCTGTGTCATCAACTCCATCACTCAGAACACGCAGTCTCTTATATGAACAGTTTAGTTTGAAGTTCCATTCGTTAGAATATTCTTTGGCGGATACCGGAGCTGCATCGCTGCCAGAACACTCGATCACGACAGTATCCTATCTGTCTATTGTATTTCGCTGAACAATTAAGTAGTGGGGGAAAACAAGTGCAGGCTAACAATTCTTCCGTCATAGTAATGACTTGGCAAAGATTTGAACTTAAAAAACGAAAACAAAAAAAAACAAAAAAAAGGGAGGGGGGGGGGGGGGGGGGGGGGGGCTGGGAGGGTGGTGAAGATGAAAAAAATGGGAACATAAAATTAAGAAAATATATTATAAATATGAAAACCCTTCACTAGCTGTATGAGGGCACCATCGTAATCCCTCTTGAATGCAGATCTATTTGTATTGCCTGCTCCTAGGCCTTTCGTCCGCTGGATCGGACTCATCAGGGAGACACGGCTGATTGTGTTTGTGCTCTTGGCGTCAAATAGAGACACACCACAATCCATATCTCTGTGGTGTTCTCTGTTGTATTTTGCTGGCTTTAGTTCACAATCTATCAAGAGCGTCATCCCGGTTTGTCAGTGAAGCTGTTTAAGGACAGCAGTAGGAATGATTGTCTCCATTTCAGTCGACGCACACGAAGTATTGTATCACTACTTCAACAAAGGAGGTTAAGTTTCCGTCTGCCTGTTAGCTTGTTTCTCAGCGGGGTGATGGTAATGCAGCATCTGCGTCATCGGGTTTAACGACACATACTGAAAAGACGGGATGTAGCCCGTTAAATCCGTTAACCACTGACGCGGGTCAGGATTAAACAAGGATTCACGATCCCTTCTGCAGCTGTGTAACTGCAAAGTGTCCATTGAACATGAACAGTGCGAAGTGATGGTTGTGGAAGCTTCTATGTGCGAACTGATAACATCTGCGAATTTGCTATATTTTAGTAGGCGATCGAAGAAAAGTTTTTTGTAATATCAGGGCTGACAGTTTGTATTTTCCATATCCTAGTACGAAAAAGCACATGGAAAATAACTGTTTCAAACCGTACCAGCAGTTTCCTCCCTTGGCTATTTTTTTTCTTTTTCTTTTCTGTTCTTTTTCCTTTTTTTTCTTTTAGTTTATTGCTTTTATTTTAAACTGTTGAACTTTCTTTCTGTTGATTTTCTAATTATTCGGATCCTACAGGTATCGTTCCAGTTCCTCTATAGGAGTCTGTCGGAGACAGCCGTCTGCTACATTGCCTCCCTCACTGTCGACATTCACAAACATTCCAGTATTTTCCCTCCGCCATTTTTATTGAAATGTATGTTTTATTTTTCTGTTTGTTAAAGACTTTTTGGATCCTTTTAATGTCATTCGTAACAGGCAAGCAACAAGTGTGTTATATCCATTGCTGTGAACACACACAAGCGCACGACTACTTTATTTCGACTGTTCACTGTATTTCATTTCTTTTTTATGTTTATTTGTGTACAGAATTGTTAGTAGAAACCTATCTCCTTTGTGAAAATATGTTTGGGAGGCAAACAACCGTTATATTATGTTATTGGCTGTGGAACATCTTACTTAGAAAGTTGTCCGGAACACACTGCGTGCGTGCGTGCGTGCGCGCGTGCGCGCGTGTGTGTGTGTGTGTGTCTGTCTGTTCTTTAAAGAACTGTTTTTGTAGTTCAAAATACATGGTGAAAATGTATTATGGACACAAGCAGTAAACGGCTACGTTGTCTTAAATGCTATCGACGCAAGCATGTATAACAGTCGCTCGTTCCAACTGTTACGTTTATTTCATATATATATATATATATATAAAATTTTCTTGAGTCTCCGAACTACAACGTTGTTTCAAGCTTTCGCTCTCATCAGGTTCTAGAAGTTATTAGATGGCGTAATTTATCAGATGACATATTTTATCAGATGACGTGATATATTGGCTACGTTTTATATGTGTGACGTTCTGATAGGGTCTTTCTGTGTGTCATTTATGTTACGTTTGCTAGGAGGAACTTTCGTCTATGTGGGCATGCGCTGATCATCTCCGCTCTTGAGTTCAAAGTTGCCATGCCTGGTTTGCAGAGTATGTAGTACTTCTCTGTTGTGCACAAGTTGCATCTTTTGCTGGAGGAGGAGTACGACCTGGATCCAGGTCGTACTCCTCCTCCAGCAAAAGATGCAACTTGTGCACAACAGAGAAGTACTACATACTCTGCAAACCAGGCATGGCAACTTTGAACTCAAGAGCGGAGATGATCAGCGCATGCCCACATAGACGAAAGTTCCTCCTAGCAAACGTAACATAAATGACACACAGAAAGACCCTATCAGAACGTCACACATATAAAACGTAGCCAATATATCACGTCATCTGATAAAATATGTCATCTGATAAATTACGCCATCTAATAACTTCTAGAACCTGATGAGAGCGAAAGCTTGAAACAACGTTGTAGTTCGGAGACTCAAGAAATCTTATAATATGCTCCTATCCGGAATAGGTGAGCACTCTTCAATTCTATGAAAATGAATTAATGTTCATGTTAATGTTCATGTTCATGTCCATGTTTATATATATATATATATATATATATATATATATATTATATATTATGGAAGGCCTATTTTTTTCATTTCATTTCTGTGTAGGTAACTTTTTGCGGATGGCCAATGGCTAAATTATTTCCATTGCTGTCGACTTACCGCAGTATAACAGTGTCTTATTTGGACTATTTTGTTGTTTTATTTTTCTTTCTAATTCATGATGGTATCGTTTCAGTTCCTCAAAGGTAACATTACGACCGTCGCTGTCGAATGTATAAGCAAAACAGTATCTTATTTTGACGAAAGAAATTCTGTTTCAGTTGGTTATTGCTAATATTCTCGTCCTTGTGTCGATGAATTTTGGGGGCACAGCGAGTATATACATTATCTCTACTGCTGTCTACACACACACACACACACACACACACACGCACACGCACGCACGCACGCACGCACGCTCGCACACACACACACACACACACACACACACACACACACACACACACACACACACACACACACCGCCGGGAGGATGGAGTAACCGTTTACTGGTTGTGTCACTTTATATTGAATTATATATTATCACCATTCGTCATAACACACACACAAGCACAACTAGATTGTTACGACGTCTATATTTGGTATCATTTATGTTTCTCCTTATTCTGTTTCAATCAGTCTTACCTTCGAACCCTGGTCCTTACCATTCCAAACACGCCTGCACTGAGAGATTCACTAGACAATAAGTTATGGGACCTCATTCGCTCCAAATGATGTTCATCGCAAGAAAGCAGACATTTTACAGTGAACATAGCGAATTATTCCGGGAACAAGGTCATATCCTAGTGAGGATGGCGAGTTGTTCCACGGAAACAATCATGTTCACGGGCTAACGGCGATTTGATCCGGCAAAAAAAAAAAGAAAACACAAAAAAGAAAAAGAAAGAACAAAACAAAAAAAAAAGGTTATTACTCTTGAAAAATAGTGTTTAAAAAAAAAAAGACTTACCACACGAAAGCACTATTTTCCCTCAAAAACTGACAGCCGGAAAACTAAAACAGTTGATTATTCTGGGCAGCGTAATTTACCTGTAAAAACAGATAATCATCAAGTAGGGGGCGGGGGATTCTTTATCATGACAAAAGCTAGCCATCTCGGGAAAACAACTTTTCAGTAACTGACAATCCCGTGGAAAGGGATAATTACCCTGTGTACAAAAAAAATAAAAAATAAAAAAAATAAAAGTTCTCCCGCAATAATACCAATTGTCACCTGAAAATAACTTTTCGGATGATAACTAGCTCTTTCCCGAGATATAGTACCCTTTTGAGGCTAACATGGTTTCATACTAAGCCGTCGGCATTATCATCTCAATCTCTGTAGGCAAAAACAGCATCCACGTACACATACCAGTCGACAGAGAGAGAGAGAGAGACAGACAGACAGACAGACAGACAGACAGACAGACAGACAGACGAAGAGTGTGTAGCCTATCGGAGCGCTGCCACTACTGTTGAGATCATGGGTAGAGGTGGGTTCAACAACGGTCAGTGGGGAACAAGATAAACCCTTGGGTTGGGTTCAACCCGCCTGTTGGTGGCGGAAAGTTTTGGTGGTAGTGATGTTGTGATAGGCCAGTCCGTCGGTCCTCCATCTCTCTCTCTCTCTCTCTCTCTCTCTCTCTCTCTCTCTCTCTCTCTCTCTCTCTCTCCTCTCTGTTTCTCTCAGTCTTTCTGTCTCTCTCTATCCCTCTGTTTGTCTGTCTGTCTGTCTCTCTCTCTCTCTCGCTCTCTCTCTCCTCTCTCCTCTCTCTCTCCGCGCGCGCGCGCGCGTGCGCGCGCGCGCGTGTGTGTGTATTTCTCTCTCTCTCTCTCCTCTCTGTCTTCTGTCTCTCTCTTCTGTCTGTCTTCTCTCTCTCTCTCTCTCTCTCTCTCTCTCTCTCTCTCTCTCTCTCTCTCTCTCTCTCTCTGTATGTCACTCTCACAGAAATGGGAGATACCTCCATTTCTCTGGTCTCTTTCTGCCTCTCTGTCTCTGTCAGTCTGTCTGTCTTCTGTCTCTGTCTCTGTCTCTGTCTCTGCCTCTGTCTCTGTCTCTCTCTCTCTCTCTCTCTCTCTCTCTCTCTCTCTCTCTCTTCTGTCCATCCCGTACGTATGTATTTATGTCTCTCTCTCTCTCTCTCTCTCTCTCTCTCTCTCTCTCTCTCTCTCTCTCTCTCTCTCTCTCTCTTCATCCCCACCCATGCATACTAGCTCTCCGTCCTCACTCCATTCCCTCTCCCTCCTCACGCCACGTCACGCTTGGCAGAGAGAACCAAAAAAAAAAAAAAAAAATGATGCAGATGGAAACGCGATACCTGGCGATTCCACATGACTCCTGGCGTCTCTCTTTGTGCCTGGGCCATGTTCTACAAGTAAACAGTATATCATCCGGACAGCTTCCCACCAGTCTGAAAACAAACAGCAGAAAAAAAAAGAAGAAAAAAAAGCTGACAGATTTATGGTTCCGATAAAGCATTAATTGAATGAACATTCGTGTAAGTCAGATTCCGTTTAGAATACACCCTACCCTTCCAAACAAACAGGCGCGTGCGCGTATGTGTGCACACACACACACACACACACACACACACACACACACACACACACACACACACACACACACACACACGCACGCACGCACGCACGCACGCACGCACGCACGCACACACACACACACACACACACACACACACACACACACACACACACACAATTCATCTAGTCGTAAAGCGAGTTTTCTCCTTTTGATAGAAAGGCAAGGAATGGTCGAACTGATACGTGTTGTGCTTGTTTTTTGTGTGCTTTCGCTAACCGTTTGTATTAGAGCAAAAAGAAATAGCAGATCTTCCGTATTGATGTAATCCGTAAGAACCGAGACTTTCTTCTGATATCTTTGTATCTCCTTTCTTCTCTCTCGCTCTCTCTCTCTCTCTCTCTCTCTCTCTCTCTCTCTCTCTCTCTCTCTCTCTCTCTCTCACACACACACACACACACACACACACACACACACACACACACACACCCTTCCCCTCTCTCTCTTGTCACTCTTTCGCCCTCTCTCATTCATTAAAATGTCTCTTGGTGGAAAAGTGATTACATTGTTTGCAAGGTATGTCCCCCGTAGACTGAGCGGAGAACAATCTGCCGCAGACCTCGCCTCGTATGAAAACACACACACACACACACACACACACACACACACACACACACACACACACACCACACACACACAGAGATCACCGACTTAAAAAAAAACAAACTATGCAGAACATTGTGAACATTTTCTTAACTTCCAGAACATGTTTACCCCCTGACGGTTCCAAAGGGCATGAGAGTTCCGCTCGGCCGCTGTTTGTTCCTCCTGCCGAACCGAGTTTTTCCATTAAAAGGAAAGATGACTTCATCCCGTTTTTTTTTCAGCTCCTCAGCAGTGTTAAAAAGCAGCTTTTTTTATGAGCGCTTTTATTATTTGCCTTTCATAACGATTCATGGCAAAAACACCTCTTCTCCATCTCAGCTCCATCTACATCTAAAAAAAAGGCTTCCATTCCTACCATGTGTGACCAGAAACCATGAAAAGAGGAGTTGTGCAGAATAGGCTATGTTCTGTTCACGCATGTGTTCCTGATTCCTACCTGTTGAAGCTAGAGGAGACATTCTCTGCCAAAAGCCATGAAGACTTCGTTCTGAGATGTCCAACCGGATGACACTTGAGTTGTTGTTGTTGTTGTTGTTGTTGTTGTTGTTGTTTGTGTAAAGGAACTCTGTACTTTTTATTTGATGTGAGTTAGATGTGGTTGGTGAGGTACTTTGTTTTAAATCAGTCTTTTTTTTCATTTCAGCTGTTGACGTTTTTTTTTAAATTTTAGTCACGGCATTTTTACTTGCGTATAGTTTCATCTTTTAACTTTCTTGCGGCTCTGGTATGACCACCTCGGTCGGGTAGGCTATGAATATCATGAGTTAGCGTCCCAATAGATGGAGGAGTTTTTTCTCTTCTCAGATTTAAACATTTAAAAGTTCCCGCAGCCTGTTGACCGTGGGGAGCAGTAAACTGTCAGTTCTAGGCCACGGTATGATGGAAGGCATGACCCATCCTCTCCTTCCGCTGTCTTTGACCTTTCCTGAACCGAATCAGATACTCGTTTACCGCAGGGTGGACAGGGAGGGTTTACCGCAGGGTGGACAGGGAGGGTTTAGCGCAGGGTGCACAGGGAGGGTTTAGCGCAGGGTGCACAGGGAGGGTTTAGCGCAGGGTGGACAGGGAGGGTTTAGCGCAGGGTGGACAGAGAGGGTTTACCGCAGGGTGGACAGAGAGGGTTTACCGCAGGGTGGACAGGGAGGGTTTACCGCAGGGTGGACAGAGAGGGTTTACCGCAGGGTGGACAGAGAGGGTTTACCACAGGGTGGACAGGGAGGGTTTACCGCAGGGTGGACAGGGAGGGTTTACCGCAGGGTGGACAGAGAGGGTTTACCGCAGGGTGGACAGAGAGGGTTTACCGCAGGGGACAGGAGGGTTTACCGCAGGGTGGACAGAGAGGGTTTACCGCAGGGTGGACAGAGAGGGTTTACCGCAGGGTGGACAGAGAGGGTTTACCTGCAGGGTGGACAGAGAGGGTTTACCGCAGGGTGGACAGAGGAGGGTTTACCGCAGGGTGGACAGAGAGGGTTTACCGCAGGGTGGACAGGAGGGTTTACCGCAGGGTGGACAGAAGAGTTTACCGCAGGGTGGACAGAGGAGGGTTTACCGCAGGGTGGACAGAGATGGGTTTACCGCAGGGTGGACAGGAGAGGGTTTACCGCAGGGTGGACAGAGAGGGTTTACTGCAGGGTGGACAGGAGAGGGTTTACCGCAGGGTGGACAGAGAGGGTTTACCGCAGGGTGGACAGAGAGGGTTTACCGCAGGGTGGACAGAGAGGGTTTACCGCAGGGTGGACAGGAAGGGTTTACCGCAGGGTGGACAGAGAGGGTTTACCGCAGGGTGGACAGGAGGGTTTACCGCAGGGTGGACAGGAGGGTTTACCGCAGGGTGGACAGAGAGGGTTTACCGCAGGGTGGACAGGGGAGGGTTTACCGCAGGGTGGACAGAGAGGGTTTACCGCAGGGTGGACAGGAAGGGTTTACCGCAGGGTGGACAGAGAGGGTTTACCGCAGGGTGGACAGGAGGGTTTACCGCGTGACAGAGAGGGTAGACAGAGAGGGTTTACCGCAGGGTGGACAGAGAGGGTTTACCGCAGGGTGGACAGGAGGGTTTTACCGCAGGGTGGACAGACAGAGGGTTTACCGCAGGGTGGACAGAGAGGGTTTACCGCAGGGTGGACAGGAGGGTTTTACCGCAGGGTGGACAGAGAGGGTTTACCGCAGGGTAGAGCAGAGAGGGTTTACCGCAGGGTGGACAGAGAGGGTTTACCGCAGGGTGGACAGAGAGGGTTTACCGCAGGGTGCACAGAGAGGGTTTACCGCAGGGTGGACAGAGAGGGTTTACCGCAGGGTGGACAGAGAGGGTTTACCGCAGGGTGACAGAGAGGGTTTACCGCAGGGTGGACAGAGAGGGTTTACCGCAGGGTGGACAGAGAGGGTTTACCGCAGGGTGGACAGAGAGGGTTTACCGCAGGTGGACAGAGAGGGTTTACCGCAGGGTGGACAGAGAGGGTTTACCGCAGGTGGACAGAGAGGGTTTACCGCAGGGTGGACAGAGAGGGTTTACCGCAGGGTGGACAGGAGGGTTTACCGCAGGTGAGACACAGAGGGTTTACCGCAGGGTGGACAGAGAGGGTTTACCGCAGGGTGGACAGAGAGGGTTTACCGCAGGGTGACACAGAGGGTTTACCGCAGGGTGGACAGGGAGGGTTTACCGCAGGGTGGACAGAGAGGGTTTACCGCAGGGTGACAAGAGGTTTACGCAGGGTGGACAGAAGGGTTTACCGCAGGGTGGACAGAGAGGGTTTACCGCAGGATGCACAGGAGGGTTTACCGCAGGGTGGACAGAGAGGTTTACCGCAGGGTGGACAGAGAGGGTTTACCGCAGGTGGACAGGGAGGGTTTACCGCAGGGTGGACAGAAGGGTTTACGCAGGGTGCACAGAGGTTTACCGCAGGGTGACAGGAGGGTTTACCGCAGTGAGGGTGGACAGAGAGAAGGTTTACTGCAGGGTGGACAGAGGGTTTACCGCAGGGTGGACAGAGAGGGTTTACCGCAGGATGCACAGGGAGGGTTTACTGCAGGGTGGACAGACAGGGTTTACTGCAGGGTGCACAGACAGAGTTTACCGCAGGGTGGACAGGATCGAGATGGGGGTTTACTGCAGGGTGGACAGAGAGGGTTTACCGCAGGGTGGACAGAGAGGGTTTACCGCAGGGTGGACAGGGAGGGTTTACTGCAGGGTGGACAGAGAGGGTTTACCGCAGGGTGGACAGGGAGGGTTTACCGCAGGGTGGACAGGAAGGGTTTACTGCAGGGTGGACAGGGAGGGTTTACTGCAGGGTGGACAGGGAGGGTTTACTGCAGGGTGACAGAGAGGGTTTACTGCAGGGTGCACAGACAGGGTTTACCGCAGGGTGGACAGAGAGGGTTTACTGCAGGGTGCACAGACAGGGTTTACCGCAGGGTGGACAGGGAGGGTTTTCAATGGAAAAAGAAATCCCAACCTCTCAGTTCAGACTCACGACCATCAGCTCCGGAGGCAACGGATCCAGCCACTTGACTACAGGCCTCTCTAAATTCACAAAACCTACAAAAAATCGTTTCAATCCGAACAAAAAATTAAATGCAGAACCACCAAATACATTCTACATGCAAAAAAAAAATCAACAAAAAAACAAGCAAGCAAATTAAAACAAACAACAACAAAAAATGTAATCGCGAACAACCTTACGTTTGCCTTTTTTCATTGTCCCTCAAGAACTGAATCAATGCCAAATAAACAAGTGCTCAGACGGGTCAGTGTTTTCGCTTTCAGAATAGTTCTCTTCCGTTCCTGATGCAAAGAGAAAAAGACTTGATGCTATTCTTTGCAGAAATCCCATTCAATCTGTTTTGAAAACCATGGGTGTGAAACACTCTCTTTGAACATTGGACACACTATACGTTTTATTTATTTATTCATTCATTTATCTCTTTATTTATTTATTCATTCTGATCTTCTACGTCCCCGCGCGGGCGTTGTCCCCACGCCACATACTCCGTCTTATACTTCCACAGCCAGTTTGTACTGTCGCTGCCACAGCACGGCCGTCCACATGGAGAGTATAAAGTCGCCATAGGGCCACCTGTCAGTGGAGAGACTGCACTTCGTCCGGGTCAGTTCGGCAGTGATCATCTGTGCTTGTTCTGATCCAGCATGTATGCAGGGCAGCTGCCCTACGAAGCTCCCGCTTCCGTCGAATATATTTGGCTAGTCGCTGAGCCAGCGTGAGAGACCGCCTCCTTCTAGAGGGCGCCACGATGTCCATCCAGCGACAGCCTGCATGAATTTCCAGACTGACTTCGACTCGATCTCACCCAGGGCAAGCGTTGTGAAGTTCTGTGCACCATTTTCAATCGGCTACCCAAATATTGTAGGGGGAAAGTTTTCGTTTGACTTTCCAAAGACTTCTTTGCACACGCTGAAGACAAATGAGCGCACTGGTTTCCTGGCATGTCCAGCTGACAGCGGAGAAATGGCTGAGTGTCAAGTGTCTGCTTGCATGTCTGTCGGTCAACCCTGCTGAAAGTGTGTGAACACTGTACCTCTTGTCACAAGCGATGGTCAGTTAAATGACAGAAGGGTATGAAAATGTGAACTCTCTCTCTCTCTCTCTCTCTCTCTCTCTCTCTCTCTCTCTGTCTCTCCCTCCCTCCCTCTCTCTCTCTCATTTATACAGAAGTGGTGCCTTCCTACCACTCTGTTTTCTCCTCGCCCACCCCCCTCTCCTCCCCAGTCCCTCCCCACCCCCGTTTCTCTCTACTTTTTAC
>CM065721.1:25428332-25433332 GCA_033310375.1 Conus canariensis
TACCTCTATGTCTCTGTGTTAAGCAGCATGTCAGCAAAGCGGCTGGCAAACTAGAACCTTTTTTCACAGCTGTCATGCACCGTTAAGTTACTTGATATGACCGCTCTACTGTGTACAGTTGAGGGTGGATATCCCAAAGGCAGACTGGAGAAGTTCTGGACGGAAAGATTGAAGGATTGGACCTCTAAGCTGTTGTTCATAACTGAGAACAGAAGTGGAAATTCCCGCCTGTTTCAGAGTCCATCAAAGTTCCTCTGTGACCCACTGCAAGTGGAAAATAATAGATAATCATGATTTTTCCAGTATAGAAAGAAAAAGCAAATTGCTTCATCACAGACTTGTAAGAATAAACTCGTCCTTGAACTGGAAAATCGGTGAGTGTGCTTCTTCCCACCCTCCCCTTTATAACTGAACAATCCTGGTAGTCTGTTTATATCTCTGCATCGCATTCTTACCAAACATGTCATCAGCCTTCCCACCCTCCAAATGTGTTCCGTACATTCGTCATTAATTTTCCACACCCTTTCACCCATCCATCGTCACATTATCGCGGATGATGTCATCACGGGGCAAACAAATATCCACTCCTGTTGTACCGCTAAAACACACATGACAAATTGTCATCGTTTTCTGACAACACAAACAGCCCCCACTTCAGTACAAATACGCCTATTCAGAGGTCCCGTTTCCCCTCAAACCCTGAACCGATCTCTCTGATGACAGCCAGGCGAATGATGACGCAAAGACTAGTGAGGACAGCGGGGTACATCGGCGAAAAGCCCCCGCCACGCTTCCGGGATTGAGAAAGGAGATCGTCGAGCCGTTGACAGACACAGGGATCAGGGACTGGCGATGAGGATCCACAGGAGCTGTTTGCTGACACGTTCTACCGAGCCAGAGAGGTGAGAAGGAGATAGTGGGGGCGAGGTTGCCGGCAATCTCAGGCATCTCCGCCGATCAACACACAGCAGGAATGCAGCAGACAGGAACAGGGTCTGAAGCTGGGGGTGTAGATCAGGGAGATTGGGCCCAGTTGGAATTTCAAGAGCAGGCGGAGTTTAAACCAGGTCAGCTCTTCCTTGGTGCTGCTGCTGTTGATGGAGGGATAGATAAAGGCAGCAGGGTTTGATGGTTTGTGCGCTCATGTTCAAGGATCAGGCTCTGAAAAGGTCTATGGGCGTCATGGCATGATAGTTATAAAAGCCCTGACTGTTTATTCCTTCACTCTGTGCGACGGTAGCTTTAGAATTGCATCAGTTAGTATGATGATCTCTTAACATCGCTTCCTCCTTCTGCTGAGTTATGTTGTGAACGGGACACCCGAGCTGTCTTTGCAGAGTGTGGATTCTTGTTGTTTTACCCTGTTGTCACCAAACGTGTCAAAGAAGGTGTATAATATGTTTGTGTAACTGCCATCCAGTCAGTTTCCTTTCTTTTTTCTATGTTGAGTATGGCACCAGAACTAACCTGTTTAATTAAGTGAAGATCAACGATAGTTTCGACCTTGGCAGGGGCCTTTGTTCTTCTGACTGTCATTCTCATTCGCAACGAGTAGCCCAGACTCTTGTGATGTTAGACGATGTCTCAAACTTCTCCAGTGATGCTCAATTACTACACTTGATATTTCTGTATATCCTTCATCTCTTCTCTCTCTCTCTCTCTCTCCTCTCTCTCTCCATATATATATATATATATATATATATATATATATACATACATATACACATGTACAGATAGATAGATAGCCCGATAGATAGATATCTTCCTTACTATCATTCATTCATTCATGAACGCATTTTAGGTGGCCAGAAAAGTAATGTCCAAGCAACACACACACACACACACACACACACACACACACACACCACACACACACGGACGCAAGCGCGCACACCTCCCTCCCCCCCCCCCACACACACAGACACCCTTGCACTCTCTCTCTCTCTCTCTCTCTCTCTCTCTCTCTCTCTCCCACATACACTTACACACACTACCATACAGATGCACAACCGCTCGCACACACTCACACATGCACACAAGCACGCACGCACGCACACACACAAACACACACACAACATGCACGCACACATACACACACACACTTAAGCACGCACGCATGCACGCACGCATGCACATGCATGCATGCACACACAAACAAAAAACTCTCTCTCTCTCTCTCTCTCTCTCTCTCTCTCTCTCTCTCTCTCTCTCTCTCTCCTCGCTCATATTTACCTTTTCAAGCAACGAGAAAATAATATTCAAGAGAAACATTTGACACGGGCGAGGAAGCCACGTAAAGGAGGAGCGATTATTTATTTCTCTCTCTCTCTCTCTCTCTCTCTCTCTCTCTCTCTCTCTCTCTCTCTCTCTCTCTTGTTGTTCTCTTTATTGCATGGCCTCACTTTTCCTGCCTTCTCAACTTTCTTCTATTCCTTTATTTATCTATTTGCTTGCTGGTGTGTTTTGTATTAATTTTCTTCTCGTGTCTGGCTGTCTCATTCCCTTTTCAATACTTTTTTTTTTTTTTTTTTTTTGTAATGCATGACTAAAATACAGCAAGAAAAAAGAAGAACGACAATAGTAATAATGGCGAAGACAATTCTTTGATAATGACAATCATAACGGTAATGATAATAATGATGATGTTGAAAATGATGCTATTATTATCATTCTTCTTCTTGTTATTATTATCATGATCATTAGTATCATTATTATTATTGTTATTATTGTTGCTGTTGTTATCGTTGCTGTTGCTATCATTATCATTTATTACTTACCTTCTCTCTTTTCCCCTGTCTCCCTTTCTATTTGTCGAAGGTACTCCTAATGATCAAGTCCTTACGAAGTTTTTGACGCCTATTGAATTCTTATTAATTATCATTCTAATTCTTCTTCTTCTTCTTATCATTATTATCATCGTCATTATTATCATCATTGTTATTATTTTGTTAACATTATTATTATCGGAAATGAAATGAGGCAGGGAACAGTAAACGATAAACAGTAAACAAATTGGGTATTTTTTGCTCCCATAAGAAAACCTAACACAGAGTAACTTTTATTCAAGACTGGCAAAGCCTTTTAAACTTGAATAAAGTCAGACACATACATAGACGAACAAACTAATAGTGGGGGAAAAAACAAGCGCAGGCCAACAACTGAACTATCTTCATAATAATGACTTGGCAAAGATTTGGACTTAAGGAGGAGGGGGGGGGGGGGGCGAATTTGAAGATGGAGAAACTGGGAACATGAAATTAAGAAAATATGTTACAGATATGAAAACTCTTCACTAGCTGCATAAGGGAACCATCGCAATCCCTTTTGAAGGCAGATATATTTGTATTGCCTGCTCCGAGGCCTTTCGTCCGCTGGGTCGGACTCATCAGGGAGACACGGTTGGTTGTGTCTGCGCTCCTGGCGTCAAATAGAGACACACCACAGTCCATAATACTGTGGTGTTCTCACCACCAAGGGTGCAAAAAAGAATCCAATAGCACCCCCAAAGCAGCCAGCAAAGAGTAGTAAATGAAACCAAACGAAAGTGTGGGGAGGAAAAAAGTTGCTGAAAAACTAAAGACATTATGCAAATAGTATAAAATGTAGGGGACAATCTTTGAGCCTACGCTTGAGGATCCACCCAAAGATGCAAGGGAGATCAAAAGACAAACACACAGACGGACAGAAACAAATACAAATAACCTCAATTTAATCAAAACAAAATCGGAAATGAAATGAGGCAGGGAACAGTAAACGATAAACAGTAAACAAATTGGGTATTTTTTGCTCCCATAAGAAAACCTAACACAGAGTAACTTTTATTCAAGACTGGCAAAGCCTTTTAAACTTTCGTTTGGTTTCATTTACTACTCTTTGCTGGCTGCTTTGGGGGTGCTATTGGATTCTTTTTTGCACCCTTGGTGGTGAGAACACCACAGTATTATGGACTGTGGTGTGTCTCTATTTGACGCCAGGAGCGCAGACACAACCAGCCGTGTCTCCCTGATGAGTCCGACCCAGCGGACGAAAGGCCTCGGAGCAGGCAATACAAATATATCTGCCTTCAAAAGGGATTGCGATGGTTCCCTTATGCAGCTAGTGAAGAGTTTTCATATCTGTAACATATTTTCTTAATTTCATGTTCCCAGTTTCTCCATCTTCAAATTCGCCCCCCCCCCCCCCCCCCCCCCCTCCTCCTTAAGTCCAAATCTTTGCCAAGTCATTATTATGAAGATAGTTCAGTTGTTGGCCTGCGCTTGTTTTTTTCCCCCACTATTAGTTTGTTCGTCTATGTATGTGTCTGACTTTATTCAAGTTTAAAAGGCTTTGCCAGTCTTGAATAAAAGTTACTCTGTGTTAGGTTTTCTTATGGGAGCAAAAAAATACCCAATTTGTTTACTGTTTATCGTTTACTGTTCCCTGCCTCATTTCATTTCCGATTTTGTTTTGATTAAATTGAGGTTATTTGTATTTGTTTCTGTCCGTCTGTGTGTTTGTCTTTTGATCTCCCTTGCATCTTTGGGTGGATCCTCAAGCGTAGGCTCAAAGATTGTCCCCTACATTTTATACTATTTGCATAATGTCTTTAGTTTTTCAGCAACTTTTTTCCTCCCCACACTTTCGTTTGGTTTCATTTACTACTCTTTGCTGGCTGCTTTGGGTTGCTATTGGATTCTTTTTTGCACCCTTGGTGGTGAGAACACCACAGTATTATGGACTGTGGTGTGTCTCTATTTGACGCCAGGAGCGCAGACACAACCAGCCGTGTCTCCCTGATGAGTCCGACCCAGCGGACGAAAGGCCTCGGAGCAGGCAATACAAATATATCTGCCTTCAAAAGGGATTGCGATGGTTCCCTTATGCAGCTAGTGAAGAGTTTTCATATCTGTAACATATTTTCTTAATTTCATGTTCCCAGTTTCTCCATCTTCAAATTCGCCCCCCCCCCCCTCCTCCTTAAGTCCAAATCTTTGCCAAGTCATTATTATGAAGATAGTTCA
>CM065721.1:25443332-25453332 GCA_033310375.1 Conus canariensis
AGTTCAAAGGGGTAGAGAAGCTATATGAATGTAGAGGGATAGTTTGTTGTTTGTTTTCCTCCTCCTGTTCTCATATGTGATGTATTGCTTCATTTTCAACTACCTTTCAACTGTTTTCCCACTCCTTTTTTACTTACTTGCTTGCTTGTTTGTTTTGTATTGATTTTCTCCTCGTGCCTGGTCATATCTTTTCTTTTTATCACGTTCCCTTCTATGTCTAGAAACTGCTAAGAGAATAGTAACAATCGTAATATTAACAAATAATGATAGTAATCATAGTGATACTGATGATGATTACAGTGATGATGATGATGATGATGACAACGACGACGACGACATGATGATGATTATGATGATGGTAATGATAATGATAATATTAATGATAATATTAATTATCTTGTTATTGTAATCATGATTATTATTACTACTTACCTTCTTACATTTCCCCTCTCTCTCTTTCCATTTGCCCACTGTGCTCGTGGTAACCAAGGTCTTGAAAGGTGTTTGATACCTACTGAACAATCATGCTGTGTCTCTTCTGGTGGATTACCAGACGATCTGAAACAGGCTGCTTCCTGTGGACCGCACTATTGGAACTGCACCTGGACAAACCTGGCCGTGGCAGGCTGTGCATGGGGTGGGCAAAATGATCGGCATGAATGCAGCTTTGAGGGCATGGAAAACAAGACAGAACAGTAAAAAAGAAATAAAGAAAAGTCCATAATTACCAGAATTTATGTTGTGCACGGATTTGCAAAGCAAACAAGCAAGATAGGATGCCTCTGTGGCAGGCAGCATTGCCTCTCCTCGCAATTATCTACGATAAATTTGCTTGATTCAGGCATGTATCCTTGGCCAAGACCTTTTCTGGGTACCAGTGCAAGGCGGTCGTCCCCAAGGCAGACTGAAATGTTTTGGACGGGTAGATTAAAGAATGGGAATGGCTACAAGACGTATGCTGTTTTGCTCATAATTGAGAACAGAACTGTGAATCCCTGACTTTTCACGAGTAGTCAGGGCATTTCCAAGACCTTCTGCCAAAGCACAACGATAGATAATGCTCAATCATCTAGAGCATAAAACAAAAACAGCTTTCCACATGACAGGTTTGTAGGAATACTCAGGTCCTTGAACTGAACCATC
The DNA here is from genome assembly GCA_033310375.1 of Conus canariensis. NCBI lineage: Eukaryota > Metazoa > Mollusca > Gastropoda > Neogastropoda > Conidae > Conus > Conus canariensis. The sequence goes on from CM065721.1 coordinate 25,444,476, forward strand.
CTGGTATTCTCTACATATTTCTGTATCACTTTCTAATTGAATTTGTCGTTCGTCAGTCTTCCCATCCTCCAGATATGCACCTAATTATTTTTCAGTTGCTTTCTACACGCTTTCACCCATCTATCATGGTATTATCACGATGATGTCATCGGAGGACTAACAAATATCCACCCCTGCTAGACCACTGAAACTCATGAGACAGGTTTGTGATATTTGTCTAACAACACAAGCAACCCCGCTTCAGTACAAATACGTATTTCAGGAGTGCCGTTTTCCCTTCAACTCTGAGCCGATCACTCGGATGACAGCAAGGCGAATGATGACGCAAAGACTAGTGAGGACAGTGGGGTATATCGGCGAAAAAAACCGTGCCGCGCCTCCGGGATTGAGAAAGGAGATCGTCAATCCGTTGACAGACACAGGGATCAGGGACTGGCGATGAGGATCCACAGGAGCTGTTTGCTGACACGTTCTACCGAGCCAGAGAGGTGAGAAGGAGATAGTGGGGCGAGGTTGCCGGCAATCTCAGGCATCTCCGCCGATCAGCACACAGCAGGAATGCAGCAGACAGGAACAGGGTCTGAAGCTGGGGTGTAGATCAGGGAGACTGGGCCCTGTTGGAATTTCAAGAGCAAACCCGACCAGCCCTTCGCTGCTGCCGCTGATGATGATTGAGGGATAAGATTTAAGGCAGCAGAGTTTGATGATTTGTGTGTTCATGTTCGGGGATCAGGCTCTGAACCAGTTTGCGGTGCGTGAAAGCTTGAAAGTTATGAAAGCCGTGTTTATTTTCCTTCGCTTAAGACGCTGGTAACTTCAGAATTGCATCCGTGAGTATGATGACCTTCTGACGTGGTGAAACAGGCGTCGTTTGCTCCTTCTGCCAGGTCATGTTGTGAAAGGGACACAGTCTAACCCCCGAGCTCTCTTTCCAGACTGTAGGATTTTGTTTTTCACCCTGTAATTGCCAGACGTGTCCAAAAAGGGTACAGTATATTGGTTTACTGTCAGTTGTCTTTTCTGTCAGACAGGACGTTTTCTTCTTTTTTTTTTATAAGGTTTACAAAAGAAGTTATTTTCCTAAAACACTTACACAGCCAGTGGATCGTTGGAATGTCGCCCAAGAACAAACCTACTAAACTTAGTGTGGATCTACAATCCGTTTGACCTTGGCGGGGTCTGCACTCTCCTGGCTGCCTTTCTGCTTCGGAATGAGAAGCCCAGAACCTTTCGGCATCAATTCCTGTCTCACAGCAGTCCGAGGCATCTCACTTACTATAGCTGATATTTCTCTACATCATTCCTCCCGCCCCCCCCTCTCTCTCTCTCTCTCTCTCTCTCTCTCTCTTTATATATATAAACACATGTATCAATATGTATGTATGTATATATATATATATATATATATATATATGTGTGTGTGTTGTGTGTGTGTGTGTGTGTACATATATATATATATATATATATATATATATATACATATCGCACGCACGAACACACGTACACACACACACACACACACACACACACACACACACACACACACAACACACACACACACACACATGCAAGCACACCACATTCACACACAATATGCTCGCGCACGCGCGCGCGCGCGCGCGCACACACACACACACACACACACACACACACACACACACACACACACACACATTCGCACACACATATGCTCGCGCACGTACACACACACACACACACACACACACACACACACACACACACACACACACACACACACACGTACAGATACTCACAACACATTCTCTCTCTCTCTCTCTCTCTCTCTCTCTCTCTCTCCTCTCTCTCTCTCTCTCTCCCCTCTCTCTCTCTCTCTCGCTCTCTCTCTCTCTCTCTCTCTCTCTCTCCCCCTCTCTCTCTCTCTCTCGCTCTCTCTCTCTCTCTCTGCCTCCCTCCCTCCTTCCCTCATTCCCCCCTCCCCCCTCTCTCTCTAATTCATTTATTCGTTCATTTATTTGTATCCACCTTTTTAAGCATCGAGAAAAATGATATTCAAGAGAAACATTTGATAGAGGCAGAGAAGCCACGTAAAGTGTAGAGCAATAATTTGTTGTTTGTTTTTCTCCCTGTCCTGTTATCGTGTTAATTGTATGGCCTCGCTTTCAACTTCTTTCTGTTCCTTTATTTACTTGCCAGTGAGTTTAGTATTGATTTTCGTCTCGTTTCCGGCTATCTCATTGCTTCTCCTTACCTTTTATTCATAGATTATAACTGAAATGCTGCAAGAACAAAAACAACAGTTGCAATGATATCGATGACAATAGCAATAATGCTATGATAATCACAATCATAACGATGATGTTGATGATAATGATGATAATGCTGTTATTAATGTTGTTGTTGTTGTTCTTATTGCTGTCATTGGTATTATTGTTGTTACTGTCGTTATAGTTGTTGTTAGTATCATTATCATCAGTCTCTCATAGTTTCCCCTTTTCCCAGTCTCCATTCCATTTGTCCATTGTGCTCGTAATGATCGAAACCTTGAGAAGTGTTTAATGACTATACAATAATAGTAACAATAATACTAATAATGTTATTATTATCATTATTAACATCATCATTATTATCATTAATGTTGTTGTTATCATTGTTGTTAGTAGTAGCAGTATGATTATTTGTATCATCATCATCATCATCATCATCATCATCATCATTATTATCATTTTTATTGTTGCTGTTGTTGTCGCCGTCGTCGTCGTCGTCGTTCGTCCTCCTCCTCCTCCCCCTCCTCCTCCTCCCTCCTCCTCCTTCTTCTTCTAATTATTATCATTATTATTATTATTGTTATTGTTATTATTATCATTCTTATCATTATCATTACCACTACTGCTACTCCTACTACTGCTACTACTACTGCTACTGCTGCTACTACTACTACTACTACTACTACTACTACTACTACTACTATCATTATTATTATTATTGTTGTTGTTGTCGTTGTTGTTGTTGCTGTCATGGTGGTGGTGGTGATGGTGGTGGTGACGATTATTATTGGTTTCACTCTTTTTGTCGTCCATATTGTTGCTGTTGTCGTTGTTGTGGTGGTGGTTGTTATTGCTGTTGTCGTTGTGGTGGTGGTGGTTGTTATTGCTGTTGCTGTTTTCATCAATAGTGTAACAGTTAAAGTTGAGTACTTGCTTCCACTGCTGCTGTTCCTGTTAATAACGATTGTAGTAGTGATAGTAGTAGCTGCATCTACAGCCTCAGCAAAGAATAGTAGCAGCAGTAGTAGTAGCAGCAGTAGTAGTAGTTGAATGTATGTGGGCTTTTTTTTTTTTTTTTTTTTTGCATTGCTAGTAGTAATATCAGGGCGTTTTGATTTTGAGAACTGTAGTCACTTTTGCTTCTGTATGAATGCGAGAGTTGAACGTAGACAAAGCATACCTTTCAGAATTGCTGATCAGAGAGAAAAAGGCCACGAGAATAACCAGTGACTTCAGCAACTGTCACCACAGAGGCCACACGGAGGAGAGGGGGATGTTAGACATTTTCATGCTGCACAATTTGCGTCTGTTCAAGAGTCTATACCACTGTGACAGCAATGTGCACAACGACCCTGCTTATCTGTAAAAGATTTCTACCTTTTCAGTGTATTCATGCTCTCTGCTGATGGGGAAAAATCATGCTTCCAAATTTTGATAGATTTATTTTGTGCGATACGTCAGTTGAGAATTATTTTATTGGCGAATAAAACACTATAGATAGATATATAGGTACATAGACAAATAGATAGATAGATAGACACACAGGCAGGCAGGCGGGCAGAGACAGACAACAGACAGACAGAGAGACAGACAGATTGGATAGATAGACAGATAGATAGATAGACATGCAGATATAAAACGCATACAGCTTGTGCACTCACATGGACAAATACATACCCCTGCAAAGACGTAAGAGTACACACACACACACACACACACACACACACACACACACACACACACACACACACACACACACACACACGCAAGCACACGCACACATACACACATGCACACACACATAAACATAGATAGATAGATAGATAGATAGATAGGTCGATCAATAGATCAATAGAAAGATAGATACAGAGAACAATGCACAAATAGAACAAGTTGGCTCTTCGTTAACCCAAATTTTCGGCAAGCACACACACACACACACAACACACACACACACACACACACACACAACACACACACACACACCACAGACAGACAGACAGACAGACAGACAGACAGACAGACAGACAGACAGACAGAGAGAGTACGAAAACGAAATAGATGCGAACAGCAGAAAGAACTAATTATAGTCTTTACAGAGGGTTTGGGGAGTTGTTCGAGATGACAGTACCAATTTTAGAGAAGCCACAATGCCCATGGAGGTTACTGTGTCTGTTGGGAAGGCAAAATCGGGCCTTCAGGAAAAATGCTTGGATCGACATGGCGTGTTTCGCTGAAGAAGTTGATTAAGATAAACGATCGCAGACTCAGAAAAACATGCTGAAATGAATAGATGCAGCTATCAACTCCATTCTCGGACAAGCAGACAGCCAGCGCAGTTCAGCAGAACAGGAATAATGTGGTCTTGTTTTCATGCTCTGAAAACGAAGCGTACTGCACTGTTTAGCGCCTTTTGATTTTTTTCTTTCTGTACTTTAGAGGGAGCCAGCTGAAAAGGAAATGCAATTATCACTTCTGACGAAAACGATTTTAATGGAGGCTTTAGTGAAATGTTTGTGCCTGGTATGAAATCCCAGCACGTGATAAGATGTTTTGTATCCAGTCGTTCATCAAGCTTGTGCTTGAGAATGGGAAAGGCAGATCAAAGACGTCCTAGACGAACAACGTGATGGACTGGAATGGACGTAAGCACTAACTGGGTCTGTCACGAGAGTTCTCAAAGACCCTGACCATCTAAACGTCTGTCACGATGCTTCTACGACCTGTAGTGAAGGGGATGACGATTATGATTTGATGCAGTTGTCTCCCAGAATCAAATCCTCACTTTTCGTTTGCCTCTTACTTGTTTTTCGATTTCTTTAATCATTACCTTCTTCTTTTCCTCCTCCTCCTCCTCCTCCTCCTCCTCGTCCTCCTCCTCTTCCTCCTCCTCCTCCTTCACTTTCTTCTTCATCATCTTCTACTTCTTCTTCTTCCTCCTCCTCCTCCTTCTTCTTCTTCTCTTCTTCTGCTTCTTCTTCTTCTTCTTCTTCTTCTTCTCACATGACTATCGTTCTCTGCTTCATAACGTCATTCCTACCTTGTTCAGTCCTTTCATTGGTTCTTTCTCCTGTTTGTTTGTTTTTTTTATTATTTCATTACCACGTTATTTTCTTCTTTTTTTTATAACTCACGTTTTTTTGCTACTTTGTTTTTATCATCACAGCTTTTTCATCTTCATGTTCTTCATTAATGCCTTTTACTTGATTACTGTTTCTTTTATGATTACGGCGTTCTTCATTTTCACCAATTTTATACACTTTATTTCCATTACTGTTTCCTTCATCTCCTTTTCACGACTTCTTCCCAATTACCTGCTAAAAGAGATATCATGAACATGGACTGTCCTGCTCCTTAGCTGCCTCCCACTCCTTCCTCTCAGTCCCTCTCCCTTCGCGCTATCATCCAGTTCAGTCACCGATTAGGTCAGATACGCTGCTACGTCCATGAAGCTAGTTGTGTGGGGAAATTTATTGTTTTAGGGTGATCACTACAAAGAGCCTACTAACCAGCAGAAAGGCAGCCGCTGTTTCACTTTTATCCGACCCCTGGCGAGGACGTTATCAGTTTCTCAGCGTGCCATTGCTGACGTCACAGTGGGGGCTAGAGGTGCGGCCATGCAGCGTTGGCGCCGTTTTTTCCCTTCTTGCTTCTGTGGTCTGTCGGTTTATTCACTAGGAGTTGACTGACCGCCAGCGTGACTCTCGTTGGGAGAATAGACAATGAAATAGAATACTCTGGTCGAAGAATGGAGGTGTGTTTTGTTGCTTGTCAATAATTCCATCTGTTTTATTGTCTTTGTCATATCAATCTCCACAGCATCTGCATTGGAATCTTTGAAGTATCATTATCTCCAGCACTAGATTGAATATGTTCATTGCAAGGAAATTGAAGAAAAATAATCCATCTAACTAAAAAGATGCAGTTTTGTGCAATGCACGCATGAGCGTGTGCATGCGCCACTCACACACACACACACAACAGCAATCACACAGACACACACACACACACACACACACAACACACACACACACACACACACACACACACACAACACACACATCCACACAAGCGTGCATGTGCGCGTGCACGTGCACACGAACGCACACACGCAGGTAGCTCTCTCTCCCTCCCTCCCTCCCTCCCTCTCTCTCTCTCTCTCTCTCTCTCCCCCCTCCCCACCCACCCCTCTCTTCCCCTCACCACGCAATCTCACCTCCATGAGCTCTGAATGTGTCTGAAGGGAGAGATCTGGAAGACCCTGATAGGACCATTCAGATGTCTGTTACGGTGCTCCTACGACCTAATAGCTGAGAGGTGACAACTACGATTCTGATCATGATTTGCTGTGGATGTTTCCCAAAACCAAATCCGCACTTTTTGTCTTTCTTTTACTTATTTTTTCCGTTTCAAGATATCCCCCTCTTCATCTTCTTTTTCTTCTTCTCTCCTCCTCCTCCTCCTCCTCCTCCTTCTTCTTCTTCTTCTTCTTCTTCTTCTTCTCCGCTACTACCTTCACAACTTCATTGCTACCTTCTCAATTTTCATCTTTGCTTCCTTCCGCTTTTTTTCTTCATAGAATTTATTTTTCACGCTACTGCTTTTTGTCATCACTACTTTTTCTTCGTTTTCATTAACGAACTTTTGAAAATCCCTGCTTCCTTCGTAATAACTGTTCTCCATTTTCGTCATATCGGCATGCTTTATTTTCCTGATCATTACCTTCATCTCCTTTTACACCTGCTTCCTTCACTGCTTTGTCAAAGAGATATTGCCTGTCCCGCTTTCTAGCTGCCTCCCCACACCTTCTCGATCCCCCACATTCCCGTTACACCACCACCACCCTGCCCTGCTCCATTCTGTGTCATGGAGTCCGTGAGGCGAGTTGTGTTGGGACAGTTATTGTCTGTGGAGTATCACTCAAAAAAAAAAAAAAAAAAAAAAAAAAAAAAAAAAAGCCTGCTAAAACAGCCACAAGGCAACTGCAGTTTACCCTTCCCCGTTCCCTGTCGCAGACATCAGTTTCTCGTCATGTCGTTGCTGACGTCATTGTTGTGTGCAAGAGCAACGTGGGTGCCGTTCTCCTTTCCTCGCTCCCATTTATGTCGTGACACTCAGTAGGCCTACGTGTTGACGTACCACCAGCGTGACTCCGGTCGGGAGAATAGACAGTATTTTCTTTGATAGACAGTCACATAGGAATGCTTTTGGTCTGACGAACTGGAGTTGTGTTGATGCTGTTTGGTTGGTTGGTTGGCTGTTTGGGATTTTTCTTTCGTTCAGTTTTGATTTGTTTCTAATTATGTCGCTCATAAGGTGCGTTACTTCCCACACATAATATGTTCAATATAGATCTAGTTGCAGCGTGAGGCGACTGCAGGCGGAAATCTAAACACATTTGAAGAGTTAGTGATAACGTACTGCCAAGAAACGTAGACAAAAGACAGAACAAAGACGCGTTTCGACCTCCAAGGTCTTCTTCAGGCAAGATACACGACACTCAGGATATCGAAAATGAACGAGCAATCACTTACCTTCATCCAGTTCGGTGCAAGATAGGCGTTGGTTCAACGTTGAAGTGCATGAAGATATGTGTTTTGTCTTGTAATTTCTTTGTCAGCGTTTTTTCGCGGTGCGTTATCGATAACTTTTCAAATATGTTTAATATAGTTTTTTTTTTTGTTTTTTGTTTTGTTGTTTTTTTTGTCAGGAAATTGAAATGTTCAAAAATGCTGTAACACATGAAGGTGCTTGTGCAGCGTGTGCGTGTCTGTTCACACACACACACACACACACACACACACACACACACACACACACACACATACACACACACACACACACACACACACACACACACACACACACACACACACACATACACACACACACACCACACACAACACACACAACACACACACACACACACACACACACACAACACACACACACACACAACACACACACACACACACAACACACACACACACACACAACACACACACACACACACAACACACACACACACACACACACACACACATCACACACACACACACACACACACACACACAACACACACACACACACAAAACACACACACACACACCACACACAACACCAACCCTACACGCACGCACGCACACCACACACCAACACCACACACACAAAACACACACACAACACACCACACCAATGCGCACCACCAACCACACACACACACACACACACACACACACACACACACATATGAACACGCGTGCACGCATGTCACGCACATACATATGGACATGTACACAGACAGAGAGATAGACCGAGAAAGAAGCAGTTGTTTATAGCAGGAAGAACCAAATTATAGTTGCTTTGGTGTTGTTTTTAAGTGCAGCCATGAATGATGCCAGACACTGCACATCGCTGACAGGAAAGGGAGTTGTTACAGATGATAGGTCCGATACCAGAAAAGCCGAGCCGCCCCTGGAGATTATGCGTCTGTTTGAAGGTGAAAGGTCAGGAATACTAAAAGAATTGAGGGAGCGAGATAAGGTGCATATCAGAAAAAAAAAAAGATCATTACTACATTGTTTTTCTTTCTTCTTTTTTTTTCTTTTTTT
>CM065721.1:25458332-25460832 GCA_033310375.1 Conus canariensis
CACACACACACACACGCACACACACACACCACAGCACACACACACACACCCCACACACACACACACACACACACACGCACGCACACACACACACACACGCACACACACACACACACACAACACACACACGCACGCACGCACGCGACCACACACACACACCACACACACACACACAACACACACCACACACACACACGCACGCACGCACGCACGCGTACACGCACCGACACAACACACACACACACACACACACACACACACACACACACACGCACAGACAGAGAGAGAGAGAGACAGACAGACAGACAGACAGAGAGTAGACAAAAAAGAATCCGAAGGGCGTACTATCTTTGGACGGAGACAAAGAGAGTGAGAGAGGAGGAAATGAAGTTGATGTTCTCAGCAGGAACTATGTATAGTCGATACCATTTTTTAAACTGCCATCTTGAATGATGCCAGACTGTACGTGGCGGACAGAAGAAGGGGTATTTGTTCCAGATGACAGGACCAGTTTTAGAAAAGGCATGCTGCCCCTGGAGTTTTTTACGTCTGTTAAAAAGATGAAGATCAGGTACACTAAAAGAATACAGGGAATGAGATAAAGGGTAAAGCTGAAAAAGGTTCTTGAAGATAGACTTTTTCCGTCTCTACATTCTTTTTCTTCTTTCTCCATTACCGTCTCCCCCCTTCCCACCCACCCCCCCACCCCCCCTTTTTTTTTTAACCCTTTCTGATCTTCATTTTCTTTATTGCTTCCTTATTCATTTTCTTCATTAATATCTTTTCCTTGATCACTGCCTTCTTCCAGATTACTGCCTACTTCATTTTTTTTTCATTACTGCATTGTATATTTCCTTGAATATTATCTTCATCTCCCTTTAACATCTTCTCTTTCTCCTAAAGGAGATGCCATTGACATGACATGCGCTGCTTTTCAGCTGATTCTTCTTTCCCTTCATTAAACCCCCCCCCCCCCCCCCCCCATCCCCCTTCACACCATCACCCCAGGCCAGTCACCAGCTAGACCAGATACGCTCCTACGTCCATGAAGCTAGCTGAGTGGGGAGATTTATTGTCCTGGGGCGATCACCGCAAAAAGCCTACTAACCAGCGGCAGAGAAGCCGCAAATTCCCACTTCCCCGACCCCTGTTGAGGACGTCATCAGATTCTCAGCATGTCATGACTGATGTCATTGTTAGGGCTGGAGGTACCGCGTGCCATGCGTTGGCGCCGTTGCCCTCTCCTCGCCTCTCATTTCTGTTGTGACCTTCACTATATGTTGACTGACCACTACTTGATAGAATGGACAAAAAGAGTGCTTGGGGTCTGACGAAGTACGGAGGTTGTGTTTTGTTGTTGTTTTATGTTCGTTGCTTTAAGCTTAGTTTTGTTTATCTGTCACTATAGGTAGATGTATCATCATCATTTTCCACAGCAGCAGCAGTAGAGATCTTTGTTTTACGTTCGTTGCTGTAGTTTTGTTGGTTTATCAATAATGCCATCGGTCACTGTGGGTATTATCTTCATTATTTTCTACAGCAGCAGCACTAAAGACCTTTTCGAGTATTAACCTCCAGCCGCTATGATCAAAATATGGTTCTTTCTTGAGGGAATAAAATTGTAAGGCACACAATAACATAAAAAGATTCATGCACATTTTGCAGAATGCACACATACACTCACACACACTCATTCACATGCACACATGTACGCACATATGCACGCACGCACGCACGCGCTTGTGCACGCGCGCGCGCGCGCGCGCAACACACACACACACACACACACACACACACACACACACACACACTAGAGTGGTACTGTCATTCACCAAGAGGAAAGTGAGTACTGAAGCAACAAGACACTTACAATATAGTGTTAAAACAAAGGCCCGCTTAGAGGATTTGGCATGGCATTCAGATGAAAAGAGGAGCGTTACCACACAGAAGGAACCAGAGATTTAGGTGGGGAGAGGAGGAAGGGAGGGTACGAAAGTGGAGGAGGGGGGGGGGGGGCTTGAGGTTGGGGGTGGGGGGTCTGCTGCCAAAATATGAATGCACGCAGTTCTTCGTCAAAGCTTTAAAGGCCCGAAGGAGAGGAATTGTGTTAATACCTGGATTCTTTGCAAAGAGATTGTGTGAGTGCTGATCGCGTCCATTCACACAATACAGGAGTGAGCTTCATATCATTGTGTTGAAAGGATATCTGTGTGTGTGTGTGTGTGTGTGTGTGTGTGTGTGTGTGTGTGTGTGGTGTGTGTTGATGGATGTGCTGATGCATGCAATAAATCCATTTTTTTATGTAACTGCGTAATGTCGTTTCAAAACTTAGCGGATGTGGTGTAGCGTATATGGACTAGTCCGCACGCAGTGACATCTCCTTGATGAAACTGAAACTGAAACTAAAACTAAAACTATGTAACTGGTATGATTTAAATCAGTCTCCTTTAGTAATCTTGTTGCATGCAATATGATGTGCTTCCAAATGTCCTCTTATCAG
>CM065721.1:25465832-25473332 GCA_033310375.1 Conus canariensis
TGTGTGTGTGTGTGTGTGTGTGTGTGTGTGTGTGTGTGGTGTGTGTACGTGCGCGTGTTTCAATCTTTCTGTGTGATTTTCTATGTGTTTCTGATTCTGCATCTGAGCGTGTGAGTGTGAGTGTGTGTATAAGTGCGTTCGTGTACGTACCTGCATGTGTCTGTGCACGTGTGCGCGCGCGTGTATGTGTATGTAGGTGTGTGCGTGCGTCCTCGGGCGCGCTTTTTTGTTAATGTGTGTGTGCGTCTGTATGTATGTGTGGTGTGTGTGTGTGTGTGTGTGTGTGTGTGTGTGTGCGTGCGCGCGCGCATGTGTGTGTTATTTTGCTAACGTGCATGTGTGTACCCATTCTCTCAAAATGAGCACAAGTTTTCCTCAAAAAGTTGAAATTTACAATTCAATGAATCCGTTTTCTGCTTCCAGAAACATTTGGTAAATATCTATGTTATCGAGTGGATTCAATCAATCCCTAAGGAAAAAGCTGATTGTCCGCAGCTGCAAATTATTCTGCGTTGTTCTGTTTCTTTGCCCGTTCTGTGCATTTTTTCATCTCCTTACTGCTGCTGCCTACAGCCACGGGCATTGTGTGTGTGGCTGGGAACCCAAGGCATAGCAAGGCAGACACAAGGCAAGAGAACAACGGATAACATTTGTATTTCTTAAATAAAAAAAAGAATCAGTGAATCAATTAAATATAAAAAAAAAACAGCGATAGATGATTGCATGATATCAAGAACAAAAGTGGTGTTAAAAGTCAGCAAATGAAAGAGTGACGAGAGTATAGCTGAGGTAAATAATGAGAGCAATGTGTTAGTGTGTCTGTGGAGAGTATTGTAGGTCAGTGCTGTGGGGCTGGATAGGTGGATAGGATGCTGATGCCGAGTGGGCAGGTGGTCCCTGTGCCCCCAGTCTGGCGAGAAGACAGGATTCCTGCATGGTGCGGGCTAAGTTGTTGTTATATGATCGGCCGGTGACATGGCTGATGTTGTGTTGGGAATTGTTGAAATGCAGAGCGATTGGTTTGGGTCAGTGGTGGCGTGTGTCGGCAAGGTGTTCGGAAATGCGCGCATCTAGTGTGCTTATGTCACCTTCACAGTCTCACTGCACTGTTGGCAGTGGATAGCATAGACAATGTTGTAGCTCTGACATGAAGATATAGTCTACCTTAAATTATGAACGAGCAATTTGCGCAGTTTAGGATGGTGTCTGGCCTGGGGAGAGGACAAATTTTGCAGCTGGGTTTTGAGCAGGGATAGGAACAGGGTGACTTAGGTGTGGTGGTTTTGTTCAGTTTGGAGCGCACAAATAGGTCTTTGAGGTTTTCGTCGTGCCTGAAAGTAACCATGGGTTTGGTCTTCACGGCAGGTTTATGATCTTCTGCTGTGTGTCTGTTGGACTTGGGGGTCGTGCAGATGGGAATCGTGTGCGGGTGAAAGAGAGGCAGGCGCTGGGTTTGTCTGGTTCTGTTTTATTTATCTACTTATTTATATTTAGGTTGGGGGTTCCAATTTCAAATAATTTTTACTGCTTTAATCTGTATCCTTTCCACTCCAACATCTTCCCTCTTCTGTTTCCGTTCCGTCATTTTACTCTTTCAACTTCGCCACATATATTTATTGATTGATCAAATCCATTTGATCATTTATTTTCATATTTCTCCTTCTTCTTCTTGTTATTATTATTATTACTATTATTATTATTAACACCCGATCATAATACCATTGATAGTCGTTTTTGAAAAATTATATTATCGTTTTAATCTGCAGTCTCCAACCTCTCCCCATTCTTCTTTCCACTCCGTAATGTTAGTTTTTTTTTACCCATGCTACAGTTTGTGGACAGGTCGAATACATGAGCGACTTTTTGTTCATTCTTTGTTTCATTCTTCTGAATGCTGTTTGTCCTGCGTGAAGAAACAGAGGTCGAAACACAGTATTTCTTTTGTAATTTATATATTCCTTCGTTGGTTGGCTCAGTAGTTCCATTTTTGCTTTTATAAACTTCCGAATTCAATTTTCTCACAACTTGTTTTTCGCAGGCTGGTGCCGGCATACGAATCGAGTAGGATAGGCTGTAGTTGTGCTGTCAGTATCACTTTTCTTCTTCTTGTTCCTCTTTTCCTTCTTCTTCTTCTTTTTCTTCTCCTTCTTCTTCTCGTTCTTTTCCTTCTTCTTCTTCTTTTTAGATATATCTAGATAGAGACATAGATAGATAGATTGATTGATTGATTGATTGATCATTTGATTGATTGTGCACTGTAACATCACCTATTTCCAAGCATACCAACCTTCTATTGGCTACCTGTTTCCAGTATGTCTGAGAACATTTGATCTTCAACTTTTGTGCTACATCTTGCCCTATATGTATATGTATGTATGTATGTATGTATATGTATATATATATATATATAGAGAGAGAGAGAGGGGGGGGGGGGGTTCTATACAGTACGTAAAGGACTACACGGAATGAAGACCTAACTAGGTGGTTAACGCTCAAACGACACATATGTCATCATGGTTTCATGGTTCCAGTCTTGTGGTTGGAATTTTCCCTCCCCTCCGCGCTGGATCTGGTGATGGCCTGGGTCTGACTCTTTCGGGGGTGTCGAGAAACCCCGGGTCAGTGTGCCGCTCGTTCTGAGCTTTGAAAAAAAAATGCTACGGCATTAATAGAGTTGTTTCACTCATACCTTTATTTCATTGGGTTAGGAAACGAGGGCTGGAGGAAAACGAGATGGTATTAAGGAACTATGGTAACGTGGTGGTGGTGGTGGAATTTATGGGGGTGTCATCCCAACCTGAGATGATGACAATGAGTGGTTTTCTTTCGTCCTCTTTCTGGCTATTGTCAATATTGTTGATAAGGATTCTTAACGTATGCTTCTCCTTTCAAGTCTATCATCTGTTTTTCCAAGATTCTCATTTTTAAGGAGATGATCACAATCGTCCCAACGAATTGTAACAACGTCGAAACATCGCAACGAATTGTATCAATGTCGTGGATAGATAAATAATTGAAAAAGGGTTTTAAATGTAATTATACTGACTGTGGCTAGTTAATTATCAACACGCACACGTGCACACGCGCTCGCTTTCACACAAACACACATGCGCGCGCGCATTCAAGCTAGTTCTGTTTAGACTTCTCCGTCGGTTAACATACATGTATAGAAAATCTAATTCAAAAGTCACCATCATCATCATCATCATCATCATTATCAACATCAGGATAACTTTCAGCCCGTGACTGCGAGTCTGGTGCTCTGCCACTGGGCCAACCAGATCGTCAGCATATAAAGGACTTGAAGGGCAGCCGGGAGAGCGCGGACCTCCGCCAAGATTGGACGGATCCTGGATCGGGTCCCTCCCCCTCCTCCCGTCCCCCCCCCCCCCCCCCCCCCCCGCCCCCTCCTCCCCCTTTGACTGAATGCACGCCAAAATGTCAGGCCAGTAAAAAAAAAAAAAAAAAAACCCTTAACATGGCACAAAAAAGACGGTGTAATATTGTTCTGTTACTACTGTTATGATGACGATGATGATGATGATTACGATGATTATCATTATCATTATTATTTTAGTAATACTGGTCGCAGTGGTGGTAGGTGTGACAGGAGTATTGGTATCATTATCGTATCATATCATTATCATTATCATCTTATGTTAATGATAACATTACTATTTCAATCTCTTTATTTGGAACTACCTGGCATGTAACTTGATCAGCGTATGAAAGGAAAGAAGGTAAATCAGCTTTCAGACACGATAAAAATTCTCAAAACAACATCATTGCGCATGTCTTTGAACACTGGACTCCTTGAGCAAGGCCTTGGTGCATTAGATTTTCGGTGTGCAGCCATTGCATATGGACGGAGAGATTTGCATCCCCTGTAATGTTTTACTTTAGTAGGATATGGAAAATGTCAACGTCTGTGTCACTGCATGGTTTTAGTATTTTCACAAAAGTCTACCATGTGACGGACCGTTCTCAATTTGTAAACTGTAAGTTCACAGAGATCGAGTTCAGTGAAAAATTCGTAATGATTTTCATAAACGGATCCTGAATCCGCTGTTTGATCCGCATCCGGTCCACGGATCCACACCAAAATGTGACGGCTTTGTTCTTGAGCCCATTTTCTCTCTTTTCTGAAACTTTTGCTGCAGTCGGTCAGAAAAAAAAATGTAATTGCGCCGACAAACTAAAAAACAGACCTAAAGACGCAGGTGAGACCATAACTCCCTTTGTGGTAGCCGCCAGACTGAATGATTATACTTCAGGACAGACCAGCCACCGCTGTGCCCGACGAATACATCAGTGCTTTGTGGCTATGTCTGTTAAAAACTGAGTGAGATCGCTTCAACCTCGGCTACGTTTCATTGTTCAACACTAACGAATCCAACCCAACCCGAGTTACGACACGAACTCGCCAACAGCCAGTCGACTCGGTTACCGCTGACAGGAAAGTGTAGCCACGCATGCGTCTTGAGATGGCATTGATGTACAGTGTAAACAGTCGCCCAAGGTTTTATTTTTTTTTTTTTAATGTTTGTTTGTTTATTTCTTTGTTTTTCACTCTGTCGATGTTCTCTTACTGGTTGTCGCGTGCCCTACTGCCACCACGCGTAAATCCTCCACGATGTATTTTCCTCTCCATCCTCTCCTGTGCCCCCCCCCTCCCCACCACCCTCCTTTCCCATCTACCCCTCTTACCACCTCTCTCCCCTCCCTCCCCACCATCTCATCCATTCCCCCTTGGAATCTTCCTCATTCTTGCGTTCTTGCCAGTGTGCAAAATGTTTTGTTGTTTACGCCATGCAAAATAAAGCTGGGTAGATGGCGCTTGATAGTTTTATTCTTATTGTTGTTGTTGTTAATGTTGTTGTTCTTTTGAATCGGATTGTCCATCGAGACATCAGACAAACATCTCAGTAGTTTCAAGGGGTGTTAATTCCAAGAAAGTACGCGAAAGCAAAGTCTTTTTCTGTTTTAATTTTTTAAACCATTTCGAAAGCATATGAGAGGATATATTCATTTTAAGCAAATCTTTTTAAGATGAGAGAAGCAACGTGATAATCTGTTCGCATGTGTTGTCAGCAAATGTGTGCATTCTTTATCGTTAACAGATTCTCTTGTTCGTCAAATCGTCAACTAAGGCTGATTGGATTTGACTCTTGTTCTGTATTGCAAAGTTTGTTCATGCAAATTTTCCATACTTCAAAAAGGGTGTTGTTTTCCTTTCGAGTTCACAACTGCGCAAAGCGCTCGAGCCAAAAAATTCTGCAATAGACACTGAACGACGTAAGCCTACTTAAAGCCTCTTAATGACAGTCTGTGCTGTTGAGTGCAAGCTCATAATCATCCCTATTTATAGCAGGAGACCAAACTGTTCAGTCTTACCATCAACAGTCGTAGGTTTCACGTTGCGACGCTTTGTTCAGTAAGTTTCATTTGGTAATTTTATAGCAAAGCATGAACATCAGTTTATTCCTGCAACGAAGGTTCTGTATTCATTTCAAGCATTTGAAATCAACAGTATCACAACACGTTCAACAGACTGTCATAGATCGTTAAGCGATTTTATTCCCTCTTTCTTGTCACTTCTTTGACTCTTATTGTTATCATTATTATTGTTGATGTTATCATCATTATTGTCATCGTAACCATTATTATTATCATTATTACTATCAGCAGTAGTAGTATCTTTCCCAGGTCTTATATTGCGTTGTGTCTTTTAAGTGTTTCTATTTTTTGTGTTTATTCTGTCGTGGGCTTCTGGAGTTAGCGTGAATGGGACTAGCGGGGTTATTGTTGTTATTTTCCGTCGTAACTTTATGTCTAGTTTAGATTCTCTCTCTCTCTCTCCCTCTCTCTATCCCTATGTGTGTGTGTGTGTGTGTGTGTGTGTGTGTGTGTGTGTGTGTGTGTGTGTGTGTGCGCGCGCTGTGTTTGAGTGCGTGTGTATGTACGCGTGCGTGCGTACGCGGTTCTTCATTGTATGTGTGCACGTGGACCTGGTGGTGGTTGTCACGATGATGTGAGTGTAAATAACAATATCATTAGTATCACACACACACACACACACACACACACACACACACACACACACACACACACACACACGGAGGGGGGGGGGGGGGGGCGAGGAAGATGTATGTATGTACGCTTTTCTTAAAAAAAAAAAAAAAAAAAAAAAAGATGCCGGAAATTTGATGTCGTCACTGCAAAACAAATCTTTTTGAGGGTGACAATAAATTGAATTGAACTGAATTATCATAATCATCACTATCATCATCATCGTTGTCGTCGTCGTCGTTAGAATGATTATTATTATTATTGTTGTTGTTATTATTATTATTATCATCATTACTACTACTATTACTATCAGCGGACGAAAGGCCTAGGAGCAGGCAATACAAATAAATGTGCCTTCGAGAGGGATTACTGTGGTTCCCTCAGGCAGCTAGTGAAGGGCTTCTCATATTTATAATATATTCCCCCCATTTTCTTCATCTTCAATTTTTTTTTTAAGTTCAAATCTCTGCCAAGTCATTACTGTAACGACTGAGGAATTGTTGGCCTGCACTTGACTTCCCCCACTACTTAATTGTTCAGCACTATATTGTTTGGTCAATCAGTGGGAGATTGCATCTCTTAGGAGATCCAAGTAAAGGTTGTTCTGTACAATTCTTAGCCACTCACAATGCTTGGGTTATTGAACAGCAGAGCTGACCACTCAGACTGTTCCATATCTTTTGATCTCCCTTGCATCCTTGAATGGATCCTCAAGCATAGGCTCAAAGATTGTCCCCTACATTTTATACTGTTTGAATAATGCTTTTAGTTTTTCAGCAACTTTTTTCCTCTCCACACTTTTGTTTTGTTCCATTTACTACCCTTCGCTGGCTGCTTTGAGGGTGCTGTTGGATTCTTTTTTGAACCCTTGGTGGTGAGAACACCACAGAATTATGGACTGTGGTGTGTCTCTATTTGACACCAAGAGCACAGACACAATCAACCGTGTCTCCCTGATGAGTCCGATCCAGCGGACGAAAGGTCTAGGAGTAGGCAATACAAATAAATGTGCCTTCGAGAGGGATTACTGTAGTTCCCTCAGGCAGCTAGTGAAGGGTTTCTCATATTTATAATATATTTCCCTTCCCCCCCCCCCCCCCCCCCCCATTCTCTTCATCTTCATTTTTTTTTAAAGTTCAAATCTTTGCCAAGTCATTACTGTAACGACTGAGGAATTGTTGGCCTGCGCTTGTTTTCCCCCACTACTTAATTGTTCAGCACTATTATTATCATCATTATTATTCTTGTTGTTTTTATTTCATCATTATCATCATCATAATTGTTGCTGTCATCATTACGATTATTGATGTTATCGTCTTTGTCATTATCATATCCATTGTTATTGCTCTTGTTCTCTTTCCTTCGCCTATTATTTTTTCCGCCTTTGAGCTTTTTTCCTCTTTGTTATAGAAAGTGTTTGACATGTTCTTA
>CM065721.1:25478332-25483665 GCA_033310375.1 Conus canariensis
ACTGTTTCT
Source organism: Conus canariensis (assembly GCA_033310375.1). Classification (NCBI taxonomy): domain Eukaryota; kingdom Metazoa; phylum Mollusca; class Gastropoda; order Neogastropoda; family Conidae; genus Conus; species Conus canariensis. The sequence continues at coordinate 25,478,342 of CM065721.1, forward strand.
CAATATCCAGACGCCCCACACTCTCCATGACGCTACGGTGCAGTCCACACCCCACCACTGCCCCCCCCCCCCCCTCCTCTCCCCATATCCTACCCTCCAGTCTCTTGTCCCGGCCCCTCCCCCGCCCCCACTTCCCCAACCTCCACCGTCCCTCCCTGCCCTTCCTGATCTTCCAACCAACCACCCAGCCTCGTTTTGTGATTTCGGTTTTCAGTGTCATCCTGGCCCCACCCGCCACACTGAGCGCGTTCAGGACCGTCACCACATTAAATAGAAGAGAAGAAAACAGAAGAAAACGTCAACCTTACTGGCAGCAAATAAAACACTTTGCAGCATTTTGCTTTCATTTTTCGATACGGCGAACAAGACCAGGACTTGCTGAGTACGCCATCTGTTCCGTTCACTTCACTGTAATCACATTAGAGATTCAATGGAAGAGGTTTGAAAGAAAAGGAAAGAATGACAATGTTGCGATGGAATATCACCGCAACGTTTTCCGTCATCTCCGGGAGTAAGTGGGAGGAGGCAGGGGGTGGCGGTGGAGGGGGGCACCCAAAGCTTCATTATTACCATCATGACGATAAAACAAACTGTTAACAGTTAAAGATAGAATCCTGTAATACGTACTGAACTTTGGTTTGGGTTTCTTTTTTTCACCTCATTAGAAACGCAAGCGTTCAGATTGGCAGTCTCTCAGAACTGATGAAAATATTGCAGTTGACTTACACACCATCTCCGTTTGCTTCATGATGTATGGTGAAGTCCAACATTGTTTGTACAACGTGGCTTTATGCCAAAACTTTTGAGGTAACGTATGTGAAAGGAAAGGAAAGTTGAACACTCTCTCTCTCTCTCTCTCTCTCTCTCTCTCTCTCTCTCTCTCTCTCCTCCACGCACGCACGCACGCACGCACAACACACACACACACACACACAACACACCAGACAGACAGACCACATTCGTAAGATTCGGGTATAGAATTCCAGCTGATAACTCGAGACCGCTTATAAAGCTCCCTGAACATTGTAAGGACTTTAAGGGTCATTCATCCTCAGCCTATCACAGCTGTGTCATGCCTGCGGAACCCAGGGTCCAGAGGTAGCACGTGAGTGATTCATCCATAGAAGAGTCGACAGATCCAACATCGCTGACAACTCACCATCCGCCGTGAAAACCTGTAAACACACTGTCGCCACTCCTTCACGTCGGTCACGCCAGTCACTTCAGTGTGGCCCCACAAAAGAAGTTGACTCATGTTACGTGTAGTGTGTGTGTATGTGTGTGTTGTGTGTGTGTGTGTGTGTGTGTGTGTGTGGTGTGTGTGTGTGTGCGCGGTCGTGAACTTGTGGAGTCGGGCGTCATTATTACGACCTTAAGCAGAGGTCAAGCTGACTGCGGCAGGTCAGTTACCTGCTCATTTTTGTGCAAGTTTGAAGAGGTGCAGCAGGCCATGTGTATGCCCAGGTTCTGTCAAAAAGTTATATTATGAATGGGGGGAAAGGTAATTTTTTTTTCAAGAATCTTTGTGCAAAATCTAGAAAGGGGAGGAATATCCTGACTGTTGGCTGCGTAAGACCAACGGTTCTTTTTGGGGATAACTGACAGTTCTTTAATGTCAGTAGAATCATTTCAGTGTCAACTGTTTGTATTTTTATGTCCGCAGTTGCTTGGGTGCGTTGAGACGTTCGACCTGGCTTCTTTACCGAAAAATTTAGACACGTCACACTGTGCATCTCAGCCGTTCACCCCCAGTTCCTGAAACTCACCCTGCACTCTCCCAGTCCCTAGCTCCCCATCCCCTGTCCTCCCCTTCGCCTCCTTCCTCTTCAACCAACCATCCATCCCCATCACCCAATTTGTGTATCAGTGTTTATAACTCAGTCAGCCACCGAAGCTCATTTAGGGCTGTCACCACATAGTGTAAAAACAAACGGCGATCCCTCATGTTATGGGGAAAAAAAAGAAAATTGTAAACAGGAAATCCAGCACTTTATAGCCTATGAATTCAAACTTCCTTAGGGAGAGTAGACTGTGTTGAGCGCGCCAACCACCCTGCTGAGTTTATTGCAATCAGATTACAGAAGACTCGTTGAATTTGAAGCATTTCAGTGTATGAGTTTAGAAAGAAGAAGAAAGGAAACAAAGAAAGAGGAGAGAAACGTAAAAGGCGGTGGAAATCCCCCAGGACACTTTTTGCTGAAATGTGGCCCCTCCTGTCTCGGGGCGGCGAACGCTACATTACCGTCACGCTGCCGATAGCACGAACTCTCTTTGTTGTGGGAGATGAAAGCTTTTTAATACATACATGCTCAGGAGAGATATTCTTGCTTTTTTATGTCTCATCACTAGCTCTCAGATCGGCACTCCTATATCGTAGAATTGAAAAATATCACAAAGTGTAGGCCATCTCCATTTGATCAACATGACGTTGCGAAGGCTGTTGGTAAAAGGCAGCTTTAAATTTCATTTACAAAAAAAAAAAAAAAAAAAAAAAAAAAAAAAAATTGTGGTGTGGTTTTATTGTGAGAAAGGATATGAAATTGCTCTCTCTCTCTCTCTCTCTCTCTCTCTCTCTCTCTCTCTCCTCTCTCTCTCTCTTCTCTCTCTCTCTCTCTCTCACACGCACACGCACACACACACACACACACACACACACGTGTTGGTGTGCGCAAACATGCACATACACATACACGAACACATGTATGCACGCACGCACATGTACACAATGTAAACACGCACACACATACACACACATGCATGCACACACTCACGCACATGCACACACACACACACACACACACACACACACACACACACACACACACACACACACACGTGTTGGTGTGCGCAAACATGCACATACACATACACATACACGAACACATGTATGCACGCACGCACATGTACACAAAGTAAACACATACACACACATGCATGCACACACTCACGCACACACAACACACACACACTCTCTCTCTCTCTCTCTCTCTCTCTCTCTCTCTCTCTCTACAAGATAGTATTCGTAAAATTCAACTGTGAAATTCTAGCTGACGGCCCAAGACCGTTTATAAACCTCTGCTGACAGTTTAAAGGCGTTTTGGGTCGTTGCATACGCAGCCTATCACAAACGTGTCGTGGCTACGAAACCCAGCGCTCAGAGGTAGCACGTGGGTGATTCATCCGCGAAAGGGTCGACGGATCCTTATCATCACTCTAAAACTCACCATCCTTCGGCGGAAAATCCGTGAACACGCAGTCGGTCTGACGAGCCACTCCATATGGCCTATCGACACACGTTGACTCATATCTTAATCTAATGCGTTTTTGTTGTTGATTCTGTTTTGGTTTTGGTGTTTTGTTTTTTTTCTTTTCTGTTTTTTTTTTTTTTTTTTTTTTTTAATCCTTGCACAGACCTGAATTTTTGAAGACAAGTGCCTCTTCTACGACCTAAAGCAGGGATCACGGTGACTTTTGCGGGTCAGTTTTACGGGCAGATCTTTTTTTTTTAATCTCAAGCAGTGTACAAATTCTAGTATCCATCAAAATATGAATGGAAAATGAAATATAAAAAAAAATAACAATAACAAACATCTAAAGACGTGGCATAGTCGAACCGTCCATGGACAATCATGCAAAATCTGTTAGTGTTGATTAATATTCTTGCTGTTTGCTGCTTTAGACAGATGATTCTGTCTTGGAAGTGTTGACAGCTGTTTGATGTCGGTGGTATCATTGCAGTGCAGACTGTTGGTATAATACAGTGCCGACCGTCGCCTGCGCGCATCGAGACATTCAACTTGACTCCTCCTCTGTGGCTGCTTCACGCTCCGCCTCTTTCTTCTTCCCGCTCCACACTACTCCCCCTCCCTTCCTCTCCACATCCACAGACATCCATCCCATCCCCTGTCCCCTCCCCTTCCTCTGTCCACCCTTGTTCTGCCTCTTCAACCATCATTCACCCAACCCTTGTCACGCCATTGCAGTTTCATAACGCAGGCGACCACATCGAGCCCTTTCTAGGCTGTCACTGGAATGAGGGGGAGAGAGAGAGAGAGAGAGGTGTGTGTGTGTGTGTGTGTGTGTACTCTCGTCATGAAGAAAATAAGGAAGACGTGTACATAGGAGATGCAACACTTAATGATGTTTAACTCTAAAGCTTCCTAGGAGACTAGACCACGTTGAGTGCACTGACTATGCCGCATAGTTCATTGCAATCAAGTTACAGAAGAATCGTGAGGAGAGAGAGAGAGAGAGAGAGAGAGAGAGAGAGAGATTGGGAACATTTCAGGGTAAGATTTCAGAAAACACACACACACACACACACACACACACACACACACACACACACACACACACACAGAGAGAGAGAGAGAGAGAGAGAGAGAGAGAGAGAGAGAGAGAAGAGAGCGTAGGGGAGAAAATACTTTTTTTCTGTTGGTAAGCTAGTTCTCTCTCTCTCTCTCTCTCTCTCTCTCTCTCTCTCTCTCTCTCTCTCTCTCTCTCTCTCTCTGTCTCTCGTGTGTACGTGCCGATAAGTTCAATTCAGTGGTTCATTTAACGTCTGTTCACCATTGATGATATTAGACGAAAAGTAATTTAAAACGTCATCTCTAATTAACAAAGCTTAAGCTCAAAGGTAAAAGATAACAACAATAACTTTTTGAATTAGTGGTAAAAATAAACACGCATCAAAGCAACTTGGCAATTTTAGATTGTGCGATAATAATGGCAATGTTTATGATAGAAGGGCTGGACAATATTTGACTGATATCTTGGACGTTGATATCAATAGAATTTTCTTTATAAATTGGAGTTAAGACAGAACATTCTATCAACAAATGATGCACTGAAATAGGCTTACCACAAGTACAAAAAACATGGCAAGAATATTTTGTGTTCCATGCATTTAACTTGAGTTTTGTTACTATCTTGGAAATGTGACGAGGACAAATATTTACATATTTGAGATTTTCTCTACAATTTCTGTCATAAACACAATTTTCTAATTTTAGCAAAATTTCTGACGAAGATGTTTTCAGTGAAGATAATAAATTACAATCGAGGCAATGTTTAGCTCCAGCTTTAGCAAGTACATCTGCTGCTTCGTTCCATTTCAGCCCACTATGAGAGGGAACCCAGCAAAAGTCAATACATATTCCATGAATCCTTAAACAGTGTATGAGGTGATGAATATCAAAAAGTAAATATTTCCGAGCCTTACCATCCCATTGTTCCAGAGACTGCAAGACAGATTTTGAATCAACACATATGAGAATATTATGAAAAGGCATGGGAGCATCATAAATGTAGCTCAAAGCCGTCAA
>CM065721.1:25496265-25533765 GCA_033310375.1 Conus canariensis
AATTCCCCAGGCTGTCCGGTCAGCTCGTTGCCGTCACAGACGCTTCAACCGTCACAGGGTCATCTGTGACGGAATCTCCACGGGGATCCTGTCCTTAAATCATGCGCGACCGTGCAGAGGTATTTTGTTCTGCCCAGTCCTTCCCGAATTTTCGTCAACTGGACGGTACATATAGTCCTACAAACAAAATGGCTGGGTTTCGGGGTTTTTTGGGGGTTTTTTGTTTAATTTTTAGGCGTCCAGTCCGCTGCCAAACGGAAGTGTGTTAAGTCTAGGAACGTCATAATGCAGTGGTAAGCGATGCGGGCTTGGAAGGTTGAAGGTTCGATTCCCAAGGTTACGTATTTGTGGGATTTTTCAATCCCGGGTGACGCCTAGCTACCCAGAGCTGAGTGGGCTTTTGGGGCCTCGAATGGGAAGACTTGAACCAATCAGTCCTGTAGTTTTCTTCCCGTGCACTATAAATAGTATCGTCTTTTGACTGGTCCTTAGATTTTATTCGCCGTTCGTATTTTATACCAGTCAGTGTGTCGGTGTCATATGAGTTACGAGCGCGTTCGGTGCAGTGATACTCGTGCACCTTGTCCCGGTGTTCCGCTGTTCTGTCTCAGCTGCGGTTGTAGACACTGTTAGTGTCCATGGCTGGACTGTGTTTCCAAAACCCACGTGTATGATATGTTTCTGAGTCTCGGGTCATATTGATAACAATCTCTCTCTCTCTCTCTCTCTCTTCTCTCTCTTCTCTCTCTCTCTCTCTCTCTCTCTCATGCATAATACCTGAGTGCGGTTATTTTCTTTTTTATCGTGTGCTTCTTTGACTTCACGGTTGTTTGTGTGCATGCATGCACGCGCGCACGCGCGCGCGCGCGCGCGCGTGTGTGTGTGTGTGTGTTGTTGTTGTTGTTAGGTCGGGCAAGAAGCCATACACTTAAAAAAAAGTAATTTGAGGTAATTTTATTTGGAAATCGCTTTGCATGTAAATGATGTTATTTGTGAAACGTGTAAATCGAAGCTTTTTTTTAAACAATGCTGTTATCGCCTTTATTTGTTTCAGATTTGTTCCAGTTCGTCTGTCACCGTCGTGGTGAGCTGACTGTGAAACCTCTCTCTCTCTCTCTCTCTCTCTCTCTGAATTCCCCACTCCCACTCTGTCTCCCCCCCCCCTCCCCCCACGTCGAGTGTACAGTAAAAGCAGTTGGCGATCTTGTCCTCCTCCTCTCTCTCTCTCTCTCTCTCTCTCTCTCTCTCAATCTCTCAATTCCCATTCCCACCCTGTCTCCTCCACCATGTCGAGTGTACACTAAAAGCAGTAGACGATCTTGTCCACCTCCTCTCTCTCTCTGTCTGTCTGTCGGTCTGTTTGTCTCTCTCCCTCCCTCCCTCCCCCTCACGTCGTTGTTTGCGGGCATACACGCTAAAATCAGTAGGCGATCTTGTCCTCTCTCTCTCTCTCTCTCTCTCTCTTCTCTCTCTCTCTCTCTCTCTCTCTCTCTCTCCACACACCCCCCCCCCCAACCCCATCGTCGTTGTTTGCGCGCGTGTACACTAAAAGCAGCAGGCCATCTTGTCTTTGTCCACACATCCGAACTGAAGTGGTGGGGTGTCTCAAATCATGGCTATAACCAGTCCCATTTTTATGGGGGATCAGAACGACGTGAACACGAAAGAGAGAAAACGATAAATATGAAAAGAAAGAAAAGACAGGAAAAGCCCGCGTCGCAGCAGTTGCTTCCGAAAAGGCCACAGAGAGAGAGAGAGAGAGAGAGAGAAGGAGAGAGAAGAGAGAGAGAGAGAGAAGCAGCTTTTTGAACAGCTGGGGGCCCCTACATTAAGAAGGGAAAAAGGGGCAACACGATATCACAGCAGGATTCCCACCCGGACCCCTTGAACCAGATCTGTGTGTGTGTGTGTTGTGTGTGTGTGTGTGTGTGTGTGCGTGCGTGCTGTGGTGTGTGTGTGTGTGTGTGTGTGTGGTGTGTTAGACACCACTAGGGGAAAAAGACAAGAAAGGAGAAAAAAAAAAAAAGGGGGGGGGGGGGGGGGAGTAATGCACGTGCCCCTCGTGTCGCGGATGCAAATTGGCCAGGTCATAAACTGGGCGGGCATAACTCAGGCCGTCTGACGGTTCAGGGGCCGGGCAATTACCCACTGCTGCGCTATGCATTGGTTAGGGGGGAGGGGGTGGGGGTGGCGCGGGAGACCAGCGCCAACACTGGGGCTCCGGAACACGGGCGGATGTCTGCTTTGAATGGGTCTTTAATGGCAGTCTGTCCTTAAGGGGTGGACAGGGGTTTGTGTAGTTTTCAGTTTTTGTCATAACCTGGGTTCATTATTAATTTGATAGCTGATTTGCTGACATCCTTAATCTGAAATTCAGTTAACTGATTTTCGCGACGTGTCGTGTGTATGTATCGAGGACATTTTTTTTCGTCTCCTCTTTGTATTTCTACCAGTTAATGGATCCAAACACGTTTCTAGCTTAGTCGTATGTGATAAATAACGGATTCTTAAAAATTCTTTAATGATAATGGTGTTTTTAACTCCAAGGGCTTGGAGCATTGATTGTCGGACAATTTTGTGTCGGGCAGCTTCTTTTCAGGCCAAACAACAGCGTTTTGGTTGAAGTCAGAAGGCACTGAATATAGTGTGAGCAGAGTTCATGTTCTACCCATTCCGTTAATGAAATAATAGTACATGTTTTTATGTTTGGAACAGAAGATGAAAAAATCGGCAAGAACTCGTTGCGTGTGTCTGCCGCAGGTAGGAGTAAGCCGTTCTGCGTGCGCAAGGCATTGCCCCACGGTTAAAAGGGGAAAAAAGAAAGAAAGAAAAGAAAAAACATGACATTCAAAGACAGTGAAATGCAGCTAACAATGCCGTTTGAACAGCCATTTGGGAAATAGGATTCTCAGAGCGGACAGCTAGTGCATTCTGAACATGAGCAAACAGAGTATTACTGCGCCACAAAACGAAGAAACAAAACTAGTTACAAACAAACACAACGCGTTTCGACCTATTGGGTCTTCTTCGGTGGGAAACAATTAACATCCAATACAATAAAAACGAAGATCGAACAATCACTTATATCTTCGATCTTAGAGCAAACTTTGAACACAACGGATTCGCCAGATAAAAACAATAACAAACAAAATGGCACGTATAAACAAAAGAAAAAAAAATGTAGATTTTTTATGGTGAAAAAACATGAAAGGTGATAGGGCCACAAATAAAAGGAAAGAAAAACCTGGACGACAGTGAAGCTAATGCATCCTCATTATCATTCAGATTATTATTCATATTAATATCATTATCATTATTATTAGTATCATCATAATTATTCACACACACACACACACACACACACACACACACACACACACACACACACGGATAGAGTTTACAACAACTCATAGTGCATTCGTTTTAACTTTAGCATCCTTACTATAGATAAAGCTAGGCCGTGCGAGTATGCCAGCCACTCTGTTACTTACTTACTTACTTACTTACTTACTTACTTACTGACTTACTTCATTTTATTTTATTGTATTTCACGATCAGATGTAAACAAAATTTAAAAAATCAGTCGAAAACGTTCCGATGTCATTGAAAATTCATTTGTAACGCCTGTGTTAGCATTAACATTGCAGAATAGACAGCGAGTGCCCAGGTTCACTCGTTCGATGCAAAATTACAACATGAAGACCGTCATGTCATGAACTGTAAACAACAACAACAACAACAACACAACAACAACAAAATGTATGAAAGAAAACCTGTCAAGAACGAAGGTAGATAAATGGACAAGAAGGCTGGGGGTGGGGGGAGGGAGAACAGATATGAACCGGAAAGTGGGCCTCTAGTTAAAATAAAACGTTTACACTGAGAGAGAGAGAGAGAGAGAGAGAGAGAGAGAGAGAGAGAGAGAGAGAGAGGAGTGCGGTCTGAAAAAAAAAGTCGCTGTTTTTCCCCTTGGTTTCCCCCCCCCCCCCCCCCCCCCCCCCCCCCACCCCCCATTTGTTACGTACAAAGTCCAAGGAATCGGCTGTCAGTCGCGGCAGTACCATTCTGTTCCGACAGAATGTGAAAATACTTCCGCTCGTTGCTGCCAGTGCGAGCGGCTGAAGTTTAGCTGCACGCAGTTATATCGTCGTAGACAACATTATGCTAAACCCGACACCTAAGTTCTGATACAGAATCGTCCACACTTCCTTTCATGTCAACCACGCCGGGTTGGTATTTCTTTCTGTTCGTCCATATGATTTTGTTTAAGATGAGGGGCTTGAACCAACCTTGAGTGTAACTGTCCATTTGGGTTTTTACTTTTCCTCTGCCGTTACTGTTGTGTACGTAATGTCGGTTCGAGGGATGTGGAAAACTTAGAATTTATTTGTACAGATTTGTTCTGTGTGTGTGTGTGTGTCTTGCATGCGTGTATGCTAGGTGACTGGGAACCGCAAGTGGAATTAGTTTGAAGTCATTTGCCTTAAACTGCTTACGTTACATGTGGGAGCGAAAGTTGCCTTCTTTGTGGTATTTATTGCTTACGTTCTATCCTACCTCCAACCTCCACCTTTCCCCTTCAAACTTTTTTCATATGGTTTTCCAGTTTAAAAAAAAAAAAAAAGGGGGTGGGGGGGGGGGGGGAGGGTTAATATCCACCAAAATTACTTAAGACCTACTTCTGCCCGAAAGCATCCTTGATACCAAACATGTCCTTCATGCCACCAACACCAACATCACAAGTGATAACACGATAATGATGTTAATTAATTGATTATAGGGCCCTAAAAATGAACGTGGTACCAACAGGGCGAATCCAGTATCGTGACCAGCATTGTGCAGGAAAAAATAGCTGTCGAAAGGTACATCTGCCAGAACCGCTACTTCGTAAGAGATCAGGTAAATATTGGTAATCAGTCAACTAAATGGAAGACTATTATAATGTTGGATATCAGTGCCCTGCATGGATGCGTTGCAATCAACTATACGACAGAACATTACAATTTTGCATATCGAAAGCCTCAGTGCATTAAAGTTTCATGTATTAAGATGAACAGACATATTAAAGGACTGATTTCACAAGAAGTCTACCCGTTTCGAAAATGTTTTACCTTTACAGTCTTTCCATCACGGATGGACGAACTGCTAGGGCCCTGACAAAGGAATGCGCCGAAGCGTAGCTCCCCAGCCAAGTCAGTCGTCTCCTGCCCCGGCCAGGCCTATTTCAACACTCATTTTATCAACTGCTTGGTGGGCCACGCTTTCAGGGCGGCAGCCGACGACGTGTACCTACTTCCTCGTAAATTGTCTTGTGGGGGAGCGGGGCCCGGCCCCTACACTGAAAATAGGAACAAACTGGTCGGAAACGAAGAAGATGCGAGATAGGAATGATTGAATTTGTCCCTTTCATTTACCGCAAATATCGCCGTCTCCAGTCTGTATCAACTTCCTGGGCATTTTTTCTCTGATCGGATTTATTGGAGTCTATTAGCTTGCCCTTCCCCCCCCCCCCCCCCCAAAAAAAAAAAGTGGAAAGAATGTTGCAGCGGAAGCAAGAGACTTGGCGGAGGTGTGGAGTGCAGGGGGAGGGGAGGTTGGAAAGGGGGACATGGGGTGATTGTGAATGAGAAAGCGAGAAAATATGATTGTAGCGATGTTAGGGTGGAGCGAGCAAATATTTGTGTACGCCTTGCTCATAGAGTTCTGTGTTTATGCGGGGTTTTTTTTTTCTGCTCAAGAAGGCGATGGTTTGATAACTACATGCACAAAACACAAGTTCATTGTGCAAGTCAATCATGTTCTATGGATGAATTTGTGCTGGGTCATGGAATTACATTATGTATTAGGGTGAGAACCAACTTCTCACTAGTCCCGTTCGCGAAGGCCGTAGAGGAAGTGAACTGTTAGAATTAGTGTAAGGGGCACGACAACATGGAAGGCAGAACCAGTCCCATTTCTACCGCCGTCTGAACCTTCCCTGACCTGAATCAGGTACCCTTTCACTGCTGGGTGGTCAGAGACGGTTGTCAAGCTGCAAAATTAAAAACCCAACCCTTTGAAGGCGTTCAAACTCACGAACGTGAACTCCTGCGGCAACCGTTTTTAACCGCCTCACTATGGAGCCCTAAATCCTTCCTTGTGTCCTTTTGGGACCCTCCAGCACAGGCTCAGAGGTGTCCTTTTGTAGTGATTATTCAGTACTTATTTCTGCTACTTTGTATGGCACTATCTTCCCATTTCCCTATTTCACCCTTTGCTGACTGCCGATTATAGCAAAAAGTAAAAACACCACCTCCAACAACCTATTTTGTCCGCATGACGGATTTCGGTGGCGCTGATATGCTGTCAGTAACAGGTTTGATATTTACACTTTGATGTCATATCCTTCACCCCTGACAGTCTTTCTCTTTCCATGCTCTTGCTGCACCCACCGATGTTTCGAGTATGCGAGTGTTTCACTGAACCGATGTCCCGTAGAATAAGACAATTGAACTACTGATTTCATCTTGATTTACTGCACTCTGCTTGAAGGCGTACGTCCAACAGCGAAGCAGGGTGTTCTTTTTGCTCCTGTCTCTCCATCAGATAAACTGAACACGTGGGGCAGATCGTGTCCATGACTCCGATGGGCTGGTCAGTGGTGCCTGACCAGGTCAGGGGGTGAGGGTAGGGTGGTGTGGATGGGCACTGCAGTGATGAGGTCACCAGCTGTCTTCACTTACCTCTGATGGCTGTGGGCACGTGTTCATGGGTTATGGCGATGTGGGTCCCACGACTTTCGCCTTGTGGACTCAAGTTTGTCCCGTGGATTTTCGCCCCGTCAAAATGACGGATGTTCATGAGTTCGACACTGCATTAGTTTAAACAAACAAACAAAAAAAAGGATGACAAGATTTTCATACAGTAACTTTTCTCCCCCATTCATCGCTGGAAGATGTTGTGAACCATCACAGAGAGCTCTGAGATTTTTTGTTGTTGTAGTTGTTGCTGCTCTCTTTCCCCCCCCCCCCCCCCCCCCCCCGCACAGTGTGGGGGCTGATCGGGGCATAAGTCCACGGGACGGAAGTCAATGACTCTGGCACTGCTTGTCCCTGTCTACCTCAGTTGTCCCTTCACCTCCTTCTCTGGCGTCCCTGTCTCGTTGTCCCATGTATTGTTCCTTGGAGGAGGGCCGTAGAAAGCCTCCCTGATGTTGTCGCATGTCTGCACCTCTTCCGCTGTCTTTAACCTCGCTGAGGTTCTGGTCAGGTCTTCGTGCTGACTGGCGTGCAGCGAGCTGACGCTGCGGCCTTCGTCGGTTTGTGGCATGCCTTAGGTTAGGAAATGAACACTACTGAAGCATCAGATCTTCACTGCTTGGATCTGCCTTTGCACAACAGTGAAAGTGGCAGCTGGTTCTGAAATAATGATTATTTGTAGAGCTCTATAGGCAGTAAGAGCTATTTGCTAGTTCTATCAGTTTTTTGTTTCCCATTGCGGTCGTTTTTTTTTTTTTTGTTGTTTTTTTTCTACATACAATGTTCCTGTCGTCTTTTCTTCCCCATTGGCAGCATCGTCATAGCCCTTCACACAAACACACACACACACACACACACACACACACACAGACAGACACACACACACACACACACACGAACGCAACACACACACACACACACGCACACAATTTTTTTCCGCTTTCATTCTAATATTACTACTGTGAAGGGGCTATAAAAGAAACTCCGACACTTTCTGTCCATTTCTGCTTTACCTGCGCATGGCGTATTGATTCATCCCCCCCCCTCCCCCACCCCCCCCCAGCTACAGGTGAAAATGACCTGCTCCTGCCTGTTCAGCTGATGGTGGCTACCTGAAGACTATGATCTACTGTACAGACGGGTACTGATGGTTTTTCGCCTCTGTGAGGCTGGCTCCATTGTTTTCCTGTCCATTGTGCCCGTCTCTTCCTTCCCTGTGACACCATTAATGGAAGTAGATCCTCTGTAGTGCCACTCCAGAGCAGCTGATGTTTGCCAGTGCCTCGTGCATGGAAGGTAGTTTGCCTGTTGTCAGTTAGTCAAGGACTGACATGGTGCCAGAGAGACTATTCTGTCCTGCCATCTAACTTGTTTGCAGCGTGAATAAGGGTTTCCACCTCAGACTTCATGCTAAAGCGAATGTCTGCATTTCATGCCAAGCCCTGAGAGTTTTTACTATTGTTACTGTTTCAGGAATCACAAACTTTTTTCTGTGATCAAGTTCTCCAGATGTCTCCACAAATGTAAATTTTAAGATAGTTACTAATATTTTGATCCTTAGTGTGATATATTTTCGTAATTCATGAATAATTAATTTTTCGTGATCAGCAAACAGTCTGAAGTCAAGAAAACAAAAGCACCAAAATGTCCGAAGCAAAGATTTTAAACCAGCGAATGCAAAAGCAATAGCAACTAGAACATGCACACACACACACATCCTTGAAAAAAATGTCCACACACATTGCATAGTATATGAACAGTTTATTGTTAAAGTTCCACTGTACCAGTAAAGGGGTATGCAATATGCTCAGGTCTTGATGAGCGATCAAGACACACACAAGCAAATAAGTTATCTTTGACACGAAGATGAGCGCAGCCTTCTCTGCCACCGTCCCCAGCCATTAGTCTTCCATTTACACACACACTTACACACACACACAATACACACACACACAGGAAAATACTGGTTAGTAATTATACAAAAATCAACCCTGCTCATAATTATGTCTCTGCCCGTGTTCACAGAATGTCAGCAGAAAAAAAAAGTCTCGTTGGAAGAAACTGTCAAATCAATTTTCTCTCTGTCACTATAAATATAAAAACAGCCAATTCAAAACACCTGAATAGTGTTTAACAATCACAGCAAAACAGTAAGTAAGAAACAATTGACCAAGCCATATCAATCATGTCTTGAAGGCGTTTGCTTGAGTGTTTGTAAAGATCTATAATTAAACTTCAGTCAACCGTTTTCCTTCAAACGTCGCATGTACATTTAAGGTGAAGTATTTTAATCTTTACCCTCTCCAACCTGTAAGAAAAAACATTAATTCTTACTGAAACATTCGATAAACTGTTCACCCCTAAAATGCAGCAATCCTTTAAAAGGACAAATAAAAGGAAGGGGGAAAGTTTTAACCCCCATATGCAGAAACGGTTGTTAAAAAAAGTTTCAAAAGTCTCATAACAACAGAGAGCTGCAAATCGAAATCATGGAAATAGCAAGAAGACTGAAACAGACAGCGTTAGTGAAAACAAACCAAGATACAAATGATTTTACAAAACACTGCAAAGTATTGTTCATCTATTACATGATATCAAACATATAGAAGTTTTCTTTAAATGTGTCCTCTTCAGCTGTTGGAAATAACATTAAAAAATGCACCAAACAATATTCCAAAGATGGTCATAAGCAGAACAGTGTTACTTTGCGTCATGTTTTATGTGCTTATTTGTATTTAGGCTTATGGAAATAGCAGTTCTTATTTTCTGCATGTTTAGAATTTCCAGTTAGGTTTAGACTTCTTCAGGTATGCCAGCTGTCCACGTTTTGGTGAATGATAACTTTTTCCCCATTGTTTTTTCTTTGTATTCTTTTTAATGTTCCCAATAAAGAAAAACAAAACACCATGTAGGAGAACCATGATCAAGAGCTCCCTGATATCAGGGACTAGACGCAGCATCAACTGGATTACAGGAAACAAAAGTACCCGAGTAAAATGTCTTTAGGAGTAACTGGATGCCAAAATTCATATGGTGTGAACTAACAGATATAGAATACGTAAATTTGTCCTCTAAAGTTGCTGTATCTGCCTTTGATTGCTGTGTTACATACTGATTGTGACTCTCTTGACTACATGAACTTTTGTATTTTTCTGCTGCACACATGCAATGTCTGACTTAAATCAAAAGAGTTTAGGTATCTATATTTTAATGACTTTTAGATCCACATACAAAACCACATGAGATGATATGGAAAAAGATTTAATTTCACAATATTTTGCATGTGGCTACAAGAAATTAAGTTAGTCAACTGTAAAGAAGATGTACCATTCCACCGAACAAAAGAGACAAACTAATTACAAGGCAAAATGTGACGCGTTTCGACCTCTTTGGTCCTCTTCAGGCAAGACGAACAAGATTCAAGACAATGAAAATGAAGAACGAAAACAATCACTTATCTCATCAAGTTGGGTGCGAAATGGAATGAAAAAGCAATCGACTGCATTTTCAAACACACAAAAGAAGCATGAACATGGGAGATGGGGGTTGGGAAGGGGGGAGTGTTACACAATCTTTCCAGAACACACTTACTTTAAAATTATGAAGAGCATTCTGACAGCAATGAAATATGATAAACACAAAACAAAATCAAACAAAGCACAACTGCCAGGGGCATACTAAGATGACGTAGTGTGTTTTTCATTACAACTCCAGTTCACGGCTGGGATTTAAAAGATTTACCACCCCTCCCCACACAAACATGACTTGATCACATCCATTTTTACCACATGCTCAGCACTTTCTTCTCAGTGGCATACACTCATCATTTTTTCTGTCCTTGACGATTTTTCTCTTTTTCTTTTTCTCCAAGCGTGAAGGGAAGCAAGCGAGTGTCGTATGCAGGAACCTGGGTTAGGGGCAGGTAATATCATGTAGGGTAGCAAGAATTTTTCAAAGTTTGGCAGTTCCTTGGATTATGTACTTCCCATACATGCAATATCACCAAACAGCAACAGAAGCTAGAAAGTCGATCTGAGAGACACACATTCACATCATGACTGGGAAGACTGCCACATCAACCGTCCTGTGACCCGTTGTGCTTGGAAGGATTATGGTGGACATTGCAGTAACACAGTTATTTGAATTTGCTGCTCATGTTTTTTTCTTCTTTTTTTTTCTGGACCTGCTGTTTGAACTGCTCAGTTCTTCCCTGGGTCTTCTTTCAGGGTTACGGTACGGTTGAACACCAGCTGAAACAGAAACAAAAAAACCCCCAACAGTCATCGGATTCCAGGGGAGGTGAGTAACCAAATTTTGGCAGTTCTGGATGGAGGGGACGTAATCTCTCTTAAAAGGTCTCGGTGGAGGGGAAGTTAGCTCCCTTAAAAGATTTTTTTTTTTTTTTCCCGCGTAAGCATGAGCATTCTTCGCACCAAGTGAAACGAAGGCAACAGTTTGATTAGAACAGAACAAGAAAAAAAGATAACATTTGTCAGCTCAACACTGAGGTGAATTATGTTTCATACTGTATTCTTTCAAAATTTTTGGGGAGTATAAACCAAACATATGGATATGTTTGAAATAATACAGTAAAATTTTTTTTTCAAAATCCATCAGATAACTATAATTAAAACAGTAATTATCATCTACAAAATAAAGGTGATAACTATATTTGTATGAACTGTAGTTATGGACATGAAGATTATTTTTCATGTAAAATCCATTGCAATCACCATTTTTGATGAGTCGGATGACAATAACTAATACAAATGAGTGTTTACAAGGCAACAGCAACAGTGAAGACATGTACAATGTATCCATGTAAAGGTATGGGTTTGGGGTTTTTTTATGGTCGTTTTCATGATCATCTTTTAAACAGAAAGAAGCAAAATACTCAGAAAACATCAATTAATCAATTTTTTTTTGTAAGAAAAAGGAAAAAAGAAGAAAAAGGCCCAGCACAAAGGGATAAAAATGGAAAGTAACTGCTAAAGAACAACATAAGAGCATCTCTTCATAAGTATGAATGTCTAAACAGCAGGTTTGAAGATCATTAGAATTTTCACTTCTTTTTTTAATATAATTTTGACAGCGAAAGGCTAAACCTTACGTGCAGTTATCAACCACCCAAAAACTCACTTTGTCTGGTAAAGAATCGGGGTCGACACTGAAGAAACCGTTCCTTTCAAACTGGAACTTGTCGTATACTTTGGCCTTCCTGACAGATGTGTCTACCAAGGCATGGGAAAGAACTGTCAGCGAGTCCTGCACACACACACACACACACACAAAGTAAACAAAACTACCATAGCATAATCTACACTTTCTGTCAAGTTAAGAAAACACAGGACTGAAGAAAACACTTAAGGAATATATCCAAGGAACAATATGACAATATTCATTCCATCCTGGTTGATCCGTCTTCATCAGTGGATTTGTCTTGTCCATCACTTGCTTTATTTTCTTCAAAAGATGATTCGATCTTCCTCATCTCTTGATTCATTTTCATCAGCAGATGATGATTCATTCCTTTCTATAGTTGACTCATCTTCTTCACCAGTTGATTCACGTTTTTCTCATCAAGCTGATTTCATTTTCATCAGCCGACTCATTTTCCTCAACAGTTGATTCAATTTCTTCATTAGTTGATGCATCTTCGTCATCACTTGAACAGTCTCCTTCATCATTTGATGCACCTTGATCGTCAGATCTTCTTCACTAGCCGATTCATCTCTTTCAATCAGTGTTTTTCATCTCTGGAATCATCTGTTTCATCTGTCGATTCATCTGTTCATTATACACATCTCTGCTATTGCAGGCATATATAGGTTAACATTTTACTTCAGCTGGATTGATCAGTTCGTTTTTATTTTCACTGAATCCCATTTCACTGGGGGGGGGGGGGGGGGGGGGTTCATGGATACAGCTGTCACTGCACACTGACAATCTCCCTCCCCGACCATTTTTCATTACAAAGTTGGAGTGATTTTCTTTGTTTTTCTTTCATTTTACAAAACCCACAACAAAGCAAGGGGTGATTTTCATTTGCATATCTTATCACATCAAAACTGTAACATCACATTGTGTTTTGCATGCTAAAAAAAAAAAAAGAAAAAGAAAGAAAAAAATCAGCATCCCTGCCCCAATGCCAGGAATGTGCACACACCTTATTGACATCTGTGAGAAAGCCTCCGGGCACTTCACTGGGATCCTCAGGATTTTTGTGATAAAACCTGGGGGAACAAAATAAAGCATCGCTCAAGATTACTTTCTGCTGAACAAAACCAACAAAAACAAAACAAAACAAAACAAAAATCAGCTGAAAAACTTCAATCTTTATCTTTTGTAATATCTAAACAAATCAGGCAAGCTGAATGCACTGATGGTCAACACTTATCCTGCTTGTCAGGAGCTCAGTCTTCAACAATGTGATCCTAAAAATGAGCTGCCAATTCTGAAATCTTGGGGGAAAAGCAGAGAGGGAGAGAGACACCAGAGAAAGGAAGAAGGAGAGCAGCATGTACTCAGCAGAGCATTTCTATTCCCACTACGCCCCTCCCCCTTTCCTTTTTTCAACTTTTTGTTTCTCAACTTCAAAACATTCAGTACAATGCGTCATGTGTTTGCCTTTTGGCAATATTTGTTTGCGTTCAACATCTGAACGCTCGCAGGAGAATAATGGGAATACCAAGCATAATTATTTCATCTAAGACCGAAGATGTCTTGTTTCATATGGTCACTTTCCCACATAGGACTCTCGTCACACATGGCTTGGGCCATACTACTACTATATATTACTACAAGGTGCTCTTTGTGTGCAGCACTGTGGATCATCAGTGGGTTAGCTGTGACAGGTGAGTGACCACACCTAAAGCGGTGTTGGCTCCTGATGACAGCTGCGTGGTGAGACAGGTGACAACAGTTACCGTGGAGGCCGTCACATCACTTGCCATATTCACGCAGGTGTTTGTTTGTGGCAAGCAGCAGTTATGTTTCTCATCAATCTCTGCTGACACAACGAGCGCAGCTTTTTGCTTTGTGGTGTAGCCACCTCTGTAGTAATGATGTCTTTCTTAGGATCTCACAGCTCACAGGGCAGCTCACAGCCCACCTCACAGGTTAAAAAAAAAACAAAAAAAACAACACTTGCATCACCTGATGACCCAACATTCTGGTCATATTTAATAAATTCAACAAACTTATACAAAATGATCAAAGCAATCGAACTTTACTTTATCTAACACTTTATCATGACTACTTTGAAAATGTCTGAATAGATTTTGCCCGAGTGTTGTATGTAAATTTCAAAACTTTTATTAACGTTATGTCACCAGATTCTTAAAACAACAAACAAACAAACAAAAAAGTGCAAGGGTGCTTAATTTGAAATGTTTCTACTGTCTGTGAGCAAATGCACAGGGAATAAGGTAATTTTTCTGTCAAAATGATATTACATTCATCATAAAAACACACTGATTTGGGCAGGTAAGAATAAAAAAAAAAATACAATGCTGGATCTTTCATCTATTACAGGTTAATTACTTCTTGAAATTTTGTTCTACCATCATGTTTGGAGAAAAAGCCACCGCTGGCCTGTCTTGAAATGAAAGAAAACAGAACTACACTTTTTTTTTTTATCCATCTATGGGAAAGAACTGTATGTAGTTAAATGACCAAGGCCTGTGTAAGAACTGTATCAAATAGTATGACCCAGGTAACGGCCCATGTGCTCTCCCTTGAACTGAAGTGCCACTGTTCATTAACTCTTCCCCTTCATATACCTGTGGAGTTAGTCTTTCTCTGTGTGCATACAACACTGTTATGCAATCATTGTTAACATAGCATGCTTAGCAGTTTGCTTTTTTTTTTTTTTTTTTTCATTGTTGTGTTAAAGTTTTCCACGTAGTTTGATGATTAAAGAACATTTTTGAAACTGATGAATTCAATTGTAACAACTAAAACCACTTTTTTGGGGGAAAAGAGAATCATTTTGTGCATTGCCGTGCACTCAGTCAGCGCTGTCCCACAGACAGTTCTGCCCAGTGCTGGGAGACATACTGTGAACAGAACACAACACTGCCTCCTATACACAGACAGCACATTTGGAAAAAGTTAACACAAAAAATTTCCGTATCCTTGCGAAGTCATTACACCAGCTTGCCACACTTGATGGCATGAAAACAAGATTAAACCTTAGCACATTGCCATTCTTACAAAGTGCAGAATGCAATGAATCGTGTACATTTTGCACATGGTCAGCGTTATGATAATCATAATCATAATGAACTGATGAGTGAAAGAGGTGCTTACAGTGTTTCATAGAGGCGCACTTCACACTGCAGTGGCTCTGACACCCAGTGGATGAAGGCTTTGGGTTTGGCTCCATCTGTGGCACTGTTGCACCGCACCACCAGCTCTGCCACCTGGCCCTCTGCATTCTGTAGGTACCACAGTATGACACCATGACAACCATCATTTCATAATCACCGTTAACATTATTTCATCATTACAGGTAAATTCATTTCTAAGTGTAGCATTCCTAGGAAATGCCACGAGTCAGACTTGATAGCACTTTCAGTTGCATTTTGTTTGACACATGACATGATGGTGGACTATGATAGAAATATTACTAGTTGTTGCATGGTTTTGACTTGACCTGCACAAAATCAAAATGGCTGACAACGTAAGTAATCAATTAGGCAGCAAAATCATCATTGTCTTCAGTGATTTTTCTTTTCCGTTGTTTCTCCTTACTGAACCAAGACATTTTTTGATGAAATAAGTCACAATTTATGTTCTCTCTATGTTGTGTTGGTTTCCTGTATGCAGCTGTCAGAATCATGAAACCTTTTTTTTTTTTGTCTTCAATTCTTTTTTTTCTGGCTTAGCTTTTCGTCACAAAAAGTAGAAATGTAACATTGTCAATTAAACTGCAGCACACTATGTCAAAAATGTAGCAACTGGTAGTTCTGTCTCGTTACATGCCCTCCAGAAACACACAGTTCAAGATTTCAGACCCTTGCTTACTCCAATGCTATAGACCACCAAAGAGGGGCTTTGGTCAGTTGGTTAGAGTATTAGGCTGCAGAGCTGACAGTTGTGAGTTCAAACCAATCCTGCGATCTGATTTATGCAACTTGAAAACTTTCTCCAACCATCCAGCAATAAGTGGGTACCTGATCCAGGTTAGGGAAAGTTAAGGTTGCAGGAAAGGGATGGTTCCTGCCTTCAGAAAGACTGTGTTTCAGACACAGTCAATCTGTAACAAGAACGCCTTTCACAGACACTAGATGGCTCGATTTCTCAAATTTGCCTTTGGGCATGGTCTTTGTGACATCCTGCTGCAAGAAAAGCTAAATAGTGAGAGGATGTATCCGTATCTCCTGACTGGCTTGCTTGCTTGACAAAAATGGCCCAGAGGATGTTTCAAGATTCATGAGCTCTGGTTGTGTTCAGTAACAAATGTTATGAATTCGTCATGTACATAATGGTATGAGGCAGCTGCGTCAATCAGTTGTTAGACATTGCCATCTTCATACCTCTCCTGCAGTCCTAATTTCATCAGTCTGAATCCAGATTTAGACATCACATCTGTTGATGAAACTCAGTCGAACCAGCTTCCACTTAGCGTCATTTTTTGGTCCTTTCTTTGAATAATGTCACCATCATCATCTCATGGCAAGATATCTGGCAAAGTCTCACATCTGACCCTTTTCCAGCTACAGCAAATTTTCCTCAATCCAGCCTCTGTGCTGAGGATCCTTACGGCTTGTCAAGCCCCTCATCTGGGGCTTTTCCTGTGTGCTGGACGACACTTTCACTTTGCAATTATTAAATGTTTCTTTCGGTGATTTGTTCTATTGAGAATGGTTATATATCATACATAATTGGAGTCAGGTATTTTCCTTTTATTAGAGAACCTAAGCGTTTCTTAATCTAAACTCATACAAATGTTATATCATACTTTATGAAGCAGTCAGACACACACATAAAAAAAAAAATTGCCATGTTTGTTGATGTGTATATCCCAATCAGCGCACATTTCAGCTTCACAAACTACCAGGACCAAAATGAACCAGCAGATAATTTTTTCAGACAAATATTTAAAACGAATGAAACTATTAACATCACATTACTAGTAAACAATATATTTGATTGACAGAAACATTGTCACTGCACTGAAATCAGTCCATCGGACATACTACCGTGCACTTTACTGCCATTTTTCCATTCAAAATTAATTTGAAATCAAACACTGAAAACCACATTCATAAAATGCAGTGCGTTAAATCAGACAAAATTTTAATCTAAAATAAACAGGTTTGTAAAGTTCACTTAGCTTCTTTGTGACACTTTCATATAAATCTATGACAGGCTGCAATTTCACATATGGATCAAACTTTTGAGACGTCATAACGAAACTCTTCTACAGTTTCGTCGCAAGTTATATTTTCCTAAAAAAAAAATCCACCAATTCCATGAAATTCCTACTGATACTGTTCAAGAGAACTGTGGCATCAGCAATGGTTATCACCAGTGTGCATTCTGTGTCAAAGACACAAGTCATGCTGTCAGTGGTCAGACTGTCACAGACACAAGCCGTGCTGTCAGTGGTCAGTCTATCTGTCAAAGACACAAGTCATGCTGTCAGTGATCAGTCTGTCACAGACACAAGCCATGCTGTCAGTGGTCAGACTGTCAAAGACACAAACCATGCTGTCAGTGGTCAAACTGTCACAGACACAAGCCATGCTGTCAGTGGTCAGTCTGTCTGTCACAGACACAAGGCATGCTGTCAGTGGTCAGTCTGTCTTAGACACAACGCATACAATCAGTGGTCATTACCTTGACAACATTCTCCACACTGATCACCAGACCAGCATGTCTCAGACCCACAGCCTGGTTCGGCGCCAGACGCTTGTAGTTCTTGTCAGCCTCCTGTGAATAAATGACGATTCATAGTAAGAAATATTCAATCACACTTCTACATACTCTTGACTATTTCATTTCCTAAAAATTGGAAATGGTGCTAGCAGAGAAGATTCATAAGAAAGAGGGAGGCGGGTATGGCTAGCAGGAAAGAAAAACCAGAGAAAAGAAATTAGGAAGAAAATTTCACAGATGCATCTCCTACTCCTCGCCAGAAGAAACAATCTTTGTGAAAATAACATCACAGATGAATGATGAAATATTGCAGCGCTCACTACATTACACTCAAAACAAATCAAAGGCGTTTATCAGACTCGCCATTAACTGTGCTCCAGGTTCAAAATCATCCTGAATCGCAGAGCATACTGTGGCATCGACCTCCCAAAGGTAGCTGCAGTTTTCACAGAAGATGAACAATGAGTGAAAATGAAGTGTCTTTTTATTTCTGATTTTTTTTTTTTTCTGCCCCCCCCCCCCCCCCCCCCCAATGAGAAGGAATGCAATATTCGGTTAAGGGAAGTTACTTCAGTTGCAAAGCATTATTGTTAATGAATAGTACTCTCCCCTGGAAAAATTCCCTCCACCTTTAGTATGGAGTTCTGTCCCTTTCCTCCACTCTGTGTACAGCCAACAGTGAATTTTGAACATGTTCATGTAGCATACAGGTACACAATAAGAAGTGGCCTCAGATTTCTTGTTATGAATTTTCTTGTTGACAGGGTATCTTGTTTGTTTGCATACATCAATAGAGGGATTTCTAGTCAATGGTTAGAGTATTCGCTTTCAGGGCTGGCAGTCGTGAGATCAAACTATTACTCGCGTCAAATTTGTATGGCTTGAAAGCCTCTCTATTCACCCAGTTGAAAACAAGTACCTGATTAGGGCCTGAGAAGGTTCAGGCCAAAGAAAGTGTGACCCAATCACACGGTGAACCTTCAGCCTTCACGCTGTGCCACACACATGATGAACCTCCAGCAGTTCACTGCCCCTTCAGCCATTACACTATAGGACTTTGACCCTGACCTTACAAATCTTTAATCATCTGTATATCAATGCATTACAGTCCCGTTTCCTAATCTCAACCAAAGCTGATCATATCTTTTGACATAATTGCATACTCTCATGTGACTCATATGCACACTTCCATAAGGGGCAAGTTTAGCAAGTTTGATCTCAGTAGGCATACACTGTCACATGAGTGGGGATGTGTTGTGCTGCTGTTATGCCCCTGACAAGTCGGGACCAGCACATCCGACTTCTGCCTGCTTTTATATCAGAGTGAACGCTCTCCTGGACTGGTTGCTTTACTGGGCTGATGAGTCCTGTCTACCCAGCTATTTGTCCGTAGTTTGAGATGGTTTGTTCACTGAGGTGTCCTTCCCCAGGGCTAAGAGCTTATAGCGTGGATCTTGATTGCATGATGCTCCTGTCATTGGACATATGGGGTAGTTCAGTGGAGACAACAGTGCCATCTTTTATCCCGCCCCTTCGTGCTAGAACATCACCATTTGATCAGAGGGCATCACCCTATCTGCCACCTGGGGACCCATCTGGTTGGGGGGTGGTCGGCCTGCTCCAGTGCTTCTGGAGTTCCTGTCTGAGTGTACCAAGAGGAAGAGGTAGGCTCAAACTGCTAGGTGTGACATTCACACACCTACACACACTAACTGTATAGGAGACACAGTGAACTGACCTCTCTGAAGTCTGATCTCTCAATGTAGACGACGCTGGTCAGGGGCACTTTGTGGCTGCCCTTGGACTCATCGGCAGGGAAGTCAGGAACAGTGACCTCCCCTGGGTGATCAGCCGGGAAGTTCTGGATCACCACTTTCAGCGGTTCCAACACAGCCATGGCCCTGTAGTCATCCTCAAACAGTTTACTCCACAGACAATAACTGCTACATCCATATGTACCCCCATCAAAGAAAATAATCCATAAGAAAAGATAATCCACGGACAAACCAAAGACTCTCCATTAAGCCTCTTACATTTGAATTCTCAGAGGCAAAACTTCCCCTAGTTTTCAGATTCTTTTAGAGAGTTTAGCCATAAAATGGGTGTGCACGGTTCACGCATCATCATAACCAAAAATTAACATCTGGAGTTATGAAATTTTCCGGATGTGGTCATGAAGGTTTGTTCGGTAACATGAACCATCTTTTGTCTTTCTAAGAGTGAAAGGATGTGTCACTGTCACCTAAATGTCACCAAATGTGTCCCATGTTATGGTGACAAAACTAGTACAGCAGACCAGTATGCAGTTTTCTCATTGACATGCACATTCGTAGAGGAAAAGGAAAGCTGAGGCCTATCTGACATGGCCCATCCTCTGTCCACCCCTTCAGCTCCCCACAGATTATCCAAAGAATGTCACACAATGACTGTCAGTTGTCACAGGTGAAAAGTAATGTCAAACAGCTCCAACCATAGTCTGACATTGTTTTCATGCCATTGTTTTCTGTCCTACAACCACCTTATACCTATACACAGAGTCTCAATAGCTGTTCAATAAGTGACAGTGTGTTACGCTAAATGTCATAGAGCCACTATTCTCATTACAAAGTACAGGTGTGCTCAAACAAAAGGAAAATGGAAACAAGCAGGCTGCATTACTGTTGAGCCATATGTTGGTCATGATAATCACTGAAACAGTTCTAATGCAGCGGTCACTGAAGCGGGGGTCAGTTTGCCACCAACAACATAACCCTGGCAGACGCTTTATCCCCATCATGATCAACAGATAGATATGCCCTCATTTCTTCAGGTGTCGTGTTTGTCAGCAGGAGATCAGGTGTGCTCTTGGCAGCTTGCTTTTGTTGTGCATACCTGTTTGTTTCATTTACAGCTGTTTGAAAACATGCAAGAGGCAAAAACAAAAAGAAATAATCCAGACGGGTGGCGGTGTTTGGCAATGCATGAGCAAGAACCTGTTGGCTATTGGCATGCGGTCATGGTTGCAGGCTTTGTAGCTGGTCACCATGTTGTCTCCAGGGCGGCGAGTGGCACGTTATCCTCAGGATCACTTTACACATTTTGTTCTCCTGCTATTTTGCCTATATCAATATCAGACTCTTCTTCTAGCTCTTCATTTTCAATTTTTTTTACTCCTGCTTGTCAAATCTGATCCCATTCCTCCGCAGAATACTCTGGCATTTCATCGAACACGATAGCATTAGCAGACGACGCCATTGTGGCATTTGGTCAGTTTCATTCACAACTCGCCGCACGCAGTTTCCCTTCTTTTTCAGTGAATAGAAGTGGTGCCAGCGTTCCAAAATAGTACTACCACTTCCAGAATAGTACTACCACTTCAGTGGACAATACTGGGGAATACCCATAACTTTTAGAGGCTCTCTGAGCACTATCACGCCATGAGCACAAGTTGGGACAATGTCAAACACACACTCCCGTCTACTCTCGTTGTGAAGACTAGCACGCTGTCTGGGAGCTCCTGTCTACAGTTTAGAGACCTCCTACTACAGTTTGCATATTTCAACAAATCTGGTCTTATTAATTGCTGACAGAAATAATTAATCTTTCAAAGAAAAGTTATCTACAGGGATTTTCAACAGAGGACACTCAAATTCCTGAAGTATCCAACCTGTCAGGATTTCAGGGAGTCATGAAGAAATCAAAGAACTGTTGCACTTTGAACAAGACTGCAGTCCTGTTCTGCGTCCCTGCAAGGATCCTGTTCCCTTTCCCCACATCTATCGTGGACTTCCCAAGGATTAAATTGAAGCATGAAAAAGTTTCAGACTACCTCTTACCTGGTAGATATGTGAGATGCCAGTGCATACCCTAACAATGTCCATGCAGAGGTCTGTTTGGTGGTGTAGAGGAAAAAGTTACTGTTTTCACACAGGGATGGTACCCATCAGTTACTAGACACTTACGGTGTGGTACCCATCAATTACTAGGCACTTATGATGCATGTTTCCTGCAGGCTAAAACATCCATTGATCAAAATCTCTTCTTATACAAGCTTTTTTTTCATTTGAAGTTATTTCACACTATATCAGTTGACCAGCAGTGATTCATTATTTCTGTTCACCAGCGTCACTAAGCTACAGATACACAGACACACCAAGAGTTAAAGACATTAAGACAAAAACAAGAATAACGTGAAACTGACCTGGGGGCTTTGACGTTGAGCACCTCCCGGACACAGGACTCCAACATGATGGGGTCGATCACTGTCTTAGCCATGGTAACTCCCACCTGTCAGCACAGACATACTAGTTCAGATCTGGCATTGGTAGCTGATGTCTGTGAATTTCCATGAGAAAAAAAAGATATAAGGGTGGGTTTTTTGCACAAACTGAGATTTTGCATTCATAATGCTGTACTAAAGTTACTGAAGGAACTAAAAGTGAAATTCAAGTGTTTTTTTTTTTTTCTGCGTATGCAGGCTGATCGAACACTCCCTATATAGACAGGCGAGGATTAATCCCATCTTCCCAACACAGGGAGTAGAGTTTTGCGTGTATGATCGTTTTTTTTATTCTCCCATTAAGACAGCCTTACTCCAACTTCAGAAAAATGCATGCTATGTGTTAACGTGTCATCCATACCAACGGCTAAACTGGTCTTCTCTTCCGAGAGTTGGTGATGGGATTTTACGTTGAACTTGATGCAAGATGTTATGCATGCTTTCACACACGGAACCTAGCTTTATAGTCTCATTCAAAGGACTGTATGGGAAATGGAGTCAGAACCAATATTAAGTCAGAGGGAAAAATCCGCTTGTACTGAAACGGCCGAGCGGAGATTCAAACCCGCAACCCCAGGATCACCAAGATAATGAGTCTGGCGTTCTGCCACAAAGCTATTCCGGCCCCCATTTTAATTGTTGATTTTACTGTCATTTTCAGTTTGACCTATGTCACTGGCCATTTCTCAAAAAACTGATGTCAATGACTGACCAAAGGTAAGTCACATCTCAGCTTGGATCCTCGTAGAAAATGCTCTTATGACATGAGCGCACCATGAGCAGGCCCAAAAAAATCCCTGATAATAACATATAAGTTGAAGATGTTGCCAGTGCATTCATAGCGATACTGTGCTAGCCATCAGAAGAGCTGGTGACATGTACCATGGGGCCTGTGAACGGGATCTCTAAAGTATGTCATGACAGACTAAATGTTGTATGCGTCCATGTTAAGTTCACTTCAGGTGGCTTGATGGCACAGCGAAGAGTTCTTCTGACAAACAGTAATTTGTACTGTGACAAATCTCCAATATTCAAAAGAGAAGGCGGCTGGCACCACAATGGAAACAGTAACCTGAATGGACTCATGTTGTGAGGAGTTAGAAGCATAACAAATGGCGACTGGAAATGGCTTTCTGGGAAGCACAACTTTGTTACATGCACCTAAAGACAGAGTCTAATTTTTTTTGTTTTGCTCTCTTGCATTGTTTCTGATGACTCGCTAACCGAGAGCTCAGGTTAACAGATGTCAGAACTGGCTGGGTCTGATGGTTTGATTTTCTTCATCTTTCTAGTCAGTCTGTGCCTAAGTTGGGTTATGGTTTACAGCTACTCCTGGTTTTTCACCTCTCACAACACGCAGAGAACATTTTCACATGTCAGACTTAACAGGTTTTGAAATTATATGGACATTTTTTATGCTTTTAGCATTTAATGAAATTTATGTCACACACACACACACACAGTCATCATCAGAAAAGCCATTTGCATACACATCGATATGAGTACTCCCTCACAACTTTGCATAGTTTTGTTCTGCTTTTTGACAGACGCATCCTACCTTTGCACAGAAGTAGTTGATAGCCTCAGATGGGAAACCACGCCGCCGCAGAGCTGTCAGTGTGAACAACCGTGGATCATCCCAGTCCCTGTAAACAGCCACAAATAAAATGTACATCAAGAGGCAAAAAAAAAAAAAATCTAACCCCTACCAACATAAGAGAAACATTAGGGCATAGTGCTAAGTTTAGGGGTGGGAGTAGGAGGTTTGCTCTCAGTCCCATTACTGATGACAATAAGTACTTTGTCTTGGAAGTTGGAGCCAGTTTGAGGTTTTTTTTCCTCTGGAGTAGGTCACCACATCCATCAACACTGTCCCCATGATCTTGCCAACACCAAGGACTTTTAACAAACTTTAACAGATATGTATGTAAAGAGGATGTGAACCTGAGGTCACATCACAAGAGCAAAGTATGGAAGACCACACAAAGTTACTTTTCTAAATGTTGATTGGTAAGGATAATGAACATGATGCTACAAAACATGCAGTATGTGAGTGTTTCCGTGTGAAAATTTAGTGGCTCTCAGACTTAAACAAACAATGGAAATGTAAGTTTATGTAACATCTCTGTTACTACAAGGAAAGAAAAAAAAAAACATCTTTCTTCACACCACATTCACCATAAAATGAAATAAAATTCACATCCACCATAAAATTCAATAATCAGATTCAGTTAATTATTACCAAAGAATGACAAAGGGTGACAGTTTGTACTTACCTCAGACTACTGTCATTCTCCAAAATGCCTGACTTATTCAGCATTAGGAATGCCATACTCAACACTGACACTGCCAGGTAGAATACTAAGAGGAAGAATGATGTTCTATCCATTACTCAGCAGATGACCACCCACCTGACAAAGCCCTCAGTGATGAGTTTCCCAATCTTGCGTTTGGAAACCACTGCGTAGTGAAGGTTGAGTCGTCCATACTCCCACTGCACGGGGCAGTACATGTCCAGTGCATTGCACAACCAGTAGTAGGATGACCGTCTGGAAGGATTGAAGAAAAGCGATGCTGTTTTATTTTTCTTAAACCATTCTGATAAGCATTTTTGTACAACACACTTTATTTTATAGCCTCAAAAATTTCTTAGTATGTGACTGGCCTATGGAACAAGGATTATGTACACAAATATTTTTGTTGGTTGGTTTGTATTTTCTTTTCTTTTAAAATAGACAGAGACCTGGTTACTGGTACTAAAATGCTCACACACACCCATATCCTTGAGTACTGTCAAGATTATGCATGCACAATAACTTACTTTGTAAAAAAAATTTTCAATAGGATTGCTCATAATGCCTTACTTTAGCAGTACCTCTGTCAAAACAAAACAAATCATAAACGAAATATGTTAAAAGACAAGAGTATACTTTCACGAAGGTACAGTCCCATAGAGATGGTTACATCCAGTGTTTCGAAATCAAACTTAAAGCACAGATCACGCTTACATGCAGAAATTTTATAAATGTGTTCAGACTGCGCCCTGCTTCACACTTAAATATCTCTTTTCATCCTCGGATCTTTCTACCAGTCTGTTCTCACTGCCAGCATTTGTGCTGTGTGATTTGCCTGACCTGGACTGGAACTCTTTGGTGCACAGAGAGTGAGTGATGTTCTCAATGGAGTCACACAAGCAGTGGGTGAAGTCGTACGTGGGGTAAATGCACCTGGAAAAATGGCAGACATGACAGCGTTCAGAAAACAAAAAAATTGTTAGTGGCTGTATATTTTAGTACAGCTTTGCTCTCCAGCTTTGCTGCACAGTACCTTACAGACATGGGTACCAATACAATACTGACATATTTGCTATGCTATTTGACTGGTAATGTGCCACAATACAATGGGTGACTAAAGCTATGATTGAAAAAGTGTGATTTTCATTCAAACTTATTTGCGAACTTGTGTATTTGCTTTGCGTACAGCCAGTGAGTGACATTTTAAGCCAATCAGGCAATTGTCCTACTTAGAAAGTACTCATTCATAATTACAAGGTTGCTTGAAAACACACACACACACACACACACACACACACCACACACACACACACACACACACACACACACATATCAATACACTCTCCCAGACTGACTTGTCTTGAATGCCATGTCACTGTCACTAACATGTCAACTGCTGTCACTCCTTAGCAGTAATTCATAATAAAAGAAAAAGAAGAAAATCCATGCATGGACTGGGCATCTGGCAAGTCTTTAATAGTTTCTAATAGAGTGTACATGATAACATAAACTGAAAGGTGACAACATTTTACACTCATTACTTATGTCCATTGTATTTGTAAATATCATTTGAGCTTTCAATCTCATAGAACTATTTTGTGAGATTTTAAGTGCGATCTTTCTGTAAATCACAGCATTAAATCTCAAAGTTCTTGACTGTAAACTTGCACAATGCTTACACATTCTTATGACTCTAAGGAATGTTCAACATTTCTTATTGGCGCCAGCCGCATGAGAAAAAAAAAAAACAAAACATTTAGCTGTTGAAGAGTTTCTCCCCTCATAATATTTTGAACACTAAGAGCAAGCAAAATCTGACTTAAAAGTTGTGGCTTCCACTTCTTGATTCCCATGAGGCAGTCTGGATGCTTAGATCAAGTCTTTCCTAGTACACAATGCCATGTGTGTGACATTTCTCACCATTTGTCTCCAGAGCGATGATGAGGTGTGAACTTGATTCTGTACGCCACTGGATCTTTTTTCCCTTCCTCCAGAGTGGTCTTCATCCTGAGGGTGGCCTCCCCTTCAGCAATCTTTCCTTTCCTCATGTCCTTCACAACATAATGCAGTCATCATCACACGAGGTAAAACATGAAACAAAGATAGGATGAGGTCGGTGTAACACTACTACCGCTAAGATGTATACTGTTTCATTTTAATTCCATGGAATCATCCAATTCATTAAAAAAAAAATGAAGCGTTGTATTGGCCACAGCAAAATAAAGGACATATAACCTTTCCCATTACTTTCAAGGTGCTGTTGGATGACACATTATATTCAACATAAATTTCACACAAGCAAGTATGGTGGGATGATGAAGTTATTCACATGTCTTTCTACATCTAGGATACTCTTGAAAAAGTAAGATGATCTGTCTCCTCTGATATCAACATTTATACAAGTTAAAGCATCTGCAAAGATAAATTTAGGTGTGCTTAATCCTTTTTAAGTCGAATAGATGGTAAGTTCACACTATCATAAATGGTAGGTGGCGTTTGTTGTTTTATTTCAAACATATACTGTCCGTTTCTCCGAAAACACACACACACACACACACACACACACACACACACACACACCCTGGATAGCTCTCATTTATCCCACTAACTTCAAAGAGCCGCAGTGATTCTTCAACAGGTCTGTCCCTCCATGGAGAGTCAACCACATTGAATCCTTTCAGCTCCTCCGCCTTCTGGTGACACACGTAGGCGTGGCCCCGCTTGATCAGCTCCACAGCACACTCGTACAGCTTGTCAAAGTTGTCTGAGGCGTGCGTGATCTTGAAGGGCTTGTAACCTGGACATTCAATTCTGCAGTTAGGATGGGCTTTAGCTGTCATAAATGTCAAATTCTGCTTCGGTGCATAGCTGGTCATTCAGTCTAGATGTGTAATTTTGTGACAAAAATGAATTTGATTGTTTTTTTTCACTATGAATTGTTATAGATTATTTTCTGCTGAAAAGTGTAATCTTAGGGCAACAAGTGCAATCTCAGAGGATGCAGTGCGAAACATACATGGTGATTTTAAACCTACAGCAATCAGTTCAACTGATTTCTCAACATGCTTTCAGTGGCACTTTCTATAACAGAGTTTACAGCTAGAAT
This sequence comes from Conus canariensis, assembly GCA_033310375.1. NCBI lineage: Eukaryota > Metazoa > Mollusca > Gastropoda > Neogastropoda > Conidae > Conus > Conus canariensis. Next base: position 25,523,545 of record CM065721.1, read on the forward strand.
AACTCTTGCAGGCCATGCTGTGAATGTAGCCAATGGCTTTTTTTTTGTGGGACAAAGGCAGCTGTATTTTCATAGTAGACAGAGATATTACTTCTGGAGAACATGATCTTTCTGGGCATCCCAATTTATTTTTCAGATGTTGGTAAATTATGATTCACATTTAGACTCCTCGTGTGAAATCCTTCCTGATACTGTCTTGGATTGAAACAACCATGTTCCGACCAAAAACAATTATCCCACTTCGATCAAGGCTCTGAAACATAACAGCCCGGAAGATACAGTGCTAATGTGAGCACATTTAACTGTAGTAGGCACTCATCATATTGGATGAGCCTACTGCCTTCTTAATACCTCAGTGAAACCACAAAAGTAGCACTTTTAAAAGTGTAATTCTGGCATCTCTAAAAAGAAATGTACAGTAAGAAAATGCAATGCTAGAATGAGCCCTTCAAAAGCATAATTTATTATGCCCAAAGCAGATGGTAAACAGGCCTGCTTAAAACAAAATTTTGAGGCTGACTTTTGCTCCTCAAATCTGAGACTGGGATTTCATCTCATCAAAAGGGAGTGTATTTTCTGAAAAACTGGCGCATTTTGAACATCTTTTCATTCTCCACGCCCTAACAGACTGGTGTTTCATATGGTTGGCATGAACTGCTATTCTGAAAGTTTCATGAAGTAAACCCTATTCTGTTGAGGATTACTACATCTCATTTTGTGACAAAGTCAAAGAGAGAAGGTCAGTCATCCTAGTCGGAACTCGAACTATACACTTGTGTAGTTTCTGCACAATCTTGATGATAGGCAAACCAATAGAGGTAGGTGAAAACATCACCTTTTTACAAAGATGATGAGAGAAAGTAAGTTAAAACTAGCTTTCACATCAACAATACCTACACAGCAAAAAAAAAAAAAAAAAATCGTTATTGGTGCATTCTGCTAAAGGTGCATTCTGTGTCTTTTCAACAAAAAGGTGTACAGAATAAACTCAAAGTATAAATGCTCACAGGTTTATTGAGGTGACAGGTTCCAACATAAGCAGAAATATGTTTGGACAGATTTGCATGGGGAAAAAAGGGCTGAAATTGAACGGGTAACAGAAAAACTGGCTTGACTGAATAGTTGGGTAAAAACAGCTGTTCAGAGATGGATATCCTGCCCCAGTGATGGAAAAGCTTTCCAGCCACTTACCAAGCCATTCCACCATGTCTCGGATGCCCAGGAAAAACCTCTCCTCTTCCTTCTCTGGGTTGGTGTCATCATAACGCAGGTAGCAGTTCCCTCCCAAGCTCTGAAATTAGTTGGTACAAACCATTAAACACACACACACACACACACACACACACAAAGAATTAAAAGCAGTTTTCCATATTCTTGTTCTATAAATATTAACAAAAATACAGTCAAATGCCATTTTGAAATCTTTACAAAATGTTAATGTCAAAAATGTGTTTGCATTTTTCTCACTAAAGACATTACAAGATTTCCTTTTCAACTTGTTGGAGGGTAAAACAGAGCTATCCCTCCAACATTTTTTAATGAAAAAATATATATATATACAGACACCTCTTTTTATTCATTTTTCCTTTGAAAACTATAACAAAAATAAAAGAATCAATCACTTGTTCCTATAAACTCTTTCCATATCTAATGAAATGCTGATCTTCAGATCTATGACTTACTGATTATCTGCCTGCCCCTTTCTATGTACAAACCTTGGCATAGCCAAAGTTGAAGTTGATGGCCTTGGCATGTCCTATGTGCAGGATTCCGTTGGGTTCTGGTGGGAATCGTGTGTGCACTTTGCCCCCAATCTCTTCCATATGCTGTTTCAGGAGATCCATGGTCTTTGGTGTGATGACATAATTGTCTGTCTTGTAGTTCTCACCTGGTAAATGATGTGGAGATGCTACTTGATTGCAGTACTTGAGCACAGGAACGATAACAGGAAGACTAATACACATCAAACAAAACATCCACACAATAAAATCAAACATCACCAGACCATACTAAGCTCATAAAACACAAAAGCAATTTTCTTACATTTCAATACATACAATACAAAAGATAACTGCTCTGCAGTATCTGTGGTGCCCCCTACATCTATGATCATCTTTATCCGGAAAAACCAATCGCAGGTGATGAATATCAGGAGGGCTGATCATTATGCATACAGAGAACATATATATTGTAACATAAAATTACTGAACTTATGCCTTTTCTGATCATTTTGTGTGAAATAACCACAACTTAATGTATCTGATGGGTCACACTTTTCATTCCCATGCGCATATGAAAGATATGTACACTGTCCTTCCGTGCAAGACCTAATCAAATCAACAAAATAAGAACAAACCTGGCTTGTGAAATTTGACAGCATCTCCCATGACTTCCATAAAGCTCTTGACATGACCATCTGCAGCAATCACTGAAAACAGAACACACCACCTAAAACTTTCCGATGGATATCTTTGGGTTTTTTCTTTTTTGCCTTTATCTATACAAACAAAATCAAATTGCCACATCCAATTTGAAGAATACATATAAAAGATGTCACTGTTCTTGAATTAGAGTATGACTCAATCTTCTGGAAATGAGGAACAAAAAAAAAAAAAAGAATCCTAAGAAACTGTATTGTTAGCTCTTAATAATTCCTTTTTCTTTTTGATTTCCCAACTTTCTGGCAAGCCGCAGAGTGGCAGTTTCATCTGTGTCACCTATTCAGTTGAATTTTAAACAGCAAAACATACACTGGTTGAAGCATCAGGTATATTTATGGTTCAGTTGACCTAAACATCAATCCATCTATAACACACACACACGCACACAAGAAACTCACAACAGTCAGACACAGCCTGCTTGTTGCTTGTATCCTTGGCTTCTGCTGCACCCTTTGCTGGCTTGGGAGTCTTGCAAAACAGAAACGAAGAAACAAAAAAAGTCAATATCAGATGGCTTTCTTTTGTCTACAGTTTATTTTCATGAGATCAAATGAAATTTTGAACACACACACACACACACACACACACACACACACACACACACACACACACACACAAACTGCACTGATATTATGTCTCGGATGTAGAATTACCAAATCTAATGTTTCTTGACAGTTCACTTGTAATGTTTCACTTTGACCCTGTGTTATGATATCCACATGTAATTTGTTCAAGATATCTAGGAAGGTGATCTAGGAAAAAGTATTATTTATTTGTTGATTCTTCTTATGTGTTCTCTAAATTGACAGGAACAAAATAGTACAAATCTGTAATGAAATAAATCACACAAAAAAACACACAAATAAGTATCAATGAGCGAATCAGAAAAATTCAAAGATAACACAAGCAAGAATTAATGAGCAAATTAAAAAAAGAAAGAAATACTCCTCTTACCCACCCTTTCACATAAGCGAAGGACAAAAAAACTTACCTTCTGTTTGGCAGGTTTTTCCAGGTCAGCCTCTGTCTTGGGTCCTAAGAGATCCAGGATCTGAAACCATCATAAAGACTACACAACACTGTACCACTTCATGTTGAGCAGTTTCCCTCTCTTCCACATGCTGTCATCATTCAGCTGGCTTCTGAAATCAAAGCCTATGCTGGATCTGGAGATGAAAAGGCCCACTTGTTCCCTTCCATCCATTCTTGCATTTTCTCTCTTCCGTTAGTTCACAGTCATGGTATCATTCTATACTATATTTTGGACTCGTATGTATAATAAAAGTCAGTCTATGTAATCATCCCATTTCAGTTGTCCATGTATGTGCATGCGTTTAGGTGTGTGTGTTAGGGTGTATGTAGGAGTACTTTTACACTTGTATTTTCTCTGCATTTACACACACTAGCATAACCAAATTCACTAGCATAACCAAACTTGGCACAACAATAAAGTAAAGTATTGGTAAGCTTATCAAACCATGCCCTAAGTGAAGGTGTCACTGTATGGTGACTACAGTAATCTGCAATTACCATTTTCAGCGATGTTTTCAACATTACAAAATTGACACTCTCTCATAATTGTGACCTTTTACAATCATTGGCTGACTGATAAAAGAAACTTTAAATGTTACATACAAATGTTGTCACAAATATTAAGTAACCTTCCCAAAACAGACCTTTTAAACCTATTTCTTCCAAGCAGAGGAGCAAATATAAAGCTTTGGTAATCCACATAAAATACAGAAGCTGGAAGAGGGTTGCACAGAAATCGACGGGAAAGGCGGTAAATTGAATCCATAGTAGACTACAGATAAAGAATACAGACAGACGGTTATTGTGAAAGGCAAGATTTTGAAGGGCCCTAGGGGTCTAACAGGACAGGATGGGAAGGGGGGGGGGGGGGGTAAATTTAATCTATATTAGACTACAGACAAAGAACACAGAGAAAATGTTCTAGTAAAATGCAAGTTTTTGAAGAGAGGGAGTCTCCCTTTATAGGGTCTTTATCTGATGCTTTCAGTGCACAGTTCCTAGTCATTTGACAGAATGATTTGCCCAAGAGTCAGTTTACCTGCATGTCCACTTCGTTTTTGACTGTCTTGCCATCAGCCCACTTCAAGATACTCTTTGCTTCATCTGCAATTACATTTAAAAGATCTCAAGGTGTGCAGAAAATTGTGTGTGTGTGTGTGTGTGTGTGTGTGTGTGTGTGTGTGCTTTTTTTCATCAATGGTCATTTTTTTCTTCTTTTTCTTCTGTCTTTTTGTTAACTGATTTTGTTCCTACTGTCATAATGAGCTCCAGAGTTAAGTCTGCAAATTGTAAAGTCTCATACAAGCAATAGCCATTGCAGCATTATTGCAAAAAACTTATAAGTGCAGATTGTGTGGAATACAATAAATGTCTAATAGTTAAGGACCTTAAGTCTTAAGAATGTTCACGCAACATTTCATATAGACAATGCCCATTTCCTGTGGTGCAGATAAGTCTTATAATTCAAAACAAAGGCATTTTGGTTATGATATTCATAAACGCATGAGTCTAGAGGAATTGTAATGGAGATCTCAACATATTTCTTTAAAAAATCCAGCTTTGTAAATATTGCGCACACACACACACACACACACACACACACAACCACACACACACACACACGCACACACACACATACACACACATCCTCATCATAAAATAATGTTCCTTCAACTTACACATAAAAATCGGGGGCATAATTCACTAGGCAGACTTCAGCACGTGTGCACGTGTACACACACACACACACACACACACACACACACACACACACGCAACTCGTCAATACAGTCTTTGCTTAACACATTGGCAGCTTCAACATGCTCCCACACAAAATGCGTTACTCACTGAGCAGGGCTCCAACGTTGGCTTTGTATCTCTTCTCCAACAGCTCTTGCTTGTGCTTCTTCACAACAGTCTCCACCTGTAATCGTACACCTATTTCGTCACATTACACACTTTCATATACATCCATGTTCACTTCTCTTCTTGATGCTCAATCTCACTTCTGATTCTTCACACTCTCTGAATGCTTGACGTGAAAATCCTGATGCTCTTCAAACAAATACCAATGACACATTTTCTCATTGAATACTACCGATAAATGGCCAAAGACCGTGAACACAGAGGCATATCTGTTTCATCCCTAATTACTGGCAATTTTACTCAGTCTCATGTTGAACTATGAACAGAGGGTGAAAAGTCTTAACACTGGACACATGCATCAAACCATCAACCATTGCTACAATCGCTATTATGATTTGATTGATAAACTGGTTTACAAATTGGTGAAATTTCCGTGTTTCCCAGATCTAAACAGCCATTTTGTAACTCAAGACAGGAGCAAGATCCAAGTGCAGTAGGTGTACAGCATATGGTCGCAATTTCACATTTTGAAGTATTTATCCTTTTTTGCGAATTTCTATTTTGAATCACATAACTTCTGTTGGGCAGTATATTTTGTCTCAGGAATAATGACCATCATGTTGATTGATTGTCCTTAACCCAATATGAATTTGTATTTGTATTCATTATCTCTGGCTTATATTCTCTGAGTTTGGAAATAACACCTTTTCTGTCATTAAAAAAAGTAATCATGTTTTTAAACAAAGGTTTCTTTCATTCTAAATTGTTCTTTTCATTCAAATCAAAATTACATAGAAACAAAATCACAGTCTCTGATTCACAAGTTTCCCCTCCAAACGCAACAAAAACTCACAGCAGCCTCAATTTCCTCAGGAGTGATGACAACACCGACCCCCGAAGCTTTTTCAAAGGCAGCAACATCCACAGGGTCCAGGGGGTTGTGTAACAAGTAATCCAAGGCAGCTGAGTAATAAAACAATACCATAAGTCAGCAACTATACAAGCTACAAATAACACCTAAAGGCCAGTTCAAACCATTCAAAATGCTTGAACAAGCGCAAAGACAAAGCCTCACTCTTTTCACTCACTTCACACTGTCATGGCCATGTACAAGCCAGCTGATACTGTGCCACAGTTTCACCTTCTTTTAAATCTTCTCCTACATGCAGCACATAAACTAATGTACACACAGCTTCATTGTCAACTTGCCTGTGTAGTTATTAACAACAGTTTTTCAAATGATTAATTGACCTGTGAAGAATTATCATCAGCAGTTCAAACTACAGCATGGACAATCACACAGTTTTCGTGTCCAAAAGAGGTACTATGTCACCACCACTCTCACGGACGGTTGCCATTGTAGTTTTGAACGTCTTTTCTGAAAGTTTGACATGTTCAGTTTTCAGCTTTGCTCAACAGGGCACACGCTTGCTCCTGTACCTCACCTATCTGGGTGTTCACACGTCGTTGAGTTCCAGAAGTACAGTGCAATGAGCTCTTGTTTGAGAGACTGGAATCGTGTGAACAGAACTTAAGCTGATGACCTTAGCCATTTATAGCACAGCTGATACACAGCCGCTCTTGAAAAAAATGTATGTTATTTTCAATATTTGAATAACCATGTACCATCACCATCCCTGATGCATATACATGCCCATTTCCATGGGCGAAAGTGAAAGTAACACAGATGCCAAAATAGAAAAAGACACACGCGACAAGGTGCAGAGTTATTTTCCACAAATCCATCTTCATCTCAAGTCCTTTATGTGACACAAATAACAAACATACTGAAATTACAACAACAACAAAAGCACAAAACAAGTTTTCCCAAATGGCTGTTTTAGTGAGAGAATTTTTTGTTAATTTTTTATGTCTACTAGCTGTGATGTTTGAAGAAGACACAAAGAGCCAAAATATGAGTCAGATCTGTTTCACATCAAGCATGACTTTGCACCTACTTTGGTGAATTCACTTTTGGCTTGTTTTCAGTAATGCTGCAGTCTCTTTTAGTTTTAAGCAATGCTGTAGTCTGCCTGATCAATGAGGAAGTAAAACAGTAAGACTGGACAAAAGAATTTCAGATTCAGTCTAGTGAGACTCCAACACAAATAACAGAAAGTGGTAACAGTAACAAAGAATAATTTCAGATTCAGTCAAGCGACACACTAATACTAATAACAACAGCATTTTAACCATCCATCTTTTCCATTCACTTTACCTTTCAGCTGGATCTCAGATGTGATCTTGCGGTCAGCAATAGCACTGGCCACAAGAGGCATGTGAGATCTAATCTGAGACTTGATCTGGGTGGCCAGGGCATACAGTAATTTGCCCACCTCTTTGTTCCGCACATCTTTGCCTCTGTTGCTTTCCGCCTGACCATGTGAAATGAAAGAAATTGATTTGATAATAAACTGTTGCACAACATAAGGAAACAATGGTCATGGAAAGAGACAAGCATGAAGATAAACATATAGCTAAAATTAAGTAGAAAGATTACCAAGGCAGGAAAGTTTTCATGCTCAGGTTATGTTATATCTTAATGTTAAGTACCAAACAACATCATTTAGATGAATTACTTTCATTTTCAAACAGCAAAAGTTTTGGGAAAATCTTTTTTGTTTATTTTTTGGCTGTTTTGTTTCATTTTCAACTGCATGACAAATAAACCAAAATTGTTCAGAAATCCCTAGTCTTAAAATCCAGATCAAAGTAGGTTGTAATATGAATTCACTATCACAACTATGATGAGAAAAGTTGTATGTTTAAAAAGAAACATTCAAGGCTGCAGTCCTGACATGGCACATCTTGACCTGGCCTCCATTTCTATCTTTTGGTTTTAAAGTCTATAGTATTATTGATTTAAATTTGCCAAACAAAACAGTTAATGACTTCAATACCTCTAAAAAGCAGTACTACCACTAGATTCTGACTCTGAATCAAATATATATTTTTCTTCAGTTCTTGTCTCAGTTGGATTTCCAAAAAGCATACCATTCAAAATCATTGATGCCATGCCTTTCACTATATATGGATCATCAAAGAGAATAATTTAAAATCCAGCTGATAGTTGCTACTGTATAATCTCAAGGACACGCACTGCTAAACAGAGTATACCTGATTTCATACTTCTGGTTGACTGCTGAAGATGGCATCTTTTGCAGCAGCCATAAATTGAATTTATCATCTGCAATACTTTAGAGCAGACTCCTATGACCAGCCAAGTTGTGAAGACTGCCTCACAGCTGGTCGTGAAAATATATAGATCTCATCGAAATAAGTTACTCAAGATATCTTATTGAAATAACTTGTTCAAATGTGCTCAATTAACCGCAGTTCATACACAGTTATTTCAAATCACAATCTTTAAGTTCAAGCCTGTAAAACGTGTGTGCTTTGATGCAAAGATCAGTCGATTGTACCCTCTGTCAGGTTGTGCACGACAATACCAGTGGGCAATTGTCCCAAGTTTCCATATCATTGGCACTAGTCTCTATTGTATGTGTGCCAAAATAGTTGGAGAAACGCATGACTGTTGCCAGGTACACTGAAGAATGAGATATACGAAAACAGATTTTCTTTGCTGTTTCATTTTTTTTTTTTTTTTTGCAAATGATACTGTATAAAAAAAAATCTATTTAATTTCCCCTTTTTCAGTGGGATGGAAAGGGAAGGGAACTCTTGCATGCATTCCATGCACACACATCCCCCATCCTAACTCACCTCCCCTTCCAACAATTTTTATGACCCCTGCATCGTATCAAAACAACTTTATAATGCCGCATTCATACATTATATATAAAGTATAGCGGAAAACTAGCAAGCAGAATCCAGTCAGCAGCACTGTAGCGTTTTGAAGGTAATTGCAAAACAACTGATCAGAGATCAGCGTCTCTCTGTTCAGCTGCAATCTGATGGGCCTCATAATTTTGTTTTGGAGAGGGAGACAGGGCCAAATGTTATGTCTAGACTGCTCCTCCATACCACAATTCTTCATTCAATACTTACTTTTTATTGCAAAATGTATTCTGCAGATGTAGGCACTTCCTTTGGACATAGTTTAAATTGGTGATACATAGCATTAGAGTTTGGGTTCATGTTAGGCCTAGGTTAGATTTAGGCCAGCGTTTGGATTAGGATTAGTTTAGGATTAGATTTGGGAGTGGATCAAGGGCTAGGTGAGAGTCAGTTTGGGGTATTCCCTGTTTGTGTTTCACACTGATCACAGAGTACTGTGACTCAGTGTGAGAGCCTGTTTCCGGATGCACAGAAATCTGGAGGCATAAACATGACATTTATCAATCAAAAGAAAATCAAAAGAAAATCTTCTGACCCTCTGAATAACAACTTTTTTTTCCCTTCATCTTAAACAGTTGATTCATGGCTGATTGCATCACCATGTTACCATGTACAGCCAGGATCTTTCTATTATATCATTTTTTTACCAGTAAAATGACAGCAATCGACCATCACTGCTGAACTTTTTTTACCCTAAAGTAAGCTTTAACTAATTGTGCTGGTTTGTGGTCATCGTCATCCAACCAGTATTCAGTATTACATTTTGATTTCGTCATCTTCTGCCTGTTCGTATCAACAATTCAGTCATGCCTTGCCGTATCGCCACACGAAGCGACCAACAGCATGAAACTGTGAGGCGATCTGGAAATAAATCCAAGAATGAACCGATTATTTCTACCTGAGTGATCACATCCTTGAGGAATTTGGCCAGCTGTTCATTTTTCAGCGTTTCCTTGGCTTTCTGTTCAGAAAGCCCAATGCTGGTGAAGAGCTCCACGAGTTCGGTTGACGCCATGTTGCCTATTAGTCAAGAGGAGGAAGTGCAGGCTGAATCTTATACGGGGGCTAGCCCACCGTTTGAGAA
>CM065721.1:25536265-25541265 GCA_033310375.1 Conus canariensis
TCTCTCTCTCTCTCTCTCTCTCTCTCTCTCTCTCTAATAAATATTTGATTTTGATTTTTTTTTTTCGTTTTTGTATTTGTCTTTGTCTTTTCTTTTTGTTTTTAATGTAAAGAGAGAAGGCGACAAACAAAACCCTTGAACACAAGTGCTATTGCCATCCGGTTTCGCTGCTTAATCAGTGTTTTGTCGTTCTGGTGGTATAGTGCGATGTTAGACACAGGCAGGTTCCCCATCTCCAGTTTCCTGGACTGAGTTGTGGGTCTAACCCTGTCTGCCGTACAGTTCCGTTGGATGTGGACAATGATCCTCAGTGATAGAAATCAATGATAATCCTTGATCTTTTTTTAACGAAAGGTACTTAAACACTTCATCCTTGATCGGCTCTAGCGAAAAGTACATAAGCACTTCGCCGAGCCTCATTGACTTGGTCACCTCTCTTCTCTCCTCTCTCTCTCTCTCTCTCTCTCTCTCTCTCTCTCTCTCTCTCTCTCTCTCTCTGTTAGATATTTCATGTATGAAAGATAACAATTACGTTCAGATTTCTGAAAAGTTTATATGGGACGAAGCTCACAGCAATATGTTCAGAGACAATATCTGCTCAAATGACATCCAAATCCAGTTTGAAATGGCAATTGATTTGATAGATGAAAATATTAACGAGGCACATGAGGTTTTTAATCATTGTATGAAAAATGCAGCAGACTCTGTGAAAAAACAGGTAGTCATTGGTAAGGGCGTGAAAGATGATGACTGGTATGATGATGAATGTCGTGTTGCCAAAAGAACTGTGCGTAATTTGCTGAAAAAATTTAAGCGTACCTTGTCTCCACCTGATCGCACTTCTTTGTGTATAGCAAGACGCGAATATAAACATTTGTTAAAGAGAAAAGAGAAGCAGTTCAATGACACTTTGTTAAATGGCTTATTACAATCTGTAAATAGCCAACAGGAATTCTGGAAATCTGTGCGTAAAATCTCTAAGACAAGAAGGCAGCCTCTGAATGATGTTAGCATTGACGACTGGTATGTACATTTTAAAGAATTGTTAGAAAGACAAGACAGGTTTGTTAATGGTCTGAGTCAGGAAGAATCTGATAGTAACGAAAGTGCTTCTGGTAATCATTATAATGCTGTAAACCATGAGGATGGCTGTGACGATGATAATGATAAAAATGATAATGGTGATGACGAAAATAATTTGAATCGACCTATCTCAGTAGAAGAAATTTTGATCGCTTTAAAAACATTGAAAAATCGTAAGGCATCTGGTCCTGATAAGATTTTAGGGGAATTTATAAGAAATGCTTGCAAGTCAAACTTGGTAGTGGAATTTCTGGTTAAATTTTTTTAACTCCCTGTTTGATAGAGACATATACCCTGAAAGCTGGTGTGAATCAATTGTTGTGCCATTATACAAAAAGGGCAATGTTACAAATCCAAACAACTACAGAGGAATATCGCTGTGTAATGTATGCAGTAAAGTGTATAGCACGATTATTAATAAAAGACTTCAAGTTTGGGTTGAGGATAATAATATTACAGGTGAATTTCAAGCTGGTTTTAAACAACATTATTCCACCATGGACCATATGTTTACATTATTAGCTTTTGTCCAAAAACAGTTTTGTCTGAATCGTAAATTATATGTTGCTTTCATCGATTTTGAGAAAGCATTTGATTCTGTTATCAGAACTTTACTTTGGCCCATTTTATTAAAAAATGGTATTCGTGGAAAGATGTATAAATGCATAATGAGTATGTATGACTGTGTAAAGGCAAGGGTGCGATGTGGTGCTGCTTTAACAGATTATATCAATTGTACATCTGGTGTTAAACAGGGTGATGTTTGCAGCCCAGTTTTGTTCTCTTTATTCATTAATGAGCTGACTTTGGAAGTGATAAACTCCGGAAGACACGGCGCCCATTTTATAAGAGATGCTATGGAAATATTTATCCTACTTCTTGCTGATGACGTTGCATTAATAGAAGAGACAGTAATAGGGCTCCAAACTCAGTTAAATAGTTTGCAAAGGGCTGCTGATTCGCTCCAGTTGAAAATAAATATGAGTAAAAGTAACATAATGGTTTTCAGAAAGGGCGGCTAACTCTGCTAGAGAAAAATGGACGTATAATTCGGTAAATATGCCTGTTGTTAATGCATACAAGTATTTGGATATATATTTCTCTACGCGTTTAAGTTTTACTTTTGCTTGTATAAAGATATTGCTTGCCGAGCCAAAAATGCATTGCTATGTATTATGAAGAAGTTGTCGATGCTGAACAATGAATCTCTTGCCCTGTTTTTGAAACTGTTTGATGCTCAAATCTTGCCTATGTTACAATATGGGGCTGAACTTTGGGGTCTTGATACTGCTGCTGCGCAATGCGAAAAGGTCCATTTATTTGCTTTAAAAAAGTTCTTGGGTGTATCGCCACAAACACCAAATGATCTTGTGTATGGTGAGACTGAAAGATACCCCATATCTTTGCACTCCACTGTTAAATGTATTAAGTACTGGATAAAACTAACTCAGATGGATGAACATAGATTGCCTCATAAAGCGTATAAAATGCTATTAGAACTAGATAATAGAGGCAAGACAAACTGGGTGTCTCATGTAAGAGCCCATTTTTTTCCCCACCACCACCCCCGCCTTTACTTTTTTTTTTCCTTTTTCTTGTTTTTTTTTTCTTCTTCTTTTTTCATTTTTTTTTTTTTCATTTTGTTAAGGCGGTCTTTTATTATTTTTTTCCCCCTTTCTTTCTTGACTCATGCTCACCATTGCAGAATCTGTGTGTACATTACCGATGGACAATTGTTTGATAGTTTTAGTGTGTAGGAGAATGATACAAAATGTCTGGGTTTGTTTATGCACTGATGTGTGGTGTACTGACACTTTCATTCTGCTGTAAGAGCCAAATTATACGAATATGGTTTTGGGTACGTATGGCTTAACCAAGGTGTCGGAGATATGAACAATTTTGTTCGCACATTTAAAGAAAGACTGATTGACTGTAGGTGGCAAGACTGGAATTTTCAAAATAGTTACAGGTTTAGTTTTTATAGAACATTCAATGATAGGCATTCTCTCCCAACGTACATGTCATTGCGTATGGACAGGCACTTGAAGTTTATAATGTCAAAGTTTAGAATTGGTGTGTCTGATATTTTTGTTCATTGTTATCGTTACAGACAAATAGATGCCTCTGAATTGTTGTGTCCATTATGTCGACAGTCAACAGAAGATGAAAATGCATTTTGCATTAATTTGTCCAAAATTGCAAGATATAAGAGAACAATTTATTTCACAGAAATTTTTATACAAGACCTTGCTTATTCAAGCTTATCTTGTTAATGTCATCTCAGAATGAAAGCATTGTAAAACAGTTGCAGTTTATTTATACAAAGCTTTCAAAAGACGAAGCATTTGTGTAATGTAATTGTTATCATAAATTTGGTAGTGCGACTTTCTATGTTACATGTACATCCCCCTTCTGAGGGGCCAAGGCCTATAAGAATAAAACATCTGAATCTGAATCTCTCTCTCTCTCTCTCTCTCTCTCTCTCTCTCTCTCTCTCTCTCTCTCTCTCTCTCTTCCGTGACCTCTTGCTGCTCGTGCTCCCTGTTTCTGAGCCTGTGTCTCTACTTCTCTCTGCGACATGTAATTCACAGTCTTCTTCTGACAACCATCTGAGGATTATTTTGCCGCACATCTGGGAGATTTGTTTGTTTGTTTTGTCCAGTTGTGTTTTGTTTTGTTTCGCTTTGTTTTAACGTCTGTGTTTTTTGACGCGTGATGAAGACCAAATTTTGTTGAAAATTCACTTCTCTGTTTTGAATTGCACCTTATGTAAGCTTTACTTTGCGCTCAGTTTTGTGTGTTCATTTAGGTCTCTCTCAGTCTTTGTCTATATATCTGTCGCTGTCTCTGTCTCTGTCTCTTTCTCCCTCCCTCTCTCCCTCCCTCCCTCCCTCTCTCTCTCTCTCTCTCTCTCTCTCTCTCTCTCTCTCTCTCTCTGTCTGTGCGTGTGTGTGTTGTGTGTGTGTGTGTGTGTGTGTGTGTGTGTGTGACGTTGCAAACTTCCTACAGGCCTTTATCAATACTGTAACAGTATCAGTCTGACACAGTCAGTATCGGTCTGGAAATGCAGAACTCCCCATCTAAGAAGCGGTCGACATCAGAGACGAGACCAGAATTGACGCAGGGGCACTCGCGTTGATATGAATGCAATATAATACGTATTTGGTTTTGTTCATTTGTTTTGTTTTGTTTTGTTTTAGTCAATATTCATAAGATATCTTAACAGGAAGCCCTGTGCGTGTCTGCACCTACGACAACACAGTGCAGCTTATAAGGGTGGCACAGGGTTGTTCCCGGTTGGTTCGTTCGGTGGTTGAGGACAGTGCTAGTTCTCTGGGTCCTACTGGAAGCTTGGGTGTATGTTTTCCTGTCTGCCTTTTGGCCGACTCTGAGGAAAGGCCCGATGACGGTGAGGAGAGACTCACTGACCACAAAGAAAGCCCTGTTGACTGCGGGAAAGGCTGCAACCTGGTATGCTCTTCAGAGAGCACGTAAGACACACTGATGTGGACAAAGCTTGGCAGTGTCTGGAGTTGTACTGTCTTCATCTGTCAGCGAAACAGTAACGAGTGGAGCTGCAGGATGCGCGCAGCAGTTCGCTCGATGGTAGCATCTTTGGCCTGTAGGGTGTCTATGAAATGAAATGCGGGCTGACACATCCACAGGGACGCCTCCATGGAAGGTCTTAGTGTTACGACCAGTGGCCATTGCACAGTGACATCTGCCAGGGAAGGGTTATGTCCCTTGACGTCTTAAAGGAATATCCTGTGCGTGTTTTCACCCCATGTCGATTGAAGAACAGGATGGATTCCCTTAAGGCAGAAATACAGTTGAGCAGATCTTTAACCTGCATACCTTTTGCAAAAAAAATCATCTTCAGCACCAGAGATTTGAAGAAGGTGTTGGACAAAGTCTGC
>CM065721.1:25546265-25576265 GCA_033310375.1 Conus canariensis
ACGTGTGTGTGTGTGTGTGTGTGGGGGGGGGGGGGGGGGGGGGGGGGGGGGGGTAAATTTGATGCGCTTATGTGGGAAAGAAGGATAAAAGAATAAAGTGACATTAGGTTAACAAATAAACTACAGTAGAATGTCACAGGTACTATTGTTACCATGAAATATCAATTTGCATTGTATGCTCCGCCTTAATTTTCTTTATCCCATAACCTTAAGTTTCATTTAGGAGGTGTCACTGCATTTAGACTAATCCATATACGCTACATCACATCTGCTACGTTTTGAGACCACACGGCGCAGATTTAAAGCTGATGGATAAATGAATTAATTACTGAGATGAGAGAATTTAGGGAGAGGGTCTCATGGCAACGATTTAGCAGATATCTGACCTGAGCATTAGCCCGACGCACTGGTCAAACCCTGGGTACCTATCTAACACTGTCTGCTTCATTATTATCATTGTATGTGTTTGTGGTTAGATTATACACGTGTATGTATATGTGTGTGTGCATGGGAACTGGCCTATGTGTGTGTGCCAGTGTATGTGGTGCGCGTGTGCGTGTGCATGTGTGTGTGTGTGTGTGTGTGTGTGTGTGTGTGTGTGTGTGTGTGTGTGTGGATCTAAGGGCTAGTGGGAGCATGTTCCTGCATGTACATGTGCGTGCATGTCTGTGTGTGTATGTATGTGTGCCTGTGTATTTTGGTGTGCATGTAAGCATGTGTGCGTGTGTGTGTGTGTGTGTGTGTGTGTGTGTGTGTGTGTGTTTTATGTGCACGCACATGTATGTTTGTGTGTGTGAGTGTGCGCGCATGTGTATGTGTGTGCACATGTGCATGTGTGTGTGTGTTTTTATGTGTGCGTGTATGTGTGCATGAGCACACACACGGTGTGTGTGTGTGTGTGTGTGTGTGTGTGTGTGTGTGTGTGTGTGTGTGTGTAAAGATGAATGTTCAGAAGATGACGTAGTAATTATAAATCAGTAACAACAACCACAAAACCAACACACGCACACACACAGACACACACGCTCGCGCGCGCGCGCGCACACACACACACACACACACACACACACACACACACACACACACACGCACGCACACGCATGTGTGTGTGTGTGCATGCACACGCCAGTGTATGCACACACATCTGTTGAATCTCCACGCATTTGCATCACTTCATTGATGCACACTTACCAGTTTGCCTAATGTTTACAGTTACCTCATAACTTTTGCTTACAGTTCGTTTTAAGGGTCAGACAGTGAGATGGCTGTAAACCGGCAATGAATTTTTGACTTCTATTGATTTTGTCTCTGTCTGTCTTTCTGTCTGTCTGTGTGTATAATTACGTGTGTGTGTGTGTGTGTGTGTGTGTGTGTGTGGTGTGTGTGTGGTGATTGTGCGCGCAGCGACGAGAAGAAGAGAGAGAGAGAGAGAGAGAGAGAGAGAGAGAGAGAGAGAGAAGAACTTGAGCATGTAAACGTGTAAATGGCTTATACATATCTCAAAGTTGAGGTACTGCTTTGCGGATAGTCATGTCGTCTTCCTTTCAGTTAAGGGAGAGAACTACCAAGTTGTACACTGCATAAACAGCGAAGCACTGATAGCAGCGTAATGGATGCGCTGAAAAAATTAAAAGAAGAAATAGAACGGAAGAAGCGAAAACTACAAGAAAGCAGTGTGCTGGTATGTAGGTTTAAATAGACCAGATTGATTTTTAAAAACACGAAGAAAAGATCCCCAGAACAGAGTCAACAGAAAGTGATATTCGTCATTACCTAATTAATTTTACTCTCTGAAGTTTTCAAGTCCACGGTTTGACACCAAATACACGCAGTTTGAAGTGTCTTTTTAACCCAAAGTAAGAAGCACAAAAATATTTTCAGCATTGGCAGAGTAAAGGACCAGTCACTCAAAGAAGGTCAATCTGTTAAAAATCTTATTGTTCATGAAAAAAGGAACTTGTATATTGTTCGAATAAATGCAATGGAAGTTGTGTTTTTTTTCATTATAGAGATGATCACCAAGGAATGTTATAGACTTGAATTAGAGCCGTATATAGCAAGTACTGATAAAAAGTTTGGCTTAAAAAAATGGTATGATAGCTACCAAGCTAGAGAGCACATTCCTGGAATAATTGGTTGCACTGTTCACATTAGTTTTGTCAATTAAAAAAAAAGAAGTTATTATTTTCTAATCCATTCTCATGATTCTGTTTTATTAGTTATGTCACTTTTTTTTTTAAAGCTCTCCTGTTACTGAATGACTGTTCTGATCAATTATATGAATTAATCTTCTTCCATACATGCGATAATGTCCCCTTCCCATAGGCATACTCAGGTGATTGCTGTTTCTGTGTCACTGTGACCTGTCAGGCCAATTTGTGCATAAAACATCCCAATCTTTCGTAGCCAGTTTAAGCTGTTAGTCATCCATTCTTAACTGATGACTTAAAGTTTGCTGTTTTTAATTTATGAACAAAAAAGTTACTGGTACTACACAGTTGAACAAGGTTTGCAAACTAATTGACAGGCATAGAAAAGCGAAAAAAATTGAATTGGAAGAAACACCCCAACATCTTTACCTCTTCTCTCACAAAATTTCTGGTACCATCTGTCCCAGTCTCTTCCATCCCCCCATTCTTTTTTCTACCTAGTTACCTGGTATCCCTCACCTATCTCTTCACACTTTCTCTCTCCTTTGCTACACATATATGTAGTCTGCTTTTTATAAAACATTGCTAATACATGTTTACTCGACAGTTTAGACTGATTTTCAATGTGCAGGACCCAGAGAAAAAATACTTCAAACGTGGGGATCTGGCTGCCAAAGAAACAGAGGAATACTTGAAGAAACACTTCCCTCAAGCAGTTGAGAGAAACCAGGACAAGGTTTGTTGCTCAGATCAGTCACATAGCATTCAATGACCATTGAAGCCTTAAGAAATTATTGGAACCATGATCCGGTGATCAGGTGTCTCAAGGAAGAGGAAGAGGGGGATGGGGGTTGGTATTGTTGTAGGTGAGTTTGACTGCGTCTATAATAATCAAAAAGACTGTGTGTATGTGTTCGGTGGGGGAGAGGGAGGTGGGGGAGGAAGCGGATGTTTGGAGAGCGGGGGTGGGCAAGCCAGTGTGCATGTTTTCCAACTAAGGATCTGTTAAACTTAGTTGTAAAGACAAAAGTATTGTAAGAAGCCATTATCTTTATTTAGTAGTGCAAGAAGCCATCCTAGAAATGTTCCATTATGTTACTATGTAGTTTTAAAGTAATTACCAAAAAAAAAAAATCTTGTATGTTGCCAAAGAGGAGTGGGATTAGAAAAGCTGCTGGACAAGAGAACCTATTTTGTGTGGTGCCTGTGAAGACAAAATGTCTTTATTTGTTTGCTTATACTGTGTATCTGTTGTTCCTCTTAATGCTGCAGACAGAAGAGACAACAAAGAAACTATCAGACAAGGACCGAGGAGATGAAGAGGAACGAAACCAACAGCCCAGGAAAGAGGTTGGTTGTCGGCTGTCTGATTACCATCATTTTTGTTGTTGTTTTTTACACACACACACACACACACACACACACCACACACACACACACACACACACACACACACGTTCCATACTTCCCTTTCAATTGTTTATTGCTTTTTTTTTTTTTTGCTGAACTGAGGTGATACCTTTTTTTGTCTCATGGTTACACATTCCAAGCAGATCTATGCTAAGAATAAGTAGGAGGATGTGACTTGGAAAGTGCACGAGGCTTGTTATGCACCTTTGGATTAAAGAATCATCGTTTGGCAAAAACTACCCGTTAGACAGCATTACATGTGCCTAGAGGTGCTTGTTTTGACAGGCAAGAAACATTTGAGGTGTATTATTTCCATATGTGCAAAGATCAGTCTTGGATAGTGCTGCAGATGGAACCTTTGTGGTATGGAGAATGAAGATCAAGAACTTCAACTGAAAGTGAACATTAGAAGTGTAAAACTTTCTCAGCAGTCACAAAGTCACCAAAACACAAGTTCATACAAGCTCATGTGTGTGGTTATATCATTGTTCTTGTAGGAAGACGGTGTGACTTAATCTTATGAGGTCTCTGTTTTTGTATTATCTGAACTGTGTAGGAATCTCATGTGTTCCTATTTTTTTATGATTTTAAGTTAACTGTTTATTGAGGAGGTATGTTTTTCATCCCAAACTGTGCAGGTAATCCGAAAGCTTCGGGAACGAGGGGAGCCTATCACCCTGTTTGGGGAGACCCACTATGAGTCCTATCTGCGCCTGAAGAAACTGGAAGCTCTTTTGCCAGACATCTCCAATGCTGTGAGTATTGCCTGGTGCCACAGGGTTTTTGAGATGTAGGGCTAGCTCAGTGGTGTGGGGAATCAATATGGCCAGTGATCTTATGAATGAAAACAATGAATAAGATATACATATGCAGCATATACCCATGAGTGCACACGAACAGACACACACATGCACATACATGCACGTATGTACACACATGCGTACATACAAACACATGTGCGCGTGCACATGCACACACGCACACGCACCACACACACACACACACACACACACACACACACAAAGCATGTGCGCACATACACACACACACACACACACACACACACACACACACACACACACACACACACACACACTCATTCTCTATTGCTTTCTCTCTCTCTCTGTCTCTCTCTCTGAGTCTCTCTCTTCCCCTCTCCCTCACTTCCTCCCCCTCTCTCTTAATTCACCCCCCTTCCTTACCCTGCCCTCCCCTTGTCCCTTTTCCCCACCCACACACACACTCCCTCAAGCCCCCTCGTAAGCTTCCATTTGGCAGCAGTCAACATGAATAGTGAAGAACCAAGATGTGTGGATTTCAGGGTGTGGGTGAGAATGACTTCAAGGCAGCCATGGATGCCGTGGACCAGCAGTACCTCAATGACATCATTTCCTCCAGTGATAACCCCAATGATGCCGGCACTGATGTCTCTGTCAAGGATGATGGGACGACCGAAGAGGATGTGCCTGTAAGCGTTTTTAGTTGTTGCCCTATTTAATCATAACAGGGGTAGTTAATTTTGTTAGGGATTGTTAGGTGTGAAAATTGTAACAATAATTTCTCCCCAGCAGGACTTCCAGGGGATCTTTCACTACAAACTGTATTTGAACTATTTCCTCGCCTTTGGGGAAAATCTATGATAGTGATTATCGCTGTTATGTCACTCTGATTTTGCCTTTTTATTATTATTGTACCCTTCCTTATTGTCATCTGCTTTTTTCTCTGCTTTCATGGCCCTCTCACCTGAGTGTGTTCGAGCAAGTCTTTTCATGTTCATATTGTGCCAGTTGTTGTGTTGTGATCTGATACGTAGATAGTGGGACTGTATGCTGTACCAAGAGAGGTCACCATGCGTCCATTTTGCTGTGACTTTTTGTCGATGTGGCCTTTGCCATGTACAGTTTTGTGACATTGGTAATTTTTTCTTTTTTTGTTGTTGTTAACCTTTTAAAGAAAAATCAGATGGCTGATAAATCAAGCGTGATGGCTGACTCTGCAGTGCAGCTTAATTTTATCTGCCTGAAGTTTGTAATCAGTTCAGCTATAAAGCTGTGATAGTTGAAGGTAAATGTATGTTAGAGGGTGGGTTTTTTCCCCTTTTTGTTTGTTTGTTCTTTTCTATATTGTTGCATGCCTAATAGTGGTATGTGAGGTCACCTTGGGCTTAAGGCAAAAAACAAAAATGCTGTGGTTGCAGTAATCTGATCAGTTCTATTTTATCTGCCCACCCTAAACTTTTTTGGTGAAAGAAAGAGACACACACACACACACACACACACACACACACACACACACACAGAGATATAATAGAAACACATACATATGCACGCACACACACACACACACACACCCCTTGCACCCTGTGCACACATACATGCGAACACACGCACATCTATGCATGCATGCACGCACGCATGCATACACACACATACACACACACACACACACACACACACACACACACACACACACACACACACCCCCAGGTGATTTACAGAGAAAATTGCTCGCCATCGTATCTGATGCATGAGCATTAAAACCCTGATCTCCAAATCTCCTTCGTTGATCCAGCGGAAAATGGTGTCTTTCGCCATTAGAGAAGAACATGTGGCTACAAGCATATCGTGTAAATACAGACTGGATATGCTAGACTTACGGTAAATGTTCAGACACTAAAGTGAACACTGTGCTTTGTCTGGGCTGTCTCTGAGAAAAAGAAAAAAGCAACTTGAAATTTTAGAGTTGGGGACAGGACTTGGCTTCTCCTCTGCCTTCCCCCAGAAAAAAAAAGAAAAGAAAAAGAAGAAAATAATGGCTTGCACCCAGAATAATGTGCCATATTATCTAAATCTGAGCGATCAAATCATGTATCTATCACTTTTTAGTCCAACCATGAACAGGTCCACTATTTTCTGTATCGATGTTGATCTCTTTCACTTTACATTGTGTTGTTGATGCATGGCATCCCATTCACATAACTAAAGAAGTGTAAAGGAGATGTTATGACAAAAGTGTCATTTACTAGCACACTAAAAACAAAACCAGCACTACGCCGATTCTTCTGTCCATTCCCCCATGCTCCCACCCCCCACTTCTGCACCTCCTTTGTTCCCCGTTTTTTTTTTTTCACTGAATTATTTCTCAGCAGGGGACTCTTACATTTCTCTAAAATCTGTGAAATCGAGGAAGAAAAATGAGAACCTTGATTTTTACAGTGTCTGCTGTCATGAGTGTCAGACGTCACAAAAGGTGGGGGGGAAAAAAGTTCAAACCTGCCTATGGACTAAAACTTTTTGGTTACTATTTTTTTCCTTTGGCCTAGTAAAACTGACCCTAAAACCACACTTAAGATTAATGATGATGAGGACTATGCTACTTATGCTTTTTAAGCTTGATTTCAACCCCCGGCCATCTTCCATGTCCCCTCACTGGCAGTGGCATCAGTTCCACACAGCAGATTCCAGCCAGCCTGTGCAGCCTCTTTCAAAGTAATCTTATTACAGTGAAATCCAGATGTGGAGCTGACATGAGTGAGTGGCTGCATGTAGAAGGTGCCACCATGTCCACATAACCATTATTTCTTTTTACATTACGTATCAAAATTCTTTTTATGCTGCCTGTGCCCTCTAGGATAATAATGATTACCACTGGGTTTGAAGCCTGTTATTGTGACTTTTCCTTTGAAATGAGAGCCTTTTGATATCTGTATCTTCTCCAGGATAACAATGATTACCATTGAGTTTGAAGCCTGTTATTGTGATTTTTCCTCTGAATTGAGAGCCTTTTGATATCTGTATCTTCTCCAGGATAACAATGATTACCATTGAGTTTGAAGCCTGTTATTGTGATTTTTCCTCTGAAATGAGAGCCTTTTGATATCTGTATCTTCTCCAGGATAACAATGATTACCATTGAGTTTGAAGCCTGTTATTGCGATTTTTCCTCTGAAATGAGAGCCTTTTGATATCTGTATCTTCTCCAGGATAACAATGATTACCATTGAGTTTGAAGCCTGTTATTGTGATTTTTCCTCTGAAATGAGAGCCTTTTGATATCTATATCTTCTCCCACATTTTCAGGAGCATTATAATTGCTTCTGGGACTGAATTGAAATGATAGGCAAGTAGCTGTGTGGAACTTTCTGTGCATGATGTGAACCTCAGCCAGGCTTACACTTCTGCAGATTGAATGAACTTGTCTATGGTTTATATAGAAAATCTAACTCTGTTGGACATTTTTGAAATGTGAAAATATTTACTAGTTAAACAGAACTGTTGTTGTTTTTTTCATGCTGTCTTATATTTCTCTGCCCCCATTGGCATGATTCCCATACCACTCATTCCATTTCCCCCATACATGGCCACATACAGATCTGTCCAGTGGCAGGTTCAGCGCCACAGTCCACCGGAAGCAGTAAATATTGATTCTCCATATGGGACCCACCCGAGGAGACACAGTATAACTGCTGAAGTCATGTTGACAGTGTCCATTGTTGCTTGTTCTTTCCAAGGTATGCAGGATGCTACCTTCTCATCCCCCTACCACCCTGTCCATCCAGCAACAGTCCCTAGAACTTGCTGAAACCCATGACTTTTACATGAGCTCTGCAGCGTATGGTGCTAGAAGAGAATGAAATGTGAAAACACCGCAAGAGCAGGGCGTGAAGGGTCACATGATGTGAGACTTTTTGCTTTCATAGGATGATCAGTGAGGATGAGGATGGTCAAGATCTGATGACGCCATGGAGTTCCTTTTTTTCATCTTGCGCTACATGACAGAACTGTACTCTATGGTACCTTTGATAAAGTATCATAGTGTTAACCAGGTCCAAGAGTTACAGACACCAGCAGTGTATGTGGGAAATTTGAGCGACATTCTCAGAGACGGATCCATTCAGTGGATGAAGCTCATTTGCTTGGTTCCAGCTTCCCATTAAAGCCCATAGTACATCAGCTCTGAATAGGGTTCAGCCAGGACAAGCAAAATCCTGCAGATAATTGCCTCCAGTAAAAATTGAACCCATGACTTCTCAACCTGCAGGTCCGCGATGCTAACCACCACACTGTGGCAGCTTGAGAGCTGGATTGACCATGGTGTAATTTGGAACTGTGTGTCAGGTTGATCAGGTCCCTGTGATGATGAAGATGTGACTGACGCATTTTTGTTCTAGTGTCTGAATGGTGCTTTGCAGAAAATGAGGGCTGAGCTCGGCAGGGGCGATGGCAATGAAGACCAGGACATTATTCTCCGCTTCTTCAAGGTAAACCCACGTTTTATGTGTACATCTGAATCTCATTTACAGGACATTATTATTATTATTATGTACGCATGCCTTTTTGGTGCATTTGTTCCCTTTTTCACAAAACAATGCACATCTTATTCCACACCAACCAAAAATGAACTTAACCATTTTACTACTGAGGTTTTCGGTTTTTAAACATTTTGCTGCTGAGGCTTTCATGTTGTTTTGTTTTGTATGTTTTTTGCTGTAACTTGTACTCAGTTAGAAAATTGAATTTCTAGAGCATCAGAAAAACTTATGAAATTTGGGTACTGTTTGTTTTGTTTTTGTTTTTGCTTTGTTTGATAAAATACACACAAAGAATTAAAAGTACAGCTTGCACACCAAATTTGACTTAAAAAGTCAGCAGTGAGTGTAGTTTGCTTTACATGTGCCTGTCTGTTCTTGATGTTTATAAACTGACCGCTGGGGTGCTTGTCAGCATTTTGAGAACAAGGAATCACTGCGCCTCAGCAGTAACTCACCATAGCGTGTTCACCTAATTCACTGTCACAGAAGTTGTAATCAGATTCCTACACACAAAATCAATACTGATGTATGAACCTGAGGTGTCATTTTAATACCAAAGCACCAAGAAATCATCTACAGTCATATTATAAAGAGACTGCGCTCCATCATTGTCACTTATTGTTTTTGCCAATCACATTTTATATAAGGTGAACACCAAATTTAACTTGTAAGTATGTTTAGCTGACGGATGCAGCAAGAGCTGGCAAAAGTGCATGGAGAGGAAATGTAGAGTTGCCTTCATGGGGCTGATTGATAGGAAACAGAAAATGGTTGGCATGTGGGTCAGAAGTGAAAAGGTTAACCCTTACGCTGGTTGTCGTGACGTAAGTCACTCCACAACGTTATGTTCCTTGACTGGTTGTCGCGACATAAGTCGCACTGTAGGGTGAGCCTTGCGAGCCTAGTTTCACCGACACACACGGATACGAAACTATGGCTCAGTGACTAACTAATTTGCATGAATGACTGAACTAGCCCCGAAACATGGATTTTCAACATTTAGCTTGGTTTATAGTTGGTAGCTGCCCAAAGGAGAACGTGATAGAATTAGGAACTTGTTTGAAGATGTTTTTGCTGAATTTGTTATAGAAAAAGCAGGTGAAGAAGAAGTTATGGACAATTTGAATGAACTGTGTGGTGGGTGATAGTTTTCATTTCGATAAAGGACCATGTAATCATGATTTTGAGATCAACACGGACAGTGACTGGATGAGTGCTTAAGGGTGAGGGGAATCATAACATGCCATTCACTGGGGAAGAAACTCAGTGTAGCGCTTCCAGATGATCCTAAACCTTTCAAATGTAAATGACTACAATGTGGGCTAACTGTTACATTTATTGATAGTACCCATTTGGGGCATTTTTTTGTGTTATCAGCATGTGATTTCAATGTGAAAACTGAACTGTACCTCATTCATTCTTACCTGGATGATCTGCATGGAAGACTGGTATAATTGACACTGACTTTACTTTGAAAAAGGACCTGCATGGAAGACTGGTATAATCGACACTGACTTTCCTTTGAAAAAGGCTGTAACTTATTTCTGGATACTGTGGAACATCATGGACAGGATTATTTGTGAACAAGCTCTTGAGAATGACAAGCAGGATGTGCCACCAGTTTTCACCCGTTATATTTTCACATTCTGGACAGGTAAGCACCTAATCAGACACTCACAAGCACACCAGTTCTGTTTTATATTATTCTTTATTCAGTTACTAACAATTTTTATTTTGCAAGACATGTTCATATACTAACCGTTGAAAAGTTATGCATATTATACAAATGTAACTATTTGTTTCAAACTTTCCCTCTGGAAATTCACCAGACAACATACTTCATAGTATGTTTTTAGATAACCAGTGTAAGGGTTAATTCATTTGCAGTGCACTGAAAAAGGATTCGTCATCATCTCATGATGTAACATTTTGGTGACATTTAGAAAACTGAACATGCAGAAAATGACCAAAGCATACATTCTATACATGATGTAAAAGTTTGTTATTCTTAATTATGAATTTCTGCTATTTTTTTTTGGTTCAAAGTCTGAACTAAATTCATAAAAAGAAAAAAGTGAAATGTACATGCAATTACTGTAGAAGTCTCAACTGTTCACCAGCGAATGCACTAGCAAGAATAAGACGATATGTCCATCAGAGTAATGTTCCCATTACCATGCATGTTCGGTGTTGGATCCTTCTCCTATGATAAGTTTGATTGTCTCTCCGTGAGAGGATTGCCTTTGTTCCACCATCTTGTTTGGGGAAAGAGAGAGACCTCAGACCTAACCCAGGATAACTCTATCCCAGATAACACTTCAGAGTTATGGGACGGCAGGAAAGAATTGCAATAGTCAGGGTAGTTTCCCTTAGATTGAAGAAGGTGTGTGATTTTTAAAAAAAAGAAAGAAAAAATCCACATCCTGCTGAACTTGGGAACGTTGGTGGGGTGCTTGAGTTTTATCTTCAGCCCATCCCCATTGAGTTGATAATAAAAGTGCGGAGTTGACTGTGGACAGATAGTGTGAAAGGCATTTTTTTCTTGATAGATTTGTATGTCCTTTTTTTTAGTTCTCTCTCTTTTAAATCTGACTTGAATGACAAGCCTCTCAGCCTTTTTAAATGAGATCGACAAGAATAAGATTTTCCACTGACAGTTTGTAAACTGTTTTACTTATAGTCATGCAGAAATGAAAATTGTTTCATAGCAGGCATATACCTACAACTTTCATAAGAAAATGTTGAAAGCAAAGGAATGTCTTAGGAACCTGTTTGTTACCCCCTAGAAAACACCCTTCAGTTCAAGCACTGATGTACATACCTGCATGATTATGCATACTGTGACACACATGTTCAAGATCCACCTGTGGACTTGCATGTCACGCAGATACAGCATTACATGAGATTGCAGTGGACACAAAGCTACAGCTCATACGCATACACACATCCGCGATCAGTTACAGACTTGTGCACCCATACAATTTCTTCATCTTTTGTACACGTTTGGCTGAAGTACAAACGAACTGAAGAAAAATATGTTGAAACAAAAATCTAGAGATGAAGTTCTTGAGTGGCAACTGCACTTGCGGTGTGTAATGATTGTGTTGTTTTGGTGTGTTTTGACCAAAGAGCAACAAGTTTAATTAATCTGCATGCAAAATTGCCTTTGGCTTGTTCTGAAACTTTGGCAACATACTGAAACCCTTGTAACAATAGCAGGGACCACAGGACCTGAAATCTCAGAAAGCAAACAAGCAAACAAACAAATGTACCTGGCCAGGGAGCATGAATTTGTGCTAAAGTATGCTGATTAATCAGGTGTGAAAGTCATTTGTTTTGGGAGAAACTATTCGTTTGTGTAGTTATTGGAAGATCAGTAGATATCCTTCTACCCTCTGCTGTGTGATGGAATTGAAAAATTAATCCACCCCCACTTCCTCCCACTTTTAGAAAGAAAAAAAAAAAGAAGAAAAAGATGCATGTGTACTACACACACTGGCTCTGACTTTAGTCAAAAAGTATTCCAATAGTAGTTTTAGGGTAAACAGGCCTGCAGCTATCATGCACACTCGTGCAAACATTGCTCCGGTTGTGCTGTACTGTAGGGTTGTGCTGTAGGGCCTAAATTTCATTCCGTAGATCTGGAACCTGTAATCTTCATGTTAACTCTCCCCTGTTTGGTCATCAAACACGTTGACACAGAATCTGTCTGTAATCTTCATGTTAACTCTCCCGTGTTTGGTCATCAAACACAGTGACACAGAATCTGTCTGTAATCTTCATGTTAACTCTCCCCTGTTTGGTCATCAAACACGTTGACATAGAATCTGTCTGTAATCTTCATGTTAACTCTCCCCTGTTTGGTCATCAAACACAGTGACACAGAATCTGTCTGTAATCTTCATGTTAACTCTCCCCTGTTTGGTCATCAAACACACTGTCACAGAATCTATCTGTAATCTTCATATTAACTCTCCCCTGTTAAGTTTGGACATCAAACACAGTGACACAGAATCTGCCTGTAATCTTCTTGTTAACACTTCCCTGTTTGGTCATCAAACACAGTGACACAGAATCTGTCTGTAATCTTCATGTTAACTGTCCCCTGTTTTGTCATTAAACACATTGACACAGAATCTGTAATCTTCATGTTAACTCTCCCCTGTTTGATCATCAAACACGTTGACACAGTATCTGTCTGTAATCTTCATGTTAACTCTTCTAACTCTTCCCTGTTTGGTCATTAGACACACTCTGACACTGACACAGAATCTGTCTGCAAATGTGTAATCTTCATGTTAACTCTCCCCTGTTTGGACATCAAACACGTTGACACAGAATCTGTCTGTAATCTTCATGTTAACTCTTCCCTGTTTGGTCATCAGACACACTGACACAGAATCTGTTTGTAATCATCATGTTAACTCTTCCCTGTTTGGTCATCAAACACAGTGACACAGAATCTGTCTGTAATCTTCATGTTAACTCTTCCCTGTTTGGTTGTCAAACATAGTGACACAGAATCTGTCTGTATTCTTCATGTTAACTCTCCCCTGTTTGGTATCAAACACAGTGACACAGAATCTGTCTGTAATCTTTATGTTAACTCTCCCCTGTTTGGTATCAAACACAGTGACACAGAATCTGTCTGTAATCTTCATGTTAACTCTTCCCTGTTTGGTCATCAAACATAGTGACACAGAATCTGTCTGTAATCTTCATGTTAACTCTCCCCTGTTTGGTATCAAACACAGTGACACAGAATCTGTCTGTAATCTTCATGTTAACTCTTCCCTGTTTGGTATCAAACATAGTGACACAGAATCTGTCTGTAATCTTCATGTTAACTCTCCCCTGTTTGGTATCAAACACAGTGACACAGAATATGTCTGTATTCTTCATGTTAACTCTTCCCTGTTTGGTCATCAAACATAGTGACACAGAATCTGTCTGTATTCTTCATGTTAACTCTTCCCTGTTTGGTCATCAAACATAGTGACACAGAATCTGTCTGTATTCTTCATGTTAACTCTTCCCTGTTTGGTCATCAAACACGTTGACACAGAATCTGTCTGTAATCTTCATGTTAACTCTCCCCTGTTTGGTTATCAAACACAGTGACACAGAATCTGTCTGTAATCTTCATGTTAACTCTTCCCTGTTTGGTTATCAAACACAGTGACACAGAATCTGTCTGTAATCTTCATGTTAACTCTTCCCTGTTTGGTATCAAACACAGTGACACAGAATCTGTCTGTAATCTTCATGTTAACTCTCCCCTGTTTGGTATCAAACACAGTGACACAGAATCTGTCTGTAATCTTCATGTTAACTCTCCCCTGTTTGGTATTAAACACAGTGACACAGAATCTGTCTGTAATCTTCATGTTAACTCTCCCCTGTTTGGTATCAAACACAATGACACAGAATCTGTCTGTAATCTTCATGTTAACTCTCCCCTGTTTGGTCATCAAACACAGTGACACAGAATCTGTCTGTAATCTTCATGTTAACTCTTCCCTGTTTGGTCATCAAACATGCTGACACAGAATCTCAGTAATCATCATGTTAACTCTTTCCCGTCTGGTCATCAAACACGCTGCCGCTGCACTTACAAGCAAGTGCAAATGCACCCATCTGGTTTACGCTGCTTTCATCGATGCCATGGGAACTGAACAGTCCACGGTCATGTTGACTAACCAGTCACGGTCAGAGTCATTCATGGACACACTGGATACAACCTGAACATTACAGATCTGTTAACCCATATGATTTCGCCATATGCTGTACTCATGTTCTGGGGAAAATGCAACAAATGCAGTAAACTAAAAACAAAACAAAAACAAAACAAACAAACAAACAAATCTGAAAAGAACATCTACAGATGAAATTCTTGAGGGGGTTATTAAACGTGCAGAGTGTAACCATGGTGGTGTCTCAGTATGCCAGTTTGGATGATTTGACCTGAGAGCGACAACTCTTGTTTAGTTTCTTGCAGTATGCTTTTTTTTTCTTTTATAACATGCCCATAGGCATAGGGCTTTACCTGAAAAGGAGACAGACATGTCAAGAGCGGCAATTGATCTTTCATGCTGACGTTTGTGTGCCTGCTTATGGCTTCAGTTCATCCTGAAGAAGTGGGGGGACCAGCTGAACGCCCGACCTGCAGAGGAGAAGCGCACCACCCGAGGCAAGATGTTCAGCGCCATCCACACCCAGACTGTCTCCTACCTCAAACCCCTCTTCAAGACTCTCAAGAACAAGGTGGGCTGGAGGGGTGGGCCAGAGAGAGGCCCTGGTGCATGGATTTGTTTTATTTTTGTTTTGTTTTAGTTTTTGTGGTGATTGGCTTTCAGTTACATTGAAATCTGACGTTGCATGCAGTAACCTTGGACAAGTCCCTTGGCCCAGTTTAACTGGATTTTAGTGAGTGTACGT
This sequence comes from Conus canariensis, assembly GCA_033310375.1. Classification (NCBI taxonomy): domain Eukaryota; kingdom Metazoa; phylum Mollusca; class Gastropoda; order Neogastropoda; family Conidae; genus Conus; species Conus canariensis. Next base: position 25,561,575 of record CM065721.1, read on the forward strand.
CATGCGCCCCGTGAAAATGAAAAGGAGAGAGAGGGGAAAAAAAAAGAAAGGAAAAAAATGTTTGTGTGCATTTTGAACTCACACTGAAAACTCACCTTTACAGGGTGCTTGCCCTCATTGGTCAGTTGTTTTTCTTTTTGTTTTTTTATGTGAGTAGTGATTTATATTCTTGGAAGAAAGGAGATTACCTGGCACTTTGGCAGAGGCAGCGGGCAAGAGAGAATGAAAGAAAAGAAGAGGAGAAAAGTGTTTTAAAAAAGAGCTTATTGTTGATTCTTGGGTGAGTATGGGATGTGTGAACGTATTTGATAATTTTCAGCACAAGCTTTTATCACGGTCTTAAATTCTAAATCGTTTTGATTGTGTTTGGAATTAATTCCAAATTCTACCCTGTTCACATGCTCGATAGGTAAGATGTGGATCTTGTGATCAATCATCTTGTAAGTACCTCATTTATTTCACACACAGAGTGTCTTGTCTTTCTAGTGCAAGCACCATGTATGGAAATCATGTCAGCCCCTTCATGGCCCATTTATTTCACTAACGGAGTGTCTTGTCTTTCTAGGGCAAGCACCATGTATGGAAATCATGTCAGCCACTTCTTGACCCATTTATTTCACTGACAGAGTGTCTTGTCTTTCTAGGGCAAGCACCATGTATGGAAATCATGTCAGCCACTTCTTGGCCCATTTATTTCACTAACAGAGTGTCTTGTCTTTCTAGGGCAAGCAACTTGTACAGAAATCATGTCAGCCCTTTCTTGGCCCATTTACTTCACTAACAGAGTGTCTTGTCTTTCTAGGGCAAGCAACCTGTACAGAAATCGTGTCAGCCCCTTCTTGGCCCATTTACTTCACTAACAGAGTGTCTTGTCTTTCTAGGGCAAGCAACTTGTACAGAAATCGTGTCAGCCCCTTCTTGGCCCATTTACTTCACTAACAGAGTGTCTTGTCTTTCTAGGGCAAACACGCTGTACAGAAATTGTGTCAGCCCCTTCTTGGCCCATTTACTTCACTAACAGAGTGTCTTGGCTTCCTAGGGCAAGCACGCTGTACAGAAATTGTGTCAGCCCCTTCTTGGCCCATTTACTTCATTAACAGAGTGTCTTGTCTTTCTAGGGCAAGCATTTATTTCACTAACGGAGTGTCTTGTCTTTCTAGGGCAAGCACCATGTATGGAAATCATGTCAGCCCCTTCTTGACCCATTTATTTCACTAACAGAGTGTCTTGTCTTTCTAGGGCAAGCACCCTGTACAGAAATCGTGTCAGCCCCTTCTTGGCCCATTTACTTCACTAACAGAGTGTCTTGTCTTTCTACGGCAAGCACCCTGTACAGAAATCGTGTCAGCCCCTTCTTGGCCCATTCACTTCACTAACAGAGTGTCTTGTCTTTCTAGGGCAAGCAACCTGTACAGAAATCGTGTCAGCCCCTTCTTGGCCCATGGTATGATGTCCGCTGCCAAGAAGATTTTGATTTTCTTTTGAAAAAAAATTGATGGGAAGAACGCAAAATATTTTGGTGAATGGGAGTTGGGGCATGTGAACCCATAGGGAATTGCTCGCATGGGCAAGTTCAACGTCTTTGTAACCCAAGAGAAAAAAAAGATGAAGTGTGCATTGTGAATGTATGAAGTGTTTGATATACATTTTTGCGGAATATAGTTGAATTTCTTATTGGCCAAAGAAAAAAAAAGAGGAAATTATAATCCACGCATGCCAAAAGCAGTGAGGCGCAGATAAAATGAAAGAGACTTTTTTTTTTTTAAACTGGGGAAGAACCTTAAAATGGCATTCTGATTTGTTTTATTAAAAAAAGGGAGTCAGATGTGTGGTTGCATGCAGGGCGCATGATTGTCTTTGCATGTGAGTGTGTATGTAGAGACCGTCATTTGACAGTGTATGTCAGCTGCCATTGAAATGTTATCTCAGAGTTTTAAAATGCACACTTCTTAGATACAAATAAAGATAATCTATGTCTTTTCTTGCACTCAGTATTGCCTCAATTTGAACATCGTTTGTAAAATTTGAGTCTGTTGATGGAATTTGATGATTTTATGCATGCAGTTTCACATTAGCATTCAGGTGTGTTTCCTATGTTGATCTGTATAGACTTGTTTTCTGCACTGCACTTTGTTTTGGTAAAAGAGAGAAGGAGAGGCACAAAGAGATTCCTTTGTTTAGCAGCCTTAAAGTTTTAAAACCATGTTTCCATGCAATTGAAGGGTTTCACACCATGCTGAAGTATACCTGTCTATCTGTTTTTTGCTAGTTTCACCTGCATGACAGATTGCATATGTGGTTGTGGGTGGGTGTGCATTTTGTGTATCTGTGCATGTGAGTGCTCATACTGTACATATGAACCCTATGATTGTGCTTTTCTGCAGGAAATGGAGGAAGGGCTGTTGGAAAGTTTTGTGGAGATTGTGCAATATGTGATGGACAGGGATTACATCCAGGTAAGAGTCGTACGCCATTTTGATTTATTTTCATTGGTTTCTTAGTAGAATGAGAGATAGAAAGAGAGACAGTGTGTTGCTTGTGTGAGAGATTCTGTATCTGTGTGTGTGTGTGTATGTGTGTTTGTGCATGTGTGTTTGTGCATGAGTGTGTCTGGGAGCACATAGTGTGTTCTTGCATGCATCGGTGTGTATGTGTTTGGTTTAGCAGGTGTGCTAGCAAGGTGCATACATCCATGTGTGTGTGTGTGTGTGTATATTGCAATATGTGTATCTATGTGTGTGTGTGTGTGTGTAATTGTTTGAGTGAGTGCGTGTGTTAGCATGCATCTGAGTTGGTAAGTGTGTGTTTGAGAGAATGTGCTTGCATGTATCTGTGTGTGTATTAGTGTGTGTGTTTGAGCAAGTGTGCTTGTATGCAGTGTGTGTGTGTGTGTGTGTGTGTGTGTGTGTGTGTGTGTGTGTGTGTGTGTGTGTGTGTGTGCGTGCGTGCGTGCGTGTGTGTGGAAAGACAGTTTTCCTCTCCTCCTCCCATTGCTGCCCCTGCCTTACAAAGTTGGTCCCACATGGTGCAACACATGAGGCCCCTGTACTGTACAACTAAAACTCGGATCTGCTTTCTGAATCTGCACAAACATTGAAACTTTGAAATTTTTGTCATTGAAGCTTCAGGAAACAAAGATGCCCATTCATGAGTTACTATTATACTTACCACTACCAATCCTCCTCTGTCTTCCTTGGTCAGGCAAATGACTCCTACCTGGAGATGGCAATCGGCAATGCCCCCTGGCCTATCGGAGTGACCATGGTGGGGATCCACGCCCGTACAGGGCGTGAGAAAATCTCCTCCCGCTATGTGGCCCATGTGCTCAACGACGAAACGCAGCGCAAGTACATTCAGGTGAGTTGTTTGGACCTTGCCGTGCTGGGGCTGTGACGTGATGGGCCTAGATGCGGCTGTGCGTTGATTGCCTGAAATGGGCAGAATGAGAATGATGCTGCTTAGGGTGCCTCGGAGGTGTGATGCCAAAAAGAAAGAAAGAAAAAAAAAAAAGAGAAATTGTCTTGACATGACCATCATTTATGTCTGAAGAGTTGGAACATTGTTGTTCAGTATAACCGGAGTTGAGACCCTCCCCACCCCACCCTTCCCCCCCTTTTCCCTTCTCCCCTGTGGTACTCTCCTCCTGCCTAGCCCTCTGTCCTCCATTATCTTGTATAATGACTGTCCTCACAGCCCCCAGCAATTCTGTGACATAATTTCCAGTATGCTATGATACTAGTTTTGGTCTGTAGACTAACAGCCAACCTAACCATAGGTTTTGATGGCTTTTTTTGTGGGATAAATTGTTGGGAAAAGCAGTCAGTCGGTCCATTTTTGTGTTTCTGCTGAATGTGATCTCACAAGCTTGATGACAAGTTTCAAAGAATGTAAAGAGGAATGTGAATATCTTTGTAAAGTTAATGATCTGTGTAAATGCTTTTAGATATTTCAAGATGATGAAAGAGGAGTTTAATTCTCTTTGTTGAAAAAGAAAGAGGGAAGAAATAGAGATCTCAAGCTGATATGTATGCATTATGAAAGGAACTAATATATTAAGAAAATAAATGTGTTTGAGAACAACTTTGTTTCTTGCATACGTATACACATTCATGTTTGTTCACTCACCAGCCACTCACTCGCTTACTTACTCACACAGGCACGCTGGCACGTGCGCGCGCGCACACACACACACACACACACACACACACACACACACACACACACACACACACACACACACACACACAACTACTCACTCATCCACCCAGCACTCACTCACTCATGCGTACATACTCAAACACCTCTTTTTCCTACAGACTTGTGTGCATTCATTTGCATTGTATTCCATCACATCACTCAGGTACCTGTCTATGCATGGATCCATTCCAACCTACACGCAGTCAGAACAGTTGTTCTTTTTGTCTTGCAGGCTGTGAAGCGACTGATGACCCAGTGCCAGAAGTTCTTCCCTACAGCGCCATCCAGGAGCTTCAACTACCAGTGCCCTGTCTGACCTGTCTGTGTCATGTGGCTGCTTCACAGGATTATACATAAACTGTCTGGACTCTGAGTAGGGGTTGTGAGCCTCACACATCCCCCTGAGAATCTGTGCAAAGAGAAGGTGTCTGGGTTTCGTCGGTAGGAGAGTGGGACAAACTTGTATTTTTTGATCGGCAACTCTTGGCAGTCAGAGGAAGCCACATACGCTTGACATGGCACTTGTGTGAGTGTGTGTGTGTGTGTGTGTGTGTGTGTGTGTGTGTGTGTGTGTGTGTGTGTGTGTGCATGCTTGGCCTGCGTTCATGATTGCATTCATGCTTTGAAAAAAAATGAAGTAAACGTGAGCATGATCATCCTCAGTTGTACACACAGGAGTTTAAATTCAGTTGTTTTGACCCCCTTCACTGAGCAGTGCTGTGTTGAGCTGAGCCAGGGATCTTTTTTAGTATGTCTGAATTACGTTAGGCAGAAGGATTAGAAGCTGATTCAAGTATCATGGGTTCAGCTCTGTCAAAACTAACAGTTTAACACTAAAAAACAGACACAATGCTGTCATAATCAGATAGTCTTGGTCACATGTACACATGCACACACACACACAAGAATCAAGGAAATGTAATCCTTTGACTCCATTGGGAGCATGGAGGGTGAACAACAAAAATTGCATGAAACCAGACAGAAAGCTAATCATTTCCAGCTGGTGATTTCCACACACACACACACACACCTACCACCACTCTCTCTCTCTCTCTCTCTCTCTCTCTCTCTCGCACACACACACACACACGCACATGTGTGCACATGCTCTCCAGTATGCATCCATGCATACACTTGCACACTCCATGCACACCCACACACAAACACATACACACACATTGATAACAGTTTGGGGTTGTTGTTTTTTTCTCTCATAATAGAACAAACAAAAAATACTAAATGTGACATGTTTCTTCATTATTAGTGTGTCATGACAGAGTTGATGTATATTATTTCAATTTTTAATTCTCTGGAATCATTGAGTGCAAGAGAACGGTATGCCCCCTTTTTTTTAAAATCTTAATGTGAACAGTAGAGTGACTGCCAACACAGCACACAGAATATACATGAAGATATCTTTGGTCTGTGCACTCTGTGTTGGCATTTCTCCTTGGTAATGTGGTGTCTTGGGCACCATTCATTTGGAGTAATTGGTGTGTAATAATGACTGTCATGAGAGCAAGAGTTACCCTGCTCGCTTGTTATTTACTGTTTGCTGTTCCCTGCCTGAATGTACAGAAATGTATTTGCGAAAAGGTAGATTCAAATACGTATGTCCATGAATTATACTGATTCAGACTGAGATATGAAGTGTACAATAAATGTTAGTCAAAAGTCTGTGTGTGTGAGTGAGATGCACCTTCGGTCTTTCTCTCATTTCGGTTTTTAACTGTTATGTATGTGAACATATTAGCATCATTTTTTTTTTCTTTTTTGGTATAGCATTTTAAATGAGACTTTTTGTTACTCTGCTTCTGGCCAGCTACGGATATTCGAAGCTACATCTTTAGATAGTGAAATTGCCTCATACAAAAACAAACACGAAATATTTCAGCAGCTCACTGGTTTGTAAACCCTGCTGTTAAGAACAATGTGAGAAACTTCCAGACTTCCAGAAATTGTTTTTCTGACAGCTCCAAATTGCCGGTAAATGCTTCAGCCACCTTCTGTCCTCTTCTCCAAAGCATCCGTAAGTTCATTCTCTATCAAACCCTTGCTGAAATGATGACTCTTCTCCTGGCTTTGAGACTGGTTTCTCAACCTCAGAATAAACTTTTTTTTTTTATCGCTTAACCACACACACCACACACACACACACACACACACACCACACACACACACACACACACACACACACTCTCGTCTAATATCACAATGTGTATAGACGTTAAATTGAAGACCTAACACACACACACACAGAGCAGAAGTATGATTCATTCAAAGAGCTGAAAATGTTGCAGCGTTAGAGAACAAACTGTTTCATCCTTGTTGAAACATTCACATTTAAAGTGATTGCTCGTTCTTCATTTTTGATGTCCTGAGTGTTGTTTATCTTGTCTGAAGAAGACCTAAGAGGTCGAAATGCATCATGTTTTGTCTTGTGATTCATTCGTCTACATTGTTTGGTGGAGTCGTGATAATTACTTTTTAAATCTAATACACATTTAAAGTCAAGTAAATGTAGTTTTGAGCATTTTACTGCATGCTTCCATGCGTTCATATAGGCCAAAGAACTGGTCAAGCATGTCGTGTTGGTTGCTTTTGATTATGATTGTGCTGTTTACTCGCAAACATGAACAATGTCATTGCCAGCTCTAATGCGGCTCGCAGCCTGTCTATTTATAATGTTACATGGAAACCCTGAATCGCCATTAATAAGTAATCAAATCAATGATGCACAAAGTGATGCAATGAAAACACCATCAAAAAGTCTTAAGAGCAATAAGCACGGTAGTATGGGCAGAGTTCACTTTGAATAGCGCTAACAGGATCGCTACGAAGTTGCCAGATTAGAGAGAGAGAGAAAAAAAAAAAGGCTTCAAGACTTTTACAACGAGGAGAGACTTGCTGGTCATAGGGACAGGAAATCAGTGGACAACACTTTGAAAAAGAGGAGAAGATAGACTGTGTCAACGAGAATGATAGAAAAGAGGCAATTAAGAGGGTAGATTTTGCACAAGGCGGGCAGACAATTTATATTGAAAAATACACCCCCTCCCCCATCCCACCCCCAAGGGCACAGAGAAAGTGGGGGAAAGGTGACAGGCATCTAACAGTCTAGCTCTACTACCAGAAATGCCAATTTTTACCTTTGGAACCCAGAATTGGAACCAAGACCTGACATCCTACAGGGATGGTTTCTCTCTCTCTCTCTCTCTCTCTCTCTCTCTCTCTCTCTCTCTCTCTCTCTCTCTCATGGAGACCCTCACTGTGTCTCTCTCTCTGTCTCCCTGTCTGCCTTTCTCTCTCATCTCTCTGTCTCTCCTCTCTCTCTCTCTCTCTCTGCCCCTCTTTCTGTGTCTGTCTGTCTCTCTGTCTGCGCCCCCCCCCCCCCCTCCCCTCTCCCTACGCTTTTTTTTTTTCCTATGCCCTCTCGTTACTTTTTTTTCTCAGTCGTCTTTGTAAACTATCATATTAAAATCCAAATCATAGCACCCATAGAACCATCGGCCAGTCAGCACAACATAGTTGTCTCTAAACTATACTGTAAGGCGAACAAAAATCGTTCTACTGTGGGAATTCGGTTTGTTGTTGAGCTTTTAAAACGTTTCTTAATGCGTAGCCAACGTAATGAGTAGCTGTGCTTGTCATTGTTTGGTGACAGGAATTTTTAGTATGATGAAACAGCCATCAAAGGTACTGTCTTGAATGAGCTGTTAACTACTTCCATTTGCGAGGAAGTTTACAAAGGCTGGCGAACCCAGTTTTCCCTACACATTTCTCAAAGTACATACCAAAGAAAAGAGAGATCTAAAAACAACAGCAACAACAGAGTTTAAACAAGTTAAGCCCTATATGGCTTCTTCACCTTAAATTGGGCTTCATCTCTAATACAGGTAAAGTAAATACTGTGATTAAGCTGTAAGTTAGAAAAGGCCCGAGATACTCTCTCTCTCTCTCTCCTCTCTCTCTCTCTCTCTCTCTCTCTCTCTCTCGTCTTTCTTTCTCTCAGTCTCTCTCTGTCTGTCTGTCTCTCTCAGCGTTGTAAGAAGTAGCGTTTTCTGATTAGTACTTTGTGAGCTAATCACACTCTTTTTAGGATATGATAAGACCGAAACCAGTCATGTTTCAAACCCCATCGGTTGGTGAGGATGTGGACGTGACATGGATTGCCGGCAAACGCGGATGTGTTTCAAGACAGACGTAATAAACGTGTTCCAGCGGAGAAAGCGGAAGCGATCTGCAGTCAGAAAGGCTGCACGAGTACACATGCACCTGTGGCCGAGGTTAACGCGTACGAGTACACTCACGCAACTATGGAATATAGCAAAGGTGAACAGAGCTCACACCGGGAACACGTGCAACACGTGGAAGCGTCACCGAAGCATGCATACTCGCGCTCGCCGTGTCGCGTTCTCTCTCTCGGTCTGGAGATGTTCACACTGTGTCTCAGTCACGGAACAAAACTTCGCAGAAGCAGCGTGGAATTCAGCTGTTGTTTGGCTTTCTTTAAATTAATGGATATCAAAACTGGAAAGCCGGGACAGCGCAGAGAAAGTTAAGAGACGAGAACACCGAGCTACGCTGTGTGTTTGAATTTGTTGTTCGGAAGGTTCCCCACAACGCATTGCTAACAGTTCACCAACATCTGGACTTCAAAAGAGCGAAAGAGAGGTAGGCTAAATGTATTAAGGATTTCCTCCCTCTCCTCTACCTCCTCCTTCTTTTTCCACACATGTTTAGTTGTCAACTTCGACATTTACTGATTTGTAGGGGCCCAGAAATCGCGAAGCGTTGGGTATGGGTGGTGGTGGTGGTGTTGGGGTGAGGTTAGATTCGGAGTTATTGATTTTGTGTCGGCACTCTAAAGCTGAAAAAAAAAAAAAAAAAATGGGGGGGGGGGGGGGGGGGGTTAGGAGCAGAGTATCTTCTTCTCCCAATCTCCTTCATATTTGAAGCCAACAAATTTTGGTACGTTCTTCTCCCCCCACCCCCCACCCCACCTCAAACACACACACGCATATACGCACACCCGTATGCTTTTACAGGAATTTGGAAGATGCGAGAACACCACTTAAAAAAAAAAAGGAAAATCAGCCCCTCCTCCCCCCCCCCCCCCCCCCCAACTTCCTCCTTTACAAGAATTTACCACCACCAGTCCACTTCCCCAACACCCCCCCCCCCCCCCCCCCCCTCGTCTTTATGAAAATTTGGTAGGACACATACGCGCGCGCGCGCGCACAACACACACACACACACACACACACACACACACACACACACACACCTCGACCCCTGCCCCACCTTGCCCAACCCCGCTGGTATAAAAATTTGGAAGACTGCAGTGATCTCAATCGAGGCTGTCTCCCCCCACCCCCGATCCACCTCTCCCCCAACGCAAAGTATCTCCCGACGCGATTAGCAGGAGGCTCCAGCCTCTTCCTTTTAAAAAAAATGCTTCAACATTTTTCAGTTGAAAATTGTAAGTTTCTCCTGCTGTTAGCAGGAGAAGTTGGTTATGAATTTCAAGGAATAACGAATGAACCTGTATGTGAAAAAACAATATGCAAGTAAGCTGGTACACTCGTCTGCCTTCCCCGTATGACTTTGGGGGGGGGGGGGGGGGGGGGGCGGAAATGTTTTGTCTTGGCAGGAAAGATTTTTCATACCCATCTCCCATACAAGGACACTTCGTTGCAGGGAATATTTGGAAAGGCTCAAACAGGACAAGAGAACGTGCAAGGAAGCACAGAGAGAGAGAGAGAGGGAGTGTACAATGATTTATACAGGAAGCTACAGACCAGTCGGTTAACTTCAATGACTCGCAAAATATACTGCTCAAAACAATTTAAGAGCCATTGAAAACATTCACACACAATTCAACCGAAAAACAAAATTACTTCTTCAAACAATTTAGTTGAAAATTCATCTATGGAACGATATAATGACATTAGAAATAAACGAATAACAGCTGCTCAAAAACAACTTCATGGGCTTAATTGATGAACACCTCAATTTCAGAAATCAGAACAGTCAAATCAAATGACAATCAATATCAATACTCAATATGGCCGCCATTAGCGCGGATACAAGCTAGACATCTGTCTCATAGAGTCCACAAGCCTCCTGAGAGTCTGCTGGGGGATGATGTTCCACTCCTGCTGCAAGAAGTCGAAGAGCTGGCCGAGGTTCACTGCTGGAGGGTGGTTCTCGTGAAGCAGGCGCCCCAGGACGTCCCAGGCGTGCTCGATCGGGTTAAGGTCGGGCGAGGACGCTGGCCAGTTGAGGCGGTTGACCTGCTGCTCCTCCAAGAAGACGTTTACCACCCTGGCACGGTGGGGACAGGCGTTGTCCTTGAGGATGGCGTCAGGGCCCAGGGCAGGCAGGACCAGAGGCTGAAGAATGTTGTCCCAGTACCCCACACCAGTTAGGTTGCCTTCAACTCGGTACAGGGGGATTCTGAAGTTCCTATGCCATCCCACACCATGATAGACCCCCCGCCATACTGGTCCCGTTCGATTACGTTGGCTTCTTGGTAGCGTTCCCCCGTCCGCCTCCAGACACGTATGCGACCATCGTGGAAGAGCCGAGCAAAACGCGACTCGTTAGAAAACATCACCCGGGCCCAATGCTGCCTCGTCCAGGCCACATGAGCTCGGCACCAGGTCAGTCGCGCCCAACGGTGAGCCGCCGTCAGCACAGATCGAACAGCTGGCCGTCTTGCTCGGAGGTTAACTTCTCTCAGGCGGTTCTGAACAATTTGGTCGGAAATGTTGACGTTCGCTGCAGCACGCAGTTGTCGCCTGAGGTTGTTTGCAGTGGCAGTTCTTTGTCTCAGCGCCGTCAGAACCAGCAGTCTGCCCTGTCTGGTGGTGGACCTAGGCCGGCCAGACCGTCTTCGTTCAGCTGTACTACCGGTGGCGTTGAAGCCGTCACAAAGTCTTTGGATGACAGCATGATGCACTTTGAAGGCGACGACCAGCTTCTCTGACGCCTACACCTTCTTGAAGCCAAGCAACAGCCCTTCCCCGGTCAGTGTCATTTATTCTCCGTCTTGGTGGCATGGTTAAAAACACCCCCCAAAGCGACTTTTTTTAATTCCCACTGGTCAGCAAAACTGGTTGCCATGTGTTCAGTAAAGGCACGACTTGCACGTGCAATGCGGTTTGCAGTCAGCCCTACTCTGCTGCCTCAGCTATGCGCTCGCAAACCGCGACCATGGTTTCGTGATTTCGGTGTTTTGTAAAATCGTTCAACCCACTAGACTCAGATTCAACTAGACACATGCCAAAACCAGTTTTGCATTGAAGCAGTTGTCACACTTTCAGTGCAAAAATTGGACAAAAGCTTTGAATTCTATACACTACGATGCGTTATCTAAACCATATGAAAAATGCAGGTGGCTCTTAAATTGTTTTGAGCAGTATATTTGAAGCAATAAACCTAGATGTTGACCAGCAAAGTCTATACAAATGGTCAGCAAGAACTCAGTCGCGCAACTTTTGCCAGTGATCGACGATTTTCCACAAATGTTGGACAGAGGCAAGAATATAGATGTCTATCTTTATTTCAGAAAAGCATTTGATTGTTCCCCCTGAAAGATTGCAAATCACACTACAGTACTACTTGCAAGCTTGGGTAAGATACTTCTTGTAAAACAGAAAACGGAGTCGGGGATGCTTACTTTGAAGACCAGTGCCATTGTCCGACCTCTTAGCATCTCTAAAGCATTGTTTGGCAAGATCCCAGTTATAACTACCCGTAATAACAGTGATAAATAAGAATGGTAATAATGACAATAATAATATCCCCCCCCCCCCCCCTCCTTTTCTACATCCAGTGCGAGAGCTCCTTTCCTGTAGAATATTGAACCTGATTTATTGAAATCCAATAGAATCTGTCACACCCACCAACTCCCCCCCCCCCCCCCCCCCCCCCCCCCCTCAGCCGTATTAAAAGCGTTCACAATGTTGACCGAACTATTTTTAAGTGTCGGAAAGAACGTTTCTATGGGAGGCAGGAGTGGAAGAAGAGGGTAGGTTGGGGGGGGGGGGGGGGGGGGGGGGGAGACGAAAGAAAACTTTCCCTGTCTTCATATCTTCTACAACCAAGCTGATCTTTGACGAAAGAATCTCTTGTTTGAAGAGGAGGGGGTGGGGAGGGTGGCGGAGAGGGAAGCGGGCGGGGAGAAGGGAAGGAAGAAGGGGGGGGGGGGGGTAAAGGTAAAGTTAATGTTGCTTATAGCCCAGCCGACCGCAAAGGGCCATATCGGAGCTGTCACCGCGTTGTCAACTCAAGTCATTATTTTAAAAAAAAAAAAAAAAAAAAAAAAACCTTTAAAAGAGTGGGTGGAGGGGGGGCGGGGGGGGGGGGGGGGGGGGGGGGGGGGTTATGAAAGGTAATGTTTCTTGTGAAATCGTCCAGGCTTCCATGGCAGTGTCGTGGGCCTTCTCACTGAAGTGAACGGAAGGGGGACGTGGAGAGGTCACCGAAGGAAGAGCGAAAGGGAACAGAACGGGTAGAAAGCTGGGCATGAAACGTTTCAGTTTGAAAGCGTGTGGGAGAACAAAGGTGTAGTTTAAAAGCCCCTTAGCTCGACACCCGCTCGACTTCCGATAATAATGTCTTCTTTTCAATCGTTAAAGATCAAAACGATTTTGATCAGAAATCGTCCTCAGCGATCTATGAATGTCAAAGAAATCTTTAAAGTTTAGCCAATATTGTAACTGCTGAAGTGTTATTCATTTGCCCGAAAGAAACTTTCTCAAAAGGGACTTGAACTGGGGGCTCTTAAGCTCCAGGCTTGACGGGAACGGGAGGATTTTGCCGTTTAGTTGAGAGGTCGTGAATATTCAGCATAATTTGGAATTGGCTGCAAGCTGGGACACTTCCTTCAACAATGATACTAGCTGTTGACGTATCTCTCTTTGTATAAGCAACACATTATAAGTGAGAGTGCCAGCACACCATACATTAGAACATTAACAAACCCAGACATTTTGTATCAAACACCAAAACATAAAAATCAGCAAGACTATGTCAATTTGTAAGGTAACATACAGACTACGCATGGTGTGTAAGGGACTGGTTGGAGAAAAAAAAAGGAAAAAAGAAAAAAAGCTAGTAGTGGAAATTGCGTTGTTTTTTTGTTTGTTTTTTTGCAGATGAAGAGGACCACCAAAAAATGAAGAGGTGGATTTCGGCCTTAGGGGGAAAAAAAAAAAAAAAAAAAGCTGTTGACGTATCGTATGCGATTAGGTTTATAACAAGAGTACTGATTTTTTTTTTTTGACATCCCTAAGTCTTAGGCTGCGCTGAGAACGCCAGGCGTCACCTCTTTTAAGCTATGGCCCATGGTTAAAAAAGAGAAGAAATAGGCCCAGGATACTTTACACGGGGGAGGAGGGGGGGGGAGGGAGAGAGAGAGGGAGGTGTTTTGCCGACTCCACCATTAAGCATCTATTATTATTGTCAGCAGGTTTGTGTCCTGTGTATGGTGGATTGGAACAGGCACCACTGGACACAAACCAAATGTCACGTGCAGTGGTCTCCTGTGACGGATTGTCTCATGGCGACCCGATATATATATATATATATATATATATATATATATATATAATGCTGAAGAATTAAGTAGTGGGAGAAAACAAGTGCAGGCTAACAATTCTTCAGGCATTATAGTAATGACTTTACAAAGATCTGAATTAAAAAAAACTAAAAAATAAAATTGAAGATGAAGAAAATGGGGGAGTATATTATAAATATGAGAAACCCTTCACTAGCTGCCTGAGGGAGCCATCGTACTCCCCTTCAAAGGCAGATCTATTTGTATTGCCTGGTCCTAGGCCTTTCGTCCGCTGGATCAGACTCATCAGGGAGACACGGCTGATTGTGTGTGTGCTCTTGGTGTCAAATAGAGACACACCACAGTCCATAATTCTGTGGTGTTCTCACCACCAAGGGTTCAAAAAAGAATCCAACAGCACCCCCAAAGCAGCCAGCGAAGGGTAGTAAATGGAACAAAACGAAAGTGTGGAGAGGAAAAAAGTTGCTGAAAAACTAAAAGCATTATGCAAAGAGTATAAAATGTAGGGGACAATCTTTGAGCCAATGTTTGAGGATCCATTCAAGGATGCAAGGGAGATCAAAAGATATGGAACCGTCTGAGTGGTCAGCTCGGCTGTTCAATAACCCAAGCATTGTGAGTGGCTAAGAATTGTACAGAACAAGCTTTACTTGGATCTCCCACCGATTGACCAAACATTATAATGCTGAAGAATTAAGTAGTGGGAGAAAACAAGTGCAGGCTAATTATTCTTCAGTCATTATAGTAATGACTTTACAAAGATCTGAATTAAAAAAAAATAAAACTAAAAAATAAAATTGAAGATGAAGAAAATGGGGGAGTATATTATAAATATGTGAAACCCTTCACTAGCTGCCTGCGGGAACCATCGTACTCCCCTTCAAAGGCAGATCTATTTGTATTGCCTG
>CM065721.1:25581265-25586265 GCA_033310375.1 Conus canariensis
ATCAAAATCAAGTTCAGGCGTGTGGCCACAATCTACTAACACAAGATCAAATTCAGGCATGTGACCACAATCTGCTCACACGGTCTCGCACACAATATGCAAATCACACATTTATCCTGATTTCACAACTTAAGGACATTTTCACACTTTACCGAGCTGTGACAAAACAACATGAGCAAACAGATATCAACCAGAAAAATCATAATCATAACACGTGAGCATGTACTCTACCCCGCTCCATAATGGGCAATGAACAAAAGTAACACATACAGGTAAACCTATATCAAAAAAATGAAAAATAATACATGAACATAGGCTCAACCCCGCCCTATATTGGGCAATCAAAATCAATAACACAACTGGCCAGCTACATTATTTACACGGTAGCTGTCCGTAACAGATGACTGCTCACACCATCACCACAACAGCAGCAGCCCGTAGGCGTTGCTCCTACCATTGTTCTACTTCTGTTGTTCACACTACAACAGCAACACCCTGGAGGCATTACTCCAACCCTTGACCTACTCCTGCCCCTCTCAATCTTGACCGCCGTTTGTAGCTTGCCAGTACTACCTGGGGCAGGTAGTTTGCGCATTCCAGGCTTTACATGAGAGTAGGCGCCCCTTTCACACAATTTAGTCCTTAAAGGAGCGCGTGAAAATCTGCGGTACCCCATTTTAGCCTGTTCAGCAAAACCCTCCTGGCGTTTAGTATCCCTGCCTTTCATTGTCTCAGGGTCTGTAGTTCCAGGATCACGTGAAATGGGCTGTCGCACCCATTCACTGCGACGACGATCATCTCCCCTTTCCAAAATGTTAAGAGATGATCCCTCACTCATCTTATCCGAACCGATTTTCTTTTTCTGTATGGAACTTCTTTGGTTCGAATCACACTCAGTGCCTGTGCCCACTGCTTTCTGGGCCTTACTTCCTTCTCCCTTTGTATTTTCTGAGCCTCGATTACACGGGGCCAGTTCTCATCTACATATGCCTTCAGTTCCGGACCCTTTAGTCCTAAAGCTTTTCCTTCTTCTATGAGGTCCATCTTTTTCAGTGGACCCATTGTCTCAGCACCCTCTTCAGTCGACATTTTGAAGCTATCTAACCCTCGATCAGCTAGCTAATACAACCACAGTAACAAGCGAGATATCCACACGATCACTCGTAAATAAAGCGATCAACTAGTTGTGCTACACACAATCAACCTCAATAGCAACCAAATCAAGCAAGTTCAAACAACTGGCACAGTCATGAAAAGAGATCAAAACAATCAACCATGACTAACGTCTTTCCCGGTAAGAAAGAAAAAAAAATCTAGGTTTCCACAATTACGACAAATTTCAAATCCTTTGGCAATTGAACAAACCCAGAAATCAAAATCACTTATGACTCATTTATGTTCATCCCGGACGAGCCCCCAATTTGTGACGGGTCTCCGACGCTCCCCTCGTTATTAAAATATGATTTTCATATTCAGGGATGCAGGGGGTTATAGACAGAAGTATTTACGCTTTCACAACCAAAATGCGCTCTCGCATAGGCACACGCACTCTGTCACTCACATCGGGCCCGCACAAAGGTGACGGGAAACCAATACATTTCACAGAAAATAATCAACTTTTATTTAACTTGACTCCGAGCCCCCACCCGTCACTACACAACACACTTATCTGTATCATACAACAATGTAAACATCATACAGACAATCTGATAAATCGCATCCCTGTTCTTCAGTTATTCTTACTTAGCCAGGAAAGACAATATTCCACTATTCTGTTTGCACACTTATAAACTTAAGAACAAATGAAACGTCCATAACTTGCCAGCATTCCTTGGTTGACCGTCAGTTTCTCTCATCCCACTGTGCGACTACGAGCTGAAGCTGCTACACTGTTTTGTCCTCCCGATTGGCCAAATCCCAGTTGGGGGACACTGGCAACGTAGCTTGAGTCGCACCCTCAGACCGAGTCTCCCGGACTCCACTGCACTTCGCCCTCTCCACGGAAAGGGCTCCTGTCGGCCTCTCCCACAGGTCTTCTCTGGCTGCAAACACCCCACCGTTGTCTGGCAGCTCCCTGTCTAGGCTCCAACAGGCTAACACGTCTTGCTGTCGACCGTCCCCACACGGGAGACAATTCTTCTCGTCGTCGGCTCCGAGGCTACAGCAACCTCCACTGTCTTACGTCCCCACACAGGAGACAACGAGGCGACAGCAACCTCCACTGTCTTACGTCCCCACCCAGGAGACAACGAGGCGACAGCAACCTCCACTGTCTTACGTCCCCACCCAGGAGACAACGAGGCGACAGCAAGCCTCTGCTTCACGCTGTATTTTCTTGAGCCCTCAGCAAGACGGGCGAGTTCACTTTCCCTTAAGTGAGTCACACACTTCCTGGTTTTCCAAGCACCTTATATTCGTTCTCAAAGAAAGAGAGAACCCGAATTTAGCTGGTTCAACCAATGGAATCACTGGCACACACCCATCACACGATTTGTACCAATAGATCCCCAAGTTATTTTTATTCCGCCAATGGAATCATTAGTCACCTACACATACAACAGCCGCCAGCACCAACAAAGACTTGGGTACCAAGTGCTTAATGCCTGACCTCCTATTCAATTCATGTTCGATTCCCCGAAGCTACCCATTGTACTAACAGCCTGGACTTCTCTACCAGCCAGGACTGATGCTTCAAGTAGTTACTACCTCTATAGACAACAAGGTGCGAACCACTCGATAGGCCGAAGCCTTCCATTCATTCCTCAGAACAAAGGACGACGGAATGGTCGCTGTACTCTGCCTGCAGGCTGACGGTCACCTACCCGTGACGGTCACCTGACACGATCGCCTTCCTTTCAGCCCCACTGGAGAACCCACTGAATAGCCAGTGCTCAAAGTGGACACTCTCGTCTACCCAGGTCGGCATGTCGGCATGTTCTTGTTACTACCCCCCTAGACATGCGAAACACTTCCCAGTAATTGTCCCTCCTTCAGTATACGACTCGGGGTATTCCCCTCTGGTGATGCCTGAGTTCGCACACTTGAAGAACCCAAGGAACTTGCTCTCAACAACAGCAAAACCTCCCTTAATTTGCCTAAATGCTCGAGAACATTCGGCCGACTCATGACAGAGAATTTGAATGACAGTTTCAGTTTCATTAATGAGGCGTCACTGCGTGCGGACTAGTCCATATACGCTACACCACTTCCGCTAAGTTTTGAGACCACACTACGCAAGATTTTCAGCTGATGGATAAATGAATTAACTAAGATGAGAGAATTGAAGAAGAGGGTCTCGTGGTTACGACTCAGCAGATGTGTGACTTACGCATTAGCCCAGTATGCTGGTCAGACCTTGAGTGCCTACCTAACATTGGTTGTCTTAAAAAAAAAAAATTATTTGGTATGTGTGTGTTGTGAATGTACATGTGTGTGTATGGATGTGTGGGCACGGGTCCATGTGTGTGTGTGTGCGCGCGCGCGCGCGCGCGCGCGCGTGCGGCGTGCGTGTGTGTGTGTGTGTGTGTGTGTGGTGTGTGTGTGTGAATGACAGTGTACTGCGGTTAACGGAAATCGGAACTCCGCGGTAAACATGTTTGCAATAGATATTTATGTGTATCCCCCATCCCTCACATCAAAACAACAAAATGAAATAAAATGAAACATTCTTGTCAGTCACTTATAGCAGTTTGAAATTTAAACAACAAAACAGTTCCTTGAAACAACATAAAGTGAACAGGTGACTGGTCAACTTAAATGTGTTTCTGTTTAGTCATTAATTTACTAACGATGATCGTGATTTATAATCGATATGTCTATGTTCATTTATCAACACAATATGTGCTACCGTATAACGTTCACACAACCAATAACCGATGGTTTTCTTTGTCCGATGTGAGATACCGTTTATGTCAAAGACAGAGAGAGAGAGAGAGAGAGAGAGAGGGAGGGGGGGGGAGGGAGGGAGGGAGAAAGAGAGACAGAGACAGACAGATAGACTGTCTAGACATCTCGGCACCACAAGTCACTCACAGAAGAGTGTCAAGACACGCTGTCTGCAATGTTTCCCTTTATGAACGTTGGCTGACCATTAATGCGACCCAAAACGCCTTTTTCAGCAGACTCTTCAAGCCAAGCTTCTTCACGATCTTCTCGGCCTGGTCTGGTGGGATCAGTATAAAGCTCCACCGGACCCCCTCCACCACCGTCAGGCCCGAGCCAGAGCGAGTGACGGCCAGGCTCATGCTGTGGTCCAGGACGGGCCTTATGCTGGTCTCCCCCTTTGTCTCCACGATGAACAGATAACAGGGATCAGGGCCCGCACCGGAGTCGACGTCGTCCACGCTGGGAGGTCGGCGAGGTGTGGAGGATCCATGGAGGGGCACCACTCCACGGGAGGCTTTGTCGTCGTCAGACGAGACACCCGGCATGAACTCGACCTCCTCGGTGTCGGGACACACTCTCATGAGTGAGCCAGAGTGCTTGTGTTTGAAAGCCGTGATCACACGCCCCTGCATCTCGTCGTAGAACCTTTGCATCTCGAAGACAGCCTGGTCGAACTGGTCCACGCTGATGAAGCGCATGCAAGGGATGTCGTCCTGGTTGACCAGGAAGCGCCTGCCGGAGCCTCGCTCCCGGACAAGAATTTCTTTGGTGTCCAGGAGGTCGAGGCGACCTTCCCTCCGAGGCTTGAGGTCCTCCACGTGGCAATTTCTCAGCCTGATTCCTCCCGCGTTCTCCCAGTAGCTGAGCTCGCACTCCTCTCTGAAGATGACGTCTGGCCGGGGAATGCCTGCACCCGCGTAGGGGACGTCTTCAGGTTTTGACTCTGTGCTAGTGTCTGTCGTTTCTGGATTTACCGATGGGCAGTCATCGTCCGCCGAAATGGACATAGAAAGGTACCGCGGTTTTGCACCATTCACTGGCATTTCCACCCGGGAAATCTCATTCTCGACAGATCTTGGATGCGTTAGTTCTTCCCCCGTCACGAAGCTGGACAT